>OX418217.1:10347844-10491048 GCA_948455865.1 Conomelus anceps | reverse complement strand
GGAGGAGGAGAAGGAGAAGAAGAAAGAAATCCTCTTTCGGCCTAAGAAAGACGAACACGAATATATTTATTGATGTGCGTGTTGAGTGCAACTGAACAACGGTACAAGTCCATTATTACATGGGGTTTATGATTGGGACGACAGACAGAGTGCCTCTTCGATTATAATAATACATTTGAATACAGTTCGGTGCTTTGGACGACATGAGAGGAGTCTTTCTCTCTTCGGCCGAAACTGACGCTGAGGTACCACGTGGTCACGCCAAATATGGTCAAACCAGCACCGCCCGCCTGTCAATTCAGTCTCCCAGAGAGGGCTCTCCCTTCTCCTCCCCCCCCCCCCCCAATCAAAAAACACTCATGCAATCTGTATAATATAATTATTAAGTCGGAAGATGAGTAGCGGTTATATTACTGAGCTAGCCTTTTTCCGGCTGAAATATTACATTAGGTATGTTCGAGAGACCCTCACAGACTTATTCCCTCACTTCTGAGACTCACGCACTCTCACTCACTCTAGACTCATTCCGTCTCTGTCGCACTCACACAGTCAACACCCAACAACTGTAATGTAAAGTTGAAGGGAGACTGGCCGGAAACAAAATAAGAAAATACTTACTCGAAATTAGTTGCCGCAAAAGGAATGTTGTTTCGTTTTGCAATAGCCGCCATTTTGTTCACTATCGCAAAATTAAATTATTGCATGAAATGATTTATGACTACCCAGTTGGCGAGGGGAAATACTAGATTTCTGTATGTTGCGATATGGGTTTTCAAACTATATATCAGATATTATTTATAATGGGTAAAAACTAAGTGTAATATTTAATATTAAACAAAGTAGAAAAATAAATAAATCGCCATTTCTATTTTTCTAACAAAATCTTTTAAATCTTGGATTGCATTTGTATTTTTCGAACAATATCTTTTAATTCTTGGATTGCACACACGAAGAATTCGTAAATCTATTTCTTTATAGATATCCGTTCAGGGAATGTAAACAGAAATTCCATATTTATATTAGACAATCATGTTACAATCAGAGAGAATAGAAGTAAAAATTACATTCTTAATTAAATTCTTCTTCTATACTCTCTGGTTACAATTCAACCGAGCGAACGTTTCATAAAAATGACATTTCCGTTTTTCAAGGTAGGATTCATTTATATATTGTACAGCAGGGAATGATTAGGCTACATAATAAACAATATTAATTGAATAAATAATGCATTTAATAATATAATTGAGAATATTGTACATTTAATATTAATTCTAAATTTGAAGCTTAATTTTGAACGAAATTTTAAAGCTTAGGCTACTAACGAACTGACCTTTAAAGCTCAGTACAAAATAATAAGGATAGAAATATACAGGCAACAACATCAAAGCTGGTAAACTCATATGGGCTGCACAATAATTGGATCTAGGCTATAAAAAAGTGTTCAAAGAAGAAAACCAAGAAGAAAGAGAAACTGAAAAAGGAGAACAATTAGAAGCATGAGAAGAAACAGCAGAAGAGAGGACGAAAAATGAAATAAGAAGAGGGAGATAAAGAATAAGAAAATGAAGAAAAAGGCGAAGAGAAAAAGAAAGAAGAGAAGGAGGAGAAAAAGGAAGATAAGGAGAAGGATGAAGAGGAAGAGATGGAGAAGTAGGGGGAGGGGGAGGAAGAAGAGGAGGAGGAGGATAAGGAAAAGAAGAAGGAAGAGAGGGATAAGGAGAAGGAGCATACGGAGAAGAATCAGGAGAAAGAGGAGGAGAAGAAGGAGGAGGAGGAATAGAAGGAGGAGGATAAGGAAAAGAAGAAGGAAGAGAGGGGTAAGGAGAAGGAGGATACGGAGAAAAATCAGGAGAAAAAGGAGAAGGCGAAGGATGAAGAAGAAAAAGTAGAATAATAATAATAATAAGAAGTCCAAGGATGAGAGGCGATTGCACTTTCAACTCTATTGTTGCTAAATAAGGATGAAGTTATATGTTTTTCATCGGACGATTCTTTTAGCGTTCTACATAGACGTTTCCCTTCCATAAAAAGGCATGGGCTTGTTCGACTATAGTCAACGACTGCTAAGTTACGTGGTGAAGGTGAAAAAAACAGGTGATGAGTACGAGAGGCAGAAGAAGAACGACGCAAAGCAGTTACGACAAACAAGAGAAAGAGATGGTGTACATGCGAGAGTGACTGAGAGCGAAAAAGAGAATGAGTGACAAAGAGAATAGGAATGAGGAACAGTGACGAGAAGATTGATGTAATAGCTCAATCCGTTCAAATGGGCAACGCTGCAGTGAATAGAATGGAGCAAAACAGGGACTGGCAAATTGCAAACTGCAATGGCGAATTGCATACTGCAGCTGCAGCGGCCAGGATGCATCTGATTGGTTGCATCTCAAACGCACGCGCGTAAGCGCGCTCAAGAATAACAACAATAACATTCCAAAAGAAAAATAATACTTTAAGGTAATAATAGCTTACCTCAACAGAAATAATTTGGAAATTTTCCAACAGTTTCATAACATATTACTGATAGACCGAAGGCCCGTGTTATACAGAGCCACTTCAGTCGCAGTCGCGAGTCACATGCGGCTAAATTACATCAGCTGAGCGTCTGACCGAGCTCAATAATTTCAAAGTGCATGAAGGCATCAACATGTTTAGAACCATCAGCTGATGTTTTAAACAAATTTACCCGGCTGGTGTAATTTATCCTTCAAGCTGGGCATTCACGTTCCAACTTGCAGAACCACTTGCAGTACTGCTAGATGGATAGTCGACTCCACTCACGCTCCTACTTGCAATCCAAATTTATTCCTAGTCAGCTGTGAACGTCGCTCTCGAGCCGAAAAATGTAACCGAAGTTGCCCGAAGGTCAAGCACTGACTGAGATAAGTTGAGACTCCCCCACACACGCTCCAACACCGTCGACATTCGGAAGTCGTCCCTCTAGTCGTCCATCTACAATTCCAACCATCCAACAAGCCCATTCACGTTCCGTTTTCGGATCCAACCTTGGAGGTTGGACTGCAAGTGGTACTGCAAACCGGAACGTGAATGCCCAGCTATATTGTGGCTCGCGACCATAAGGGCCATACGAGGAGCCAAATTTCAACAACAAGAAACGCCGCCTAACCAAGATTTTTATAAGTCCGGAATTAAGAAATAATATTTGGTACACCAATAGAATTGACGGAACAAAACATAAGAAATATGAAAAGAATGGATATTATTGAAAACATTACCTGTGGTTGAAAGTTATGAATTATATTCGGAACGCACCTAAGGCCCGTATTACACTTGGTCACCTGGCGACGTCACCGGTGACGTCACCGGTGATCTGACTAGTCGCTGGGCACTAGTTCTTATGGCGCTTATTACATTAGGGTCACCGGTGACGTCTCCAGCGTTTGGTGACCGACTGGTGACCCTTCCCCGTGACCAGACGAATCACCACTGGTGACCAAGAATTATCGCTGGGTATTGAATCAAATGACATGTATTACACACAGTCACCAATGTTGGGTCACCACTGTATTTATTTTTGTGTTCTGCAAGTTCAGTTTGTTTGAAGCTAGTGTAGTGAGCGGTCATGTCGGAAACATATGAAGAGATGCTGCTTCTTGCTCTTTTGTTGAGGAAAAGAAGGAGACGGGCAAGGAAAATGCACGTGCATCCGATATTATCATTTCGAGAAACAAAAGGATTGTTTTATACGATTTTTGACGAACTTTGTGCTGATGAAAACAAGTTTTTCAATTACATGAGAATGTCAAAATCCTCCTTTTTTGAACTGCTTTCTCTAATAAAAGTGGACATTACCGGAACAAATACGAGAATGAGGAAATGTGTTTCTCCAGAAGAAAAACTTGTAGTTACTTTAAGGTAAGTAAAAAAACGTGTTTTACTTCATCTGTATATTCAAAGCATGATTCTGATTTTAATAACTCACAGGTTTTGGATTACAGTAAAATTTATCACTATATTAGCTACTGAGTTCCTTTATGTTTTATTAATTTTATATATTATACATTACTTGAGTTTGCAGCCATTGCAGTCATTATTTCTACTAAAGTAAATTAATAAATTAACTACCAGGACTATAAAATAATTGCAATAATCACTAACTGTAATAATAATAATAATAATGGAGATGTGTTACTGGCAAAGACAATTGACATTAGCAAACATTTTTCAAAACCAAATCTTCTTACAAATTGTATTGAAAATAAAACAAATTTTAAAACAAAAAAAAGAAACTGATTTCAATGAAATGATTCTCAAACAATATTTAATTTTTATTAAAATAATGTTTAACATTATTTAAACATTATTTTAGTACTCACATACTAAAAAGTTTAAAATAAAGTATTTACTTTAAACTGAGAAAATTTCAAATTTCATACAAGTAATCTTTTGAAGTTGACACCAAATATTTTATAAAATTGATAAGAAATTCTATTTAATATAAAATATAACACTGTATTTCAATTCAATTGATTTACACTCACTTTTACTGAAATACAGTGTCAGTTTTTATATTAGATTGTTCAAGTATTTCTTTTATGTTATATTAATTTTAGAAGTTTATGGAAATTTTGGCGCTGTTTTGGCTAATTTTGACACTGGAGTGGGGGAACTGGGTGTTGGCCTCAGTCCTGGTGACTTTACTGGTGACGTGGCTGGCTGCGCGTACAGTAACCGGTGACGTCACCGGCGACGTCACCGGTGACGTCGCCTGGTGACCAAGTCTAATAGGAGCCTAAAACTGTAGGTCCAACTCATCAATCACCATCATCCAACTCATTACCCACGCACAGGTCTAAGACCTATGTGGGCTTCATCCTCAAAAAAAAAACTTTACTATTGTGTTTACTAGTCAGATCTGTCAGATTTTGAGGTTATAAAACTTCGCAAACTTGAACAGCTGACACAAAGCCAAACCACATACTCGATATTCAGATATCGATTGCCGAGAGTATCGAAAGAATCGATTCTCGCTCTCTGACCAAGTATAGCAGCAAACCTGACTATTTGAGTGCATCAAATAAATTTAAAATGTTGAAACCTAGTACAATCTACGAATAAAACCATTCAAAATCTAAAGTGATATAATTATATAAAACTTATATAATTTAAAATACAATATAAGAGGGAAGTGATAGCCGCGAGCCGTAGCAGGTATATGTTCAATCAGATAGATAAGCTGCGTTCTCGTAGGTCCTGTTTGTAACGGTGACCGATTAGATTGGCCAGCAAAAATGGCACTGTTCTCTGCTGTAAAATCACTTCCCGGTGGTTCGGAACCCACCTAAAACTGTCGGTCCAACTCATAAATCACCATCATCCAACTCATTACCTACGCACAGGTCTCAGACCTATGTGGGATTCATCCTCAAAAAAAAATTAATATTGTATTTAATTTATTAGATATAATACATAATTATTATGGAAAAATAATATTTAATACAAATATAATTTGAACAATTAAAACAATGAAAATAATTATTTGTTTGGGTACAATGAATGTAGTTTTTCATAGTTGAGAAGATGGAAGAAGCTGTAATCACGTCCGTTATGATTATGGAATGTCAATATTACGTTTCTGGTCCAAACTTATTAACTTACCTTCAAGCTTACTCATGGAATACTTGAAAAGCATCCACTCAAAAGCTTAAGATTGCCTTGAGTTACGGAAGCTTCAAGGTAAGGTCATAAATACTGGCTTCTATATTTTTGAGTTTGGTAGGGAATAATTTCTGTATATTCCATGTTTTTTACGTTTATATGTTGTATGTTTTGTATGTAATAATAAAGAATGTACGAAATTAACGAAAATGTATTCATGATTGATTATTTCAAGTAGTATTTCAATAATTGGTTAGGTTAGGTTAGGTTAGGACTATTCAAGCTTTTAAATGACAAAATAGAAAGATAAAATTAGAAGATATTTTTATTAACAAATTTATATTATATTATATTAACAAATCAGATAAATGGAAGATTATGGATTGAAAGACAAAGATGAAATGAGAGAGAAAGAGAAAGAATGTTTGGTGAGTGATGGTAGTAACCCCAACCATCTTGCAAGCATCCAGAATGCATTTGCATATTTCTTCTGCCAAGTTGTAGCTTCATTTATAACAAGACTTCAGCAGCACGCTATTACAGGACAAGTCAGCATTCCAAGCAATCCTCTCTTTCCTTCCTCTTCAGAGAACACAGAACACATTTCTTCCTGTTACAATTTCTTCTTGTTATAAATGATACAGAGTTTACTTACATAGATTATTTGGAATGGATATTTCGCTTAGGATTGGGCTAAAACGTAGTTTCTCGTCGTGTATTCAAATAAATGAAATAAATGAATAAATAACTAAAACATTTCTCAGGGGATAGCATAATTTTGAACAGGAAAATAATTTTTAGCAAGATTGAAGACCACAAGGAAACTACTCAGGCTCCGTTGTAGAACTTTGAAAATTAAAAGGAATAAACCAACGATAAAATAGGGCCTAAAAGCTAGATTTGCATGAAATGTTTCCAAAATATTTCACAAAATAAAGAAAACAAATAGAACTACACGCCTACCTTGGGGATTGAGATAGTGGAAATAGATTGGTCAGTCTTAGGAAACATTAAAAGAAAAAAATAAACAAAAGTTTAGTTTAGTTTTAAAAGCTCTAGTTTTTGCACTAAACTTCAGGTTTCTGATGATATAAACCACTTTAATTATAATGAATAAAGAGAAAGTATAGTTTCATCAAATGTAAATCAAATGTAATTTTTATTCAGCTCACTGAACAAACTAGAGAATATTGATACAAAAATTCAAGTAGATTTCTTTTTTAGAAAAATCAACTTTAATACAGATGTACCTGTCAAATCTATAGTATCTCGAATTAATATGCTTTTATTGGCATGTAATGAATACCAACAACACATATATTACTATAAGTAGATTTTAGATCAATATTGTGGAGCTCCATCATAAAAAAATTAAAATGTTAATATTTGTAGGTAGGTAGGTAGGTAGGTAGGTACCTTTTACCTCTCCGTTGTTATTTAAGTTGAATAAAGTGCAATTCGTAAAAAAATTATATTGCAACCTTTGAGTCCAACTTCATTCACTGAATTGAACAAACTAGATCAGCCAGTCTGCTGCACAGGCGAAGACAAGTTGCCTTGTTGTATTGTTGGAAGTGCCTATAGGGAGCATAGATACGCGTATTTAGAATCTTTGCAAAATATCACCAAATAGGTCTATTCAGATGATTCTTTCACAGAAAATAAATTCAATTTATTCTCTACATTTCATACGCTGAATGTATATGAAAATTATTGAAGACAAAAAAGTTTCTCGATACATAACTTTTCAATGTCATGAAAATTTCGATTTGTAAATTTTCTGTATTAATTGTCTTGTGCTCGGAAAATCTTTGATTGAAATGGGATTTAATCGATGGTTATGGCACTCTCGAACTGTTTTTATTATATTACCAAAGTTTTATCGATTTCTAATGAATGGTTCGACAGTAGCTATGTTGGGAATGAAATGTGAACATATTTTTTGAATGAAGTCTGGTTTTTATTAGATTCCAACTATCTTTTTATTGAGTAGATTCTCGTTGAAAATGCAAAGGACAAAAATGATGCACATCGGTTAGTTTAATAGAAAGAACTTTTTTCTAAAACAATATTCGAACTTTTTGGAAAATGGTCAAATGTTTTCAGCGTAGGTAGTGTCGTACTGTCCTGGCCCTTTGCCGGTGGGCACAGCTACGTGGCGACTACTGGTACCAAAGTAGGTACCAAAATAGGTACCTTTGAAGTGGGCACCTTTGAAGTAGGTAACAAAGTACCTTTGAAAATGTGACTAGTGCAACCGGTCCAGTTCTCAATTAAATAAGTGGAATTGACAAATTCGTGGAAGTGATAGCCGAGTGCCGTAGCAGGTATCTGTTCAGAGATAAGCTACCGTACGAAACTCCTGGGCGCTCTTTGTAAGGGTGACCAATTGGACTGGCCAGCAAAAACGACTCTGTTCTCTGCCGTAAAATCACTTCCCGGTGCTTCGGAACCCACCTACAACTAAAGGACCAACTCATCAATCACCATCATCCAATTCATTACCCACGCACAGGTCTCAGACCTATGTGGGCTTGATCCTAAAAAAAAACACTACCAATCACTATGCATCCCAAATTCAAAGTGTCAAGAATTCTCTACCATTGTAAAACCAGTGGCTGGGCTGGGACCACCATGCCAGTATATAACTAGTCCTTAAAATCCCAAATGCACTTTGATTTTGTTACAGCTTTGCCAGATAATTTTGTCTACAATAAGGCGGCTCGGCTATATTGTTATTGGGCAGTAATAATAGAATCGACACCCTCGTCCCAGCCGTGAGCGTGTGGCCAAATTATGAGGATTTTTTGATCGACACTTCGAAAGCAAGTTGTGAATCAAAACTATAATTTTGAACAAAGATGTGGAACAAATGTGGCAGGGTACGTGACAGCGCCACCACCATTGTCAAGTGCCCAATCTATTCCAATGATATGTCTCACTCTCGCCCTACTAAGGAGACATGGAATTATTATAGTAAGGAACATCATCCATCAAGATTCCAATCAAAACGTAATTGACCACCTCAAGTCATAAGAATCTTTGATATAAGAAGAGTGATAGCCGTGAGGCGTAGCAGGTATCTGTTCAGTCAGATAAAGATAAGCAACATTTTTTTTTTGAAGATGAAGCCCACATAGGTCTGAGACCTGTGCGTGGGTAATGAATTGGATGATGGTGATTTATGAGTTGGACCTACAGTTTTTGGTGGGTTCCAAACCACCGGGAAGTGATTTTCAGCAGAGAACAGTGTCTTTTTTGCTGGCCAATGTAATCGGTCACCGTTACAAACAGGACCTACGAGAGCGCAGCTTATCTGTCTGATTGAACAGATACCTGCTACGGCTCCGGCTATCACTTCCCTTAGAAGATAGGATTCCACTCAAAAAGTAATTGAACCACCTCCAGTTACAGAAATCCTTGATATAAGGGAAGTGATAGCCGTGAGCCATAGCAGGTATCTTATTCAATCAGATAAAGATAGCTACATTCTCATGGACCCTCTTTGTAAGGGTGACCAATTGGTTTGGCCAGCAAAAAGACGCTGTAAAATCACATCCAGGTGGTTCGGAACTCACCTAAAACTGTAGGTCCAACTCATCAATCACTATCATTCAAGTCATTACCCACGTACAAGTCTCAGACCTATTTGGGCTTCATCCTAAAAAAAAAATCCAACTTATTTGTGGGTATGTTGCTTCTTTGATTGACTGTGTTTACTTACGAATAAAAAACACTCTTGTCTATTCAAATCAAATCTTTATTCACTCACATCTTCAATACATGAAATAAATGAATAATTTCACAGTGAATATTCCCCACAAAGGGGAATGGTAAATTATGATATACTAATGTTAATGTCATCCTCAAGGGAAAAATCATCTTTAAACTAAAATAAAATGGTGTTGGTGATATTAAGGTTATGATTATGATACTCACAATCAATATAACATATTCTGAAACATTCACGAAATTATTATTTTGTAATAATTACAAAGTTACACAATTTGTGACATTACTAAGTTGCTTAAAAGTTGTAAGCAATACTTTCCTTACCTATGGTAGTAAATATGATGTGTAAATAAATGTGTAAAATATGATGTGATAATAAATGTGTAAAATATGATGTGATAAAACTATTTCTTCACAATAGTCCTTCCAACAAAAACAATTTAGAGCGCTATCATGTGCAGTCTAGCAACAGTTTAAACTCGTCTAGCAAGATTCTGGAATGGTCTAAGAGAGTGACCCAGAGCAATAATTGGAATCAACGCTAAAGTCTCTCGCCTACACGTACAGGTATACACAAAAAAGCGCATCAATGATTGCTGAGATTCAACATTGCAGTATAATAAAGCATCGTCATTTCTAATACTTTATGTGAAGTTCAGCTACTGTAAGTGCAAAAAACTGAGCCCGATTATGAAGTACAGACGATGACGGGTACTTAATGGTAACTTAATTTTAGGTTTAAGTAAACACAGTCAATCAAAGATGCAACATACCCACAATTAAGTTGGATTTTTTTAGGATGAAGCCCAAATAGGTCTGAGACTTGTACGTGGGTAATGAGTTGAATGATAGTGATTGATGAGTTGGACCTACAGTTTTAGGTGAGTTCCGAACCACCGGGATGTGAGTTTGGAGATTTGTGGTACAGTGTCTGGAGGGAGAGGGTGGTGGCTGCGAGGGGTTGAGGAAGATAAAGCAGGAAAGAGAAGGAGAAAGGAAGAGAGTATGAGAGGGTGGGTGTGAGATAGAGCAAATGAGTGAGAGTGAAAGAGGAGAGCGCCGTTATTCGCGGGGAAGACTCCAAAAGTTGCACATGGGTGGGGGGAAGGGTACGGACGGGAAGATCTGCCCCAACCGGACTTGCATAATAAATTTAGATGCCGTCGGCATGGATACAACTGGAACATGGATAGAAGGATGGATGGATAAGAAGAAAATGAAGAGGAAAGATAATCAGATAGAGATAAGCTGCCTTCTCCTGGGCACTCTTTGTAAGAGTGGCCGATTAGATTGGCCAGCAAAAAGACAATGTTCTCTGCTGTAAAATCACTTCCCTAAACACACCTAAAACTGTAGGTTCAACTCATTTATCACAATCATCCAATTCCAATTCATTACCCACGCACAGGTCTCAGACCGATGTGGGCTTCATCCTCAAAAAAAAGAAGAAATTGAAGGATGTATGGATGCAGAAGAAAATGAAGGGAAAAGGGAAGAGGGATGAGAAGGCGAAGAGGAAAGGGTAGAAGGATGGATGGATGAAGAAGAAAAGAAAACGGAACAGTGGAAGGAGGGGAAGGAGGGGAAAGAGGAAGGACAGGTATAAGGATGGATGGATGAAGAAGTAAATGAAGAGGAAAGCGAAGAGAGAAGAGGTAACAGAAGAAACTGAGAAAGTCAAGAACACAAAGAATAGAAAAAGTGAAGAAAAGAAAAAGAGTACAAGTGAGGTGAATAAAATAAATTTAAAGAAAAGGAAAAGAAGGAAAAGTTGAAGGCTCGAGAAAGGAGGTGGAAGAGGAAGAGGATTGGAGGGGGGGGTGAAGGAGGAGGAGGAGGAGGAGGAGGTGGAGGTGCAAAGGGCAAAGGAGGAGGAGGAAGAGGAATGGAGGAGAAGGAAGAGGAAGGGAGGAGAAGGAAGAGGAGGAGAAGGAGAAGAAGAATAAGAAGAACAATCAGAGGAAGAAAACGCAAAAAGAAGGCGTAAGAAGAGGAAGGAGGCCAGAAATAACAAAAAGAATAAGAAATAGAAGAAGAACAAGACAAAGAAGAGAAATAAGACGGAAGTCAGAAAAGAAGAAAGAGAAGGTGAAGAACAACAACAAAAATAACAAAAAAAAGAAAAGATGATAATGGTGAAGAACCAAGAAGAACATGCTAGAAGGAAAAAGAAGAAAGAGAGGAAAAAGAAGACAGGAGGAAGAAGAAGAAAAGGAGAAAAATATTGCAAGACGAAAAGAAGATTTGAAGAAAAAGATGTAAGAAGAAAAAGAACAATTAAAGGAGAAGAAAACTCAACAAAAAGAAGTTGCAAAAAGAGAAATAAGAAGGAATAAAGCAGGAAGAAAAAAGAAGAAGAGGAGATGCAAAAGATGAAGAGAAAATTATAAGGAAGAGTAAAAGGAAAAAAATACTAAAATTCTGAAGAAGTTATTTCCGGAATATGACTAACCTAACGGATAATCTTCTTCGGCGAGGAGTGAATGAAGTAGAAATAACGTTTAGCAATTCCAAATAATGTAGAGACTGTCTGGCGGACATCTTAAACGATTACAAAACAAACCTAATGCGGCGTGAAAATATTATCTTTGGCTGAGAAGAGCACGAGAAAGATGGAAGAATGCTAAAATAGAGGAGTAAAAGAGTGAAAAAATAAGTTCTTCATTAAGAAAACAAACAAGTGAAGCGAAAAACAAGCGGCTCCAATGAATAGGTATGCAGTCAAGGGAAAAATTGGTGCAGAACGTCTGCTTGGATGCAATTTAGCCGGTTCAGCTGTTATGTTAAGAGACCTGACTCTCAAATACTTAACTGTGGCATCAAAAGTTATAAAAGTTTTGAAGTTCAGAGTTGGATATCGATATTATATTACACAACTACCGTTTCCGGCACTGACATACTACGTGACGCTGTGATCCGAGCCAGAATAGCGGTACTGGCAACGAACCCATAAGACCAATTGGTCTTATGTGTTCGCTGGGTACTGGTCAACAAAAACAACACGTATTCCATGGTTTTTCATCGTCCATCACCTATGGAATGCAATTTCATCATCTATTATCATCTATCTTCTATCCACTAAGATCAACTTTGATTTCGATCTTCAATAAAGTGTAGTCTTTAGATTTAGAACCTATATTTTGTTTAATGTATTTGTGCTCAAATGTATTCATTCATTAAGACAATATTCCATTTTTTTTTTTTTATCATTGTATTCAACTATCAGCTTGGATCATCTCCAACTTTGTTCAAGCCAAAAATTTTATATTCCTTGTTTGAAAAAGAGTAACTCAATTATTTTCTAGTCAATATTTATATGCAGTGAATAAACAACTGCATAATTTGTACTCTATCAATATTTTAAATCACATTTAAATATGTTCAAGCTAATATTTTTATAATACAGCTAATATTTTTATAATACAGCCAATATTTTATAATCCAAATTTGTTGATGTGAACTTACTACATTTAGTGATTAACTACGAATTACTTACAAATTAGTGATTAACTACGAAAGACTAACAAAATCTATGGTATCACAATATATTCTATATGTTCAACATCGTCTGTAGCAGCATGTATTCATCATGAGCTTCACACAATGCACGAGCGTTTACAGATGATATGGGTGGTGCTTTGCTCTACTTGACTTCAGAATTTAAAACTACCACTGAGATAGAAAGGTATAAACAATTCACTTAGTTACAATTCACTTAGTTACAAAGAACTGAGAAAAAACTGACAGGTGAACAAACTTGAATTGCATAATGTCCGAGATCATCTTACTGCTGTTCATACTGCTACTTCTTCTAACCAAAAACTTTAGGATTAATATTATAATAATTAATATTAAAAATATAATATTATAATTATTAATATTATAATAATTAATATTAAAAATAAAATAATTAATATTACCAATACAGGACTGAGGATGGCAGTTGCACTGCTGAATAAATGTGAAAATCAGTAGCGAATTTGGATTTAGGTGACAAAAATAAGAAACATTAAATCAATTTGTCAAGAATAGAAAGCAAATATGCATATCTTCTATAAGCTTTGTGTTTTTTCTATCTAAGCATTTTTGATTTGGACAAATTCCAGTTTAAAATCTTTTAGAGAATTAATTATGGAATTAGATGACAAGAATGTGAAATCAAATCAAGTGAACGAGAATCTGAAATCCCCGGTTGTTATCTAGCTAAGCTCTTTTTATTTGGACAAAATTTAATTTGAAATTTCTGTAGCAGAAAAGTAATTTAGGATTTGAATGACAAAAGAATAGAAAACAATATTAAATAATAATATCAAGAGAACGAAAATCTGAAAGACCTTTAACCGGTTATCTAAGCTCTTTTTATTTGGACAAATTTTCGTTTAAAATTTCTTTAGCAGAGAATTAATTCAGGCTTTGAATGACAAAAAAAGAACAGAAAACAAAATGAAATGAAGAGAATCTGACTGCCCTTTATCCGGTTGTTATTGGGACCGGGAACATCTCCACACGGCACGTAGGCATTTACTGATAGTGTTGCTCTGTCCAGAAGGCCATTTCACACTGTCAGGTCACCGGGTTGACGGTCTTGAGCCACTTGTCGTGCATGGTCCTTGTCCCGTGACACAAACGTGTATCGTTTACACGATGCGCTGCCCGGTGGCCATTGATTTCGATAATATTGATTTCAAGTCATCATGCCAAGGAGATCAACCTGTGTGAACGAGTTTCATCATAAAAGGGACAACATACTATCAGGTGTTGAAGATCTCTACGACATCGAATGAGGTTTTTTATTATTTTTTTAATTCCCACATGAGCCCGAGACTTGTGCGTGGGTAATGAGGTGAATGATAACACATAGATGCCAAACGGAGCAGCAGGATTCGAACCCACGACCACTGAAACGACAGCAAGTTGAAGTTGCGACACCCCAACCAACTGCGCTAAGCGGCCCAAAGATTCAAAACGAATCTTTAAAAATATTTAAATTTAAAGTTCCTTAAAATTTTATTTATATTTACTATTGTCAAGTGAAAAACTTTGAGTAAACATCACACAGAATAGGTTATGCATTTATTTGTTTTGCATAGCAATTTTACTTCAAGTTTTTAACATGACAAGAGTTTTCACTACAGATCTATAGTTTCACTACGGAATTATATTTTACATATCAGTTTACACTACAGATCACGTCAATGGATATTAACAATAATAATAATAATAATAATAAGCGTATGGCTTTTAATGGTGGGGAGACCCTTACAGGTAGTTCCACCTCGCCGTTTGTGCCATGCTACGGGGAACATGGTGGACCTACTATTTTAGGTGGGTTCCGAACCACCGGGTAAGTGATAATGAAGCTTGTAACATCAAGTCATTGAAGCACGGTCACCCATCCAAGCGCAGTCTTGAGTGGTCGTGACTGAACATCACGATCACTTGAACACCACGCTCACCGCGTGACCACCGATATTAACAATCAATTTAATATAAAATGATTTATAATAAAAAAGAAAAAGAAAAAGAATTTCTCTGACAGATAACTGAATAACAATAGTTTCATGACAATATTTTACATAAAAATTTATATTTAAGTTTACACTACAGATCACGTTTACACTACAGATCACGTCATAGGATAACAACAATTATTAAATAAATATTTATAATTAAAAAAAAAAAATGGAAAAAATACTTGTTTGATACATACTGTAACTGAATAGTTTCATTTCAAATACCACTTATAGCGAAAAGTTCAATTCATTTAGACCTATATTATGTCAATATACGGAAAAAATCACTTATATAAAAATATTTGTTATTATGTAATATAATACTGTTTAATTTATATAACAATATGATTTCAAACTATTTAATAGATTATGGTTTTACTAAAGCATGTTTACGCCTTATGCATCTGTTGACCACTGTTCACTCCTTCACTGACAAGAACAGCACGCTGCTAAAAGTTTCACACATGTGCAGAGCACAACAAGGGAGCAGAGATAACAAACTGATGATAAACGGAGACAGATATAGAAATGCTGATGATGAAGAGCGAGACAAAAAGTCGGATTGGCCCGCAGATGCCAGCACGCATCTCATCTCTCATCTGGTATCTCTGCTCTCTGGAATGCTAATCCACACTCTCATCCAACCATCCCCCCCCCCCACAAAACAACACCGCCCAACAACCAGCATCACAGGAGGAGCACTTCACAGATTCTACCAAGATGCGAGATGCATGCTTCCATCTAACGCACTAAACATCAGCTGAACTCATATTTAGCATTTTAGATTTTCCATTTCTATAAAATAATTACTCAAAATTTTAGATTTTCAGATCGGCTGAATTCATATTTAACATTTCAAATTTTCCATTTCTATAAAATAATTACTCAAAATTTTAGATTAAAAAATTTTATCAAAAAATTCGAAAAATATTTTAATAAATTTATAAATAATAAAAAAATAAAGTAATACTGTGTATAGCAGTTTAAACTAACTAATGTAAAAAATTTTCAACAAAGGAAGTACACCAACCAAAAGGATTATAAGATTGTTCCAATACTGTTCAAATAAATTCGAATCTTTGTAAGACAGGAATGGGTTCATAGATGATTCAAATAAAATTTGGAAATGAGTTTGGAATTTTAATGTTAGATTGTTCCTTAGTTCCATTCAAATAAATTCCAACCTCTACTAGGCAGGAATAGAGGAGTAAAAGAAGCATTGCAACTGTGATTGGTATTATGATGTTAAATTTAAAATATCATGTGATTAGGTAACTAACTGTTGCTACAATTGAAACATTGAGATGAATGGTGAATAAATTTTTTTTTTTTTGAGGATGAAGCCCACATAGGTCTGAGACCTGTGCGTGGGTAATGAGTTGGATGATGGTGATTTATGATTTGGACCTACAGTTTCAGGTGGGTTCCGAAACACCGGGAAGTGGTATAAAAATTTGAAAAATGGTGAAAGTTACAATTAAATTTGAGAGAGGAACAACAATACAGGGCAATTAAATTATTCATAGTTCCAGAACACATTAAAATTTGTAGCAAAAATGGACAAAACGAATAAACATTACAAAAAATAAATCGACAGTTCCATAATTTATTACTTCTATGAGAATATTTTAATTACTATCAAGCTCAACTATCAGTGGCGAATATAAATAGATTGAACTTTGGGGTGGGTGGGGGGTGGGGCCACAAGAACAACAACAACAATAATGATAATAATAATAATAATAATAATAATAATAATAATAATAATAATAATAATAATAATAATAATAATAATAATAGTAATAATAATAATAACAACAAGTTTCTTGTTTTAGAACAGTTTAGTAGATAATTTGACAAAATAAAAGTTTAAAAGACACCAGAACAAAACATTGTATGCGTAAAAATTTGTTCTGTCAAATTTACCTTTACTTCAAATTTAGTGTTAAATCAATTTTACTTCATGTGTGGTGGGGAGGGGGGGAAGCCTGGCCACCTGGACCCACCCTTATACACGCTCTTGCTAACAATAAATTAAAATTATTTGTAGAATTTTCGAAGTTTACATTTTCCAACATTATTTTTTAAGGAATGAATCAAAATTTTGAATGAATTAGAAGTGTTTTACCTTACGTGTAAATATATTTATCCAATCATGCCTAATTATAATTAAAAATATGACTTCATATTTCATAGAAGGTAGATTACATTACAATTACACACTTGACTATCTAAGAAATAGATTTAAAAAATACGTTTTGATTAAGAAATTATCAAAAGTAGCTTTCTCTACACACACCTGACTATCTAAGAAATAGATTTTAAAAATACATTTTGAGTAATAAATTAACAAAAGTAGCTGTTCCTAAAAACATTCAGATTGTTCATCACCGAAATTGTGACCAAGACAGAAGCATTTTTATGCCAGCTATGCCTGCATTCTTGTCAAATATGTTGGAATGAAATAGGTCGCATATGAATAGAAGAGGAACCTAATGAACAGGCTAAAAACCTGCGATTGGTTCATAGATACTAGGCAGGCATTAACGTATAAAACGCTCCCTTTCACATCACAACCTGAATACTGTGTGAGACAGGTGTATAAGAAACTGATAAACCTTGGGGAGAAAAAAGATGACGGTTTGAAGGGCAAACTGGCTAATCAAAAACAGAAAACAGAAAGAGAGTGAGAGAGCAAACTCAAGTTAACCTTGCTCTTTTTTGCGCACAGGCAACCGGCTTATAATGGAGGATAAAAGTGAATAAACTGGAGGAAAAAATTGAGGAGAAAGTGAGATTGAGAGAGAAAGAATGATTGAGTGAAAAGACACACGGCGCTTAGAAAAACTTGAATAGAAACGCGCAGTGACCTTTTGCCTGCACTTGAGAGATGAGTATGAGAACCCCGTGCACGTGTGCGAATGTGTGCGTGCGTGCTTAAATGCAATCGAAAAAATGGCTATGCCACAGCCTTAATTGTACAACTATTAACAGCACATACTTCAGATATAGATATACGTATTGAGTAATATTATAACTAGCATGAAGAATTGGTTATCAACCCCACACATAAAATATAGAACCGAAAAAAGATGGCGCATGAGAAATCAGCACTGCCATCTCAAGTTGGGATGTTTATTATTAACACCACATTACTCATCCAATGTAAATGATGTAAAACGAATATTTCTTCGGATGATGGAGCCCACATAGGTCTGAGACCTGTGCGTGAGTAATGAATTGGATGATGGTGATTGATGAGTTGGACCTACGATTTTAGGTGGGTTCCGAACCACCGGGAAGTGATTTTACAGCAGTCTTTTTTGCTGGCCAATCCAATTGGTCACCCTTACAAAGAGCGCCCCGGAGTTTCGTAGCTTATCTCTGATTGAACAGATACCTGCTACGGCATTTGGCTATCACTTCCCTGCATATGTTTTTGGAGTTCAATTCGGTACAGAACGGGCCATTCTAAACTGATTTCGACGACCAGGGTACGTTTTTTAATCGGATGATGCGCACATCATCTTGAGACTTGTGCGTGGGTGATGAGGTGAATGATGAGTGAACATCCATGGCCGAATGAGATTCGAACTCTAGACTGCAGGAAACGAAGCAAACCAGCCTTATGAAATATGGTAGGACTTGCTGTTGACGATGCCTACAATGTTGGTAGGTAGAGTAGTATTCATATAACTTGGCAGCAAGTAGAAGATGGGAGGACTTGTTACATCTGAACCCAACTGCTGCCAAGTTATATGAAAACTACAGTACTGTCGTGAAGGTAGGTAAATCACAATGTGGTTAAAGTACTTGTCTCAACGCCTATAAATAAGCTCCTAAATTTCACCCACTTTTAGATTTTTTCTTCTTTTTTCGGAGGATGAAGCCCACATAGGTCTGAGATCTGTGCGTGGGTAATCAATTGGATGATGGTGATTGATGAGTTGGACCTACAGTTTTAGGTGGGTTCCGAACCACCGGTAATTCAACCGGTCGGTGAGACAACAGTAAAAATAATTATAATATATAATTAATAATAATAATAATAATAATAATAATAATAATGTGACGCACAGCTCCCTATGTATTTTGCTAGCTATTAGGAGAGGCAAGATAGACCTAATTGCTATTAGAAGAACAAGAGGGCTGGAAAGACCTCGTATAAACAAACAATAAACGTATATATATGGAATGTTATTATGACAGTTCTTCAAAGATAGATCCACTACGTAATGGGCCAATGAACTTCTGGTAACGTCAAAAAGTAAACAATCCTTATACAGAGTGAACGCTGATATTTATATTATGTACAGTTCTCTGCTGAAAATCACTTCCCGGTGGTTCGGAACCCACCTAAAACTGCAGGTCCAACTCATCAATCACCATCATCCAACTCATTACCCACGCACAGGTTTCAGACCTATGTGGGCTTCATCTTCAGGAGAAAAAAAAATATATATATATCTACTGTATAAAAATACAGTTAATAAATACGTCTTTCATGTGTTGGATTGGAAGGATGTTAGAGAATGTTCCGGAAATAGAGAAATAATGTTAAAAAAGGATGGAAGAAATAACGAGGGAAATTAAAGATTCGAAAATTTTTTCGAGAAATAGAGGATGAATATTAGGGAAAGATGGGAGGAATAACAAGGGAACTAACGGGAAACTACTGATTAGAAATAAGAGACATTTACGTGAAAATTGAGGGAAAAAAAGAGTGATAAAAGAAAGTATATTCATTCCCAGCTTTTAAAACTTCCTAGAGATGATAATAATAATTATTAATAGCCTACCGTTTATGACGTCAAAAGCATACTAAATTTATACTACAGTATTTCTCAAAAGGGTTTACGTGTAATTGCCAACTGCTATGGTTTCCAATCTGCTTTTAAATCTTGAAATATTCAAGATTGTTTTTCGTAAATCTTGTATATTTACAAGGAACTTGAGGGAATGAAAACCTTTCTAGATGATTTCAAATGCATAATACATTATTTTATATTGACTAAAGACTGAAAGCACACATAAAGTTTGATATGTTTTCTCAAAACGGTTCTTCCCTCACGAAAAAGTCAAAGTGTTAAAAAATGAGTTTATAGAGAAGTCTTAGTGTGTGTTTTTAGTAAGTTGTTTTAATACATGCGTTTTCGGCTATTCAAAATGCGTTATCAAGCACAATATATCAATAAAATTTAAAATTAAAAAAAATCTCAGCAAACCACACCAAAAAAAGGAATACTCTGAAAATTGGAAAGAGTGATATAACACTCACTTTTGGGTAGAATAATAGGCATGCTTGCTAGAACACCAGAAATAAAATAATAAAACAGTTCCTGAGCTACTGAATAATAGCGGTGTAATACACAGATCATAATTAAACTCATATAAATTGCGATAATTTGATGTAACCTAATGCAATTTGAGAGGATAAACCACCTCTGCAGATTCTAATTCAACACGTTGATTCCCACGATGGGAAACTTTCGTATTTTATCTCACTTTCATCTCTTGGTTAGATCTGGAAATTATGAAATGAAGTATATTGTATTACACTGCTGTACAAACTCAATTATCACCTTTTATTGAAATGCTGCACGCTACTACTTTTTTTTATACATGGACTACGTCATTCTATAATGTTTCTCTAAGGTATAAGCATTTACCAAATAATGTTCAAGTGTTACATAAGCTGAATGCTACCTGATTGTTATTACACTATTATTTGATTAAAAGAAACAAACCATCGGAAGTTTACATTATTATGTATAATCATTTATGTACAGTAGACATGCGAGATTTTTAAACTAAAAATTACTGCATCTGAACAGTGACTCATGAGAGGTATGAATAAATAACAGGTTAGTAAATTAAATGAGTGGACTCTGCTGAGTGACTGGAGTCGACTTTCGATCTGTTGAGTCGATGGGAGTCCGATCAGAAGCCTTGAGAGACTCAATTTTTATTTACATCTACTAGCACTGAGTCAAAAATATGAGAGACTGAACTGTGATTTTACAGCAGAGATCAGAGTCTTTTTTGCTGGCCAGCCCAATTGGTCACCCTTACAAAGAGCGCCCAGGAGTTGCATAGCTTACCTCTGATTGAACAGATAGCTATGGCACTCGGCTATCACTTCCCCCCTATACACTTCATGTATGCAAATTTGAATTTGCAAATTTTATACACTAAATATATGCAAATTTTATACAATTTTTTCTTGTCATTTTTTTTATATTACACTCGCAGAATGAATAAAATAAAATAAAATAAAGAAATAAGTAAATGGCTTTTATAGGTATAATTATTATTGCTGTTGTCTTCAAGAACTCACTGCTGGCTCTCAGGTTTTTACCTTGCCAGCAGCAGTCTTTGAATGTACTGTACATTATTATTATTATTATTTATTTATTTATTCTGATTTGTTTTTTTTTTTGAGGATGAAGCCCACATAAGTCTAAGACCTGTGCGTGGGTAATGAGTTGGATGATAGTGATTTATGAGTTGGACCTACAGTTTTAGGTGGGTTCCGAACCACCGAGAAGTGATTTTCAGCAGAGAACAGTGTCTTTTTTGCTGGCCAATCTAATCGGTCACCGTTACAAACAGGACCTACGAGAACGCAGCTTATCTATCTGATTGAACAGATACCTGCTACGGCTCGCGGCTATCACTTCCTGTTTAATTGTAAGGTTATTACAATATGCAATGTTTGAATTATTTTGTATATTTGACGAAATAAATTTGAAATAGGTGGGGAGACCCTTACGGGTAGTTCCACCTCACAGTTTGAGCATTTATGGGGACCATGATGGACCTACTATTTTAGGTGGGGTCCGAACCAGCGGGTAAGTGATAATAAAGCTGGAATGAATAAAGAATTTCTGAAGAAAATCCAGTCAAAAGAGCCAACCTGGTGTGAGTGAGAAGGGAAAGGTAGGTTTTGATTCGAGGTAGGATGAGCTAGAAGAAGCAGGATTGTTCTTCCCTCACAGGCTATTAGTAAGAACACACAGCTCTTTGCGATTTTGGCCTGGCAATAAATCTATCATTGCGAAAGTAATGTGCAAGGTGTGTTGGCGGCAATTAGCTAGCGTTTGTATGAAAATCGGCGAAAAGATAAAAGACACAGATAGGTTATCTGCAGGCTGGCAAAGTTAAAAGCCGTCGTGTGAAGCGCTTGACCCACCATTCACCATTATAAGAGAATACCATGTGTGGAGCCACTAATAAATGATGAACATTACATATGAGTATCTGCACGTATTGTATAAAGCATAATATGCTGTATTGTTATTAATTTACGAGGGAGATTCGAAGTTTTGCCCAAGCGTTGGTCAAGTTTTGAGGCGGGCATACATTAAATTCGCTAATAATTACAGTCTCCAATATATTTCTGTTCATCTTCGCAATTCTTTTCCGAATCGCGTTTCAAAAGGGCCGCAAGGAATGTTGAGTCTGATAAAAAGTGATGTGGAAAATTATGTAAATCGTCCATAGATTCTCACCAGTAATGGCTTTCTTACTGCAGTTTTGTAAGTAACTAAACTTTTAAATGGGCAAATTTTGAAACTTGATTTCTTGGAACTTGTGTGGGAAGGACGGCTGGCTTTTGGAGGTTTTTATTTTGGTATTTTTTACTCTCCATTAAATTTTTATAACTTACATATATTTTTTCTTTCATATTAAAGTTACCTATATATTATTTCATTTTGTTTAATTTCCCCCGTACGAGATTGGAATGTGTTTGTGACTTGAAGAGTGATTTTAAAATATTACAATTTAATTACATTTTCCTAGATTCCTGGGACTTGTATGTTGATGATTTGATTGATTGATTTTATTTGATCACTCTTCACTCTTCACTCTTCTAACTGCCTGTATTATTTGCCTGGGAGGGCGAACTTAGGGCACAGCCAGCCCTCTCCTTACACTTAACCCTCAAAGCAGATGAAGAGGTTAATAAAGAAGGAGAATCCATTGTAGTTGATTAAATGATAATTATTGGATATTGTTTTAATTGTTGAACTGTTCTTGACCACCTTATTTGAAAAACAATGAACATTATTATTCAACTGAAGAGAGTGGGGGAAGAAAAAGAGGAAGCAGAATAAGAACCAGAACAGAAGATGAAGGAGCAGAAGAAGGTGAATGAGGAGAGGAAGAAGAAAAAGAAGAGAAAGAGGAGGGGCGGAGGTGTAGAAGGAAGAAAAGAAAGAAGTGACAGGACAAGATCTAGGAGGGAAAGAAGACGAAGAAGATTATGAAGAAATGATGAACATTACATACTGAGAATCAATACGTATTGTATAAAGCATAATATGCTGTATTGTTATTAATTTACGAGGGAGATTTGAAGCTTTGCCCAAGCGTTGGTCAAGAAAAGAAACATGGTGACGTTGAAGAAGAAAAAGGCGAGTGAGAAGGAAAAGAAGAAAAAACTCGCGGAGAGGAAGGAGGAGGAAAAATATGGAGGAAAAGGGGGAAAAGACGTTGAAGAGGAAGAAGAAAATTGAAAAGGAGAGGAAAGAGGAGGAGAGAGGAAAAGGATGAGAAGAAGAAAGAAAAAGGAAAAGGTGGAGAAGAAGAAGGGCGAAGGAAAAGGAGGGAGTTGAAGAAGAGAAATGAAAAGAAGTGGAAGGAGGAAAAAGAGAAAAAGAAGGAGGGAGTTGAAGAAGAAAAGACGTTGAAGAGGAAGAAGAAAAATGTAAAGAAGAGGAAGGAGGAGAAAAAGGAGAAGAAGAAGGAGAGAGGAAAAGGAGGGAGTTGAAGAAGATTGGGAAGGAGAGGAAGGAGGAAAAGAAAAAGAAGGGGAATATGCTGAAGAAAGAGGGAAGGAGGAAAAAATAAGAAAATAAGAACAGAAGGTGGAGATAATGACGAAAATGGAAAGAAAGAGGAGATGAAGGAGAAGCAGAAGAAGAAAACGAATAAAAAGAAAGACGAAATTAAGGAGGAGATAAGGACGATGAAGGAAAGAAAGAGAAGATGATAGTGGCGACAAAGCACTCTACAGTCGACGACACCTATGTCGCCCCTATGGAGGCGTCGCACTCAGGCCAGACACATGTCCAGCCGGAGACACGCATCTGACGCCATGTCACCCACAAACCACCACCACTGACTCCACTAGGGGATGAAGTAGAATCGCAGACACGCATCCACCACCAGAAACCACCTTCCACTCGCCTACACCATTTCCCAAAATCCCACCCTCCATCGCACACCCCCAATCAACCTCACATAATAGAAAACAATGGACGAGTAAAGGAAGTAGTCCCACTGCGCCATTGTCTCAGCCATTTGAAAAGTGGCTGGCACCCCAACAACACTCAAAGGCACTAATCTTTTCAGAAAACTACAACTGGTTGCCTGTTGAACTAGGTCGTTAACAAGGCGTGATGAGGCATTGTTCCCGGCTTTAAAATAGATAAACCTCAAAAAGCAGACTTGTGTTACACAGATAGGTTGGGAGGCTTTCGAAAATGAACCAATATTTTACACCAAAAACAGGAAAAAAAAGTATTGAGAGGTATAAATTATTATGATATGTTATCATAGTGACATCATACTGTCATAGATTGAGATGACTTCAGAAATGAACCAATTTACAAAAAAACAGGGATCAAAAACTATTAGAGGTATAAATTATAACATATGTGACTTCGCAATCTCATAGGTTGAGTGAGATACTTCCAGAAATGAAACAATATTACACAAAAACAGGAATCAAAAACTATTACAGGTATAAATTATGATATTATACATGACCTCTCACTGTCTTAGATTGAGATACTATCAGAAATGAAACAATATTACACAAAAACAGGGATCAAAAACTATTAGAGGTATAAATTATGATATATCATTTATGTGACTTCTCAATCTCATAGATTGAGTGAGATACATCCAGAAATGAAACAATATTACACAAAAACAGGAATAAAAAAATATTACAGTTATAAATTATGATATACATGACCTCTCACTGTCTTGGATTGACATACTTCCAAAAATGAAACAATATTACACAACAGGAATCAAACACCATTACTGGTATAAATTATGATTTACGGCCAAAAGTGCAGCCAGTCTATTAAGTAGATGTAATAAATTACTTACATCTTGTAGAAATATTAATAAAAACGCTCAAGAATCAAAAATTGGATTTGTTCATAATAAATTATTAGCAATCTTTCATAATCCAATATTTTCTTCAAACTACAGAAGAAAAAAGAGACTGTTTAAAAGTATTCAACAAGACAGCAGTACTGTGCTTAAAGTGTGAATCTATAAGTTATAGGCCTAAAGGCCTATAATCTATAAGGCCTATAAGCTATAGAGTTCAAGCACTTCAATAAAGGGCCGTATTTATGAATGTTCTTCAGAGTCTCTTGACTGGAGGGACTGTTGAAATGGATAATATCTATAAAATGGACAATATTATTATATTATATTAATATTTTATATTGAAATAAGAAAATAAATACTTTAAATTTCAAGAGTCATCCGAGTCATGATACACAAAAGGATCTGAAAGCTCTAAAGCTTAAATGAAGCACTTTCCATAAGAAATAATGCTAAATTAATTTTGCATTGATCAAAAACTAAAATGAATCAGTTGAGTTTGAATATCAATAAAACGAATTATATAACTTTTTCATTGACTAGAACGGGAACCCCTGATAGTGATATCACTTTGAAACTTCATTCTGGATGTAATTCGGACTCAAACATTTGTGGCTGTCATACTATAAATAAAGTGGCATATGCTAGATACCTGGGAGTTATAATAGATGAGCACTTAAAATGGGATATTCATATTAAATCTATTTGTAAAAAAATGAGATATATTTCTTTTAAATTTTACCAAGTTCAAAAAATACTAAAACGGAATCAACTCAAAATGTTGTATTACGCTTAGGCTCAGTCTTTATTACAATATGGCATAACTGTATGGGGGGGCTGTTATAACAATCATTTGAATGAATTATTTGTCTGTCAAAAATTAATAATAAAAAGTATTTTGAATAAACCTAGATTATATCCCACAAACTTGATTTTCAGCGAATTTGATGTGATGACAATACGACAATTATATGTAAAAAATGTAATTAGCTATATAATAAAAAATAGACATCACTTCCCAATTGCTCCAAATACTTTAGTGAATCGCTACAGTTTAAGACCTACAGCCAACATGTACACAATATATAATACTAATATTGAAACAATTAGGAGACAGCTGATATATTTAAGTACCAAAATCATAAACCAAATACCGGAGCATTTGGTTTTGAATCCGAAAATCACTAGGAAAGTTAAACTGGAAATAAAAAATTGGGTCTCGAGTAATTACTTCTTCAATATTTGATCTGTTTAAATGGTTTATTTTTATTTTATTCATTTATTGTTGCTTTTTTTTTTAATTGTTGTTAGCCTGTTATCTTCCAGAGCGTGTTTCAGTGTTGTTCGATATGGGTGCTTTTGAACAGTGGACTCGTTTGCTTTTTTCCTTCCTTCTGACTTTCTCCCTTACTCATACCAATTTCGTTCTCCTTTTTCAAACTCCTCTTCCTTTTTCATCTACTATTTCACTTATCCTAATACATGGCTTTGCCATAGTTGGATAAGTATCGTTTTCCTGCACACCCCGCCACCTATATTTGTAATTGTATGTTATTGTTATTTTTGCTATTGTTTTTTTTTGTAATTTGTGTATGTTTTTGGTGTGTTAAATAAATTGAAAAATTGAAATTGAAATGAATGAAAAGAAACTATACAGAATCCAAATAAGAAAGGGTTGTTCACATTAAACTGCGATTTATTTAGTTTTATTATTTTCAGATCAACTTTTTCTTTTTATTTGAGGATGAAGCCCACATAGGTCTGAGACCTGTGCGTGGGTAATGAGTTGGATGATGGTGATTGATGAGTTGGACCTACAGTTTTAGGTGGGTTCCGAACCACCGGGAAGTGATTTTACAGCAGAGAACAGTGTCTTTTTTGCTGGCCAATATAATCGGTCACCGTTACAAACAGGTCCTACGAGAACGCAGCTTATCTCTCTGATTGAACAGACAACTGCTACGGCTCGCGGCTATCACTAACTGTGATGTGAAACAACACCGTTTTTGGAATTCTATGCAATGCAGTAGTTACTTTTTTGCTGTCTACATATTTTTTAAAGTCTCTTCAAATTTTAAACAATGAATAACAGAATACAACTCAAGATCACAATCAACCAACCACTCATTGAAATATCCATCAACAATGGGAATAATTTTTAAACGTATCCTGAAATTCCTTTTGAAATACCAACTGACAAAACAAAAATGTTTACAAAAATTCCTTCTGAAATATCACTAAACAATGAGAGTAAAAAATCAAAACCTTTCCAAAAAAAAGAATTAAGATTTTGATGATAGATTTGACTATTTTGAAATATCAATAAAAAATTCTAAATATTTCCAAAAAGAAAGAGTAAAGTTTAAGAGGATGGAATGAACTATTTGGATGCAATACCTGGGAATCTCTGACGACATTTTTGAGCTAAACATAAAAATAAACATTTTCACTTTTTCTTTCATACCTCTTTCACCCGACATGGTCAGTTTCTCACACACTGAAGAAACATCAAAGACTATGTTTTCTCTCTGTCACTCCTAAATGGGTTATCAAATGTTTGCTTTCTTTCTAGCTGTAGAAATTTCTCCGCCAATAGAAACAATTTAGCTGGCGAGATTGATGGCAGTTATTAAGTGGCGGGCGGCCTTTACTTCTACTTCACCTGTCCGCCATCTTCTTCTTCTTCTTCATCACCATCTTCTCTTTCTCGCTCCTTCTTCACAGAATGTTGTGAAAAAGTTGAAACAGTCGACTGGTTCAGCCGCTGTTGTTTTTCTCACATCATAGTCTGCGATTCTGGTTTCGAAAAAGTGAAATTTCAGACGAATCACAGCAAATATCAAACATCCAACTGCATCACTAGTCAACTTGGACACGAGAAATCCCAGATGCTTTTCGAAGAACTTTTCAAGAATATTTTTTTAAACTCACCTATTTTTAAGGATTTGGATTTATACAGATGACCTGTTATATTTAGACGACGTATCGGAGATTTGCATTGAATTCAGCAACCGAGTCATTTTATTCATGCATTTCACGAAATTTTAATCACATTTTATGTCATTTTCAAATTAGATTCATTTATATTTGTATTATTTTCATGTTTTCGGCAGTGCTTATAGATTGGAATCAAAGGCCTACCGCCATATTATTGTCGATAAAACCTACCTCCTTATTTCAACAAAAAATTTCATCTTCGAGCACACCACTATCGTAATCATTACAATGGTTACCTATTTCATCCAAATTAATGAACTATTCAAAAAAATCCTCAAACTTTCACAATATAGAGACAATACCTAAGACATTGAGAAAACAAAACAAAAAATTATCAAAACAATCATCTAAGGAAGCAAAACAAAACACTACAGCACAATTGAATACAAATACAATTGGATTAGCACGCGTACAATGATTGGCTTCATTATTTTGATCAGTGCAATGAATTGAAAATATGTCATTGAGAGCAACAGCTAGCGAGATTGAGATAGAGATAGATAGATAGAGATAGAGAGAGAGAGCGCGCGAGAGAGAGAGAGTGTGTGAGAGAGTGAGAGAGAGGGGGGAGATGTTAAAAAGGTTAAAATTGACAAGTAAAATAGGCGTGTCAGTCAATCATCACTCAGACTTCGACACCTGCAATTGTTACAGCGTAGTGTCAATCATAGCTGCTGCTGCTGCTGCATTAGGTATTTGAAAGCCAATGTTTGCATCATATTAGCTGTGACGTCATCCCTGCACAAGACAACCTGCACACCCGATTTGGACCGAAGAATACTTTGCAACACATCTCAATTAATGTTGATGCCATCATTACCATCAGCTTAGCTTAGACTGCTTAGAAATGGCAAACAAAAGATTTATCATTGACTTAAGAATGCCAACAATTGGAAATAAGTTACAACACAAAAACTAAGCAGTAGAGATAATATTTATTTATTTAATACTATAGCTGTTTCGCGTTTAGTTGACAGTACAGGTTATTATGATATCTGGAAAAAGTGTTAAGTCCAGGACTAGAGTAGTGTATAATTAGATATAGAGCGGGGTTGATTTCAAACCCAAACCTGAGGTACGCTATGACGTTCTGAGTAGAAATGATTATTTATTTTTTTATTTATTAATATAGACATAGTAACAAAGATGAACAGACCAGAGTCCAAAACTGCTCTCTTCACAAATTTCGATTAAGCTATTTCATCCAAAACTTTTAGTTTAGTCCACACTAGATTCACTAAAAACCTCCATTCGAAAAAATGAGTTTTCACTGAAAGGCTATTGATTTTAAAAATTCACGCAAAAAAAACACTAGAACAATAATTGAAAAGAATTCAAAATATAAAAGGTTGATTGAAACGTTCGAGCCCAAAAAAATACTAAACTTGCTGCTATGGAAACAAGTATTAGTATCTTTTACTAATACTAATTGTATTGATACTAATACTATTAGTCATTTTGTGGGTGCGTAAAAGACACAGAACTCCTACTTAGCTAAGCAGCTTAACCAATCAGAGGCTTCCATCTATTAGATAATAACAAATATAGCCAATTAGTCCGAGTATATGGAGCTGTTCTGTAGTCTAGTTTCATTCATTGAGATATTGAGAAAAAAAAAGACCAAAATTATAGTATCGCGGTTTTTGAAAATATATTGGCTTTACCAATATCAAGTCCGTTATTCATTAAGGATAATCTACCTCATCAGCATCACATTTTTTTTTAATTGCTGATGATGCCCACATGAATCCAAGACTTGTGTGTGGTAATGAGGTGAATGATAACTACATAGATGCCAGACGGATATCAAATGAATCATTAAAAAAATGATTGAATAATTCAATTTTATTTGAACAAGGCTAATATTACATTTGATGAAGTTAGACGAATGCAGACTATGTGAAAAGAGAGGATCGGTAAGAAATGAAGAAAGACTACCATAAAAATAATAAGAAGGAGAGGAGAGGTTTTTTATACGTAGAAGGAGAGGAGAAGGAAGAGGAGAGAGAGAGTTTGAGAAAGAGAGAGACTAAGAGAGAGGAGTGAGAAAGGATTAGTGTGACAGAGATCCTTGAAAATTTAGAACACAGCCGCAGGTGTCCTACGTACAAATTATGTTCTTACTATATAACTGTACTGCCAAAAATAGCTGGCGGGTGATATTGCATACATAGACTATTACTATATATACTCTGAACGTAAACGTATAGACAGACATCCATGATAAACCAGGACACACATGACACGTGTTATGAAACCGCTCATGAAATATTGGAATCTTCTCGCTGCCAGGTTTGATGATAATTCCCCATTCCCTCACTACTTCCACTAACACCACAAACATAAACTTGTAACCTTCGGAGTAAGCGATAGCAAAATTTGATTTTTTATCCAAGTATTTTACCAAATCACGTCAATGTAACCACGAAAATGAGAGGCTATTTAGCATCAGGACAAATTAGTTGCATTTTTTCTTCTTTTTTCTGGAGGATGAAGCCATCTTTGGACTTTTTTTGAAGTCTTTTTGAAGCCTTCTTTTTTTTGGATTTTGGATTTTTTTTGGACTTTTTTTGAAGTCTTTTTGAAGCCTTCTTTTTTTTGGATTTTGGATTTTTTGAAGGACTTTTGAAGGACATTTTTGGAAGGATGAAGCCTTTTTTTATTTTGGATTTTTTGGACTTTTTTGAAGGATGAAGTCTTCTTTTTTTGGAGGATGGAGGTAATGAATTGGATAATGGTGATTGATGAGTTGGACTACAGTTTTAGGTGGGTTCCGAACCACCGGAACCTAACTACACTCTGTAGGTAAATTTCTTCAGGATTTCAAATTTCTCATATTTATCATCCTTTAGTACATACGGAAATTTATCCTCGTTTTATTTCATTTGAAATGAAAAAAAATATATATACAATTGAACGACATACTCGATAATTTTACGCTTGAAGTATAATTTGATAGCGTAATTTTACGCTATCACGGTAACTAGATAATTAGACTAGATAATAATAATATTTCTAAAAAAATAATATATTCAACACAGAATCTTTTATTTTGAATTTTTTGTCGCTAATGAATTAATGGGCAAATCATCTCAGGAGCAGTTTTATGAAAAAAGAATTGATTGTTCGAATGAACAAATGATCAGAAAACTCACGTGTACGGCGTAGTTTAAAACAAAAATTCAACCACATCTTACACAATACTATTAAAAAAAATCAACAAAGAAAGGGCCAAAGGGGTTTTTTGAGAAGAATGGCCTTCCCTGATGGAAAAAGGTTTCGGATTACATGAGGCGATAGAATAAAAGCTGGTTGTAGAGTCTACAGAAAGATGGCTAGCTCTATTCAATATCATGAAATTATTGAGAGAAAACAGAGAAGGTGAAGGTGAATGAAGGTGAAATAGTATATTATCCTACACTACTAAACTTAATTTAACTGCTAATGTGCAAAAGCATCGGTATTATCTTGGCTATTAACTTATATATAATGTAATTATTATAACTTGAGAAGAAAACATTTTCGAAATTATTCCAGGTTTTATTCATGACTGACTAGGGATCAATGAATTTCTATTCGTTTTCTTTTAAAAGAAAATATATATAATATCTTTCTCAAATAACTTACTGAAAATGGCGTAAAATCGGTTCCAGATAAATAGATAGGCGTACTAACCTGAAACACACAAAACAAAATTCATTAATAACGGCCAATATAGCACAGTAATATAAAAAGTGATACAAATCAGATAAGCAGATATGAAAAGTAAAAGAAGATGCTTGAACAGAATCAATGAATATTTGTTTGAAACATATTCCGTCCTGCAAAACATATTTAAAATGCATAAAAGCTTGAAATAAGTAGCAGTGAACATAAAAATGTTGAAAATAATCATTTATAATTTGTATCATATTACAATGTAGCGAATATGAAATTGGAGAGAATAGAAAGAAAGAAGAAACAGTGGTTCTAGGTTGTTATCTGCTATGTAAATGTTTACTTCTAAGAAATTAATTACTCTGCTTTTGACACTTTTATGGTGTTTACTTGGTAATTTGTAGAATGTTCTAGTTGTTTGATTAGAAATTAATGGAGTCTTATCGAATATTGTGGAAGGCATGAAGGTCTTTCATTGTTTATTTTAGAAATCAGTAGAAGTTGACAGAAAATTCTAGAGATATCTCAATTATGAAAAATTATATAAATAGAGGTGAACTGTTGTATATTAGTTCAGTCTTGTTTGAAATTCGTCGTGATAAACAAGTTGTGACAGTTCTATGTATTGTGCCTATATAGTGATAATTCTTTCTCAGTGACTATAGAGATAATTCTTTTTCCTATTTAATTCATACCAGTGAGCTACTAAATAGTTTTTATTGTATTACAGACTAGTGCTACGTAAGTAAATTGTTCTTTTTCGAGGTTTCTTTTTGAATATTATTGGACAGTTTATTGTACAGTTATTAGTTAATATTAGATCGGCCTTTTAACTTTTAGTGATTGATTTTTGTACAGTTTATTGAAATCTCTTTATTGGTTGAACAATATCGATTTATCTGTTTTCAATTGCTTATTTTTTCTGTAAGACATTACTGATCAGTGAGTGTTGTGATTATTTGTGTAAATAAAGTGCGAGTGATAAATGCAAGTGTTGCCAGCGTTATTTTAGACATAGAACCCGTAACAACACTATATCATTGGTACTATTGTATCAAATTATAACATTATTATATCATCATTTACAATTAAAATAGACTAGAGTTGTTATATTTATTTATTAATTACTAAACACATTCAATCAAATATGCAACTAGCCCATAACTAAGTTAGTTTTTTTTAGGACGAAGGGAAGCCCACATAGGTCTGAGATTTGTGCCTAGGTAATGAGTAGGTGATTGATGAGTTGGACCTGCAGTTCTAGGTAGGTTCCGAACCACCGAAAGTGATTTTACAGCAGAGAAAAGTTTTTTGCTGGCCAATCCAATCAGTCACCCTTACAAAGACGGCCCAGGAGTTCGTAGCTTATCTCTTTCTGACTGAACAGATACCTGCTACCAAGAATAGGATTGAGATCTTGACGTATCAGTACAAATCGATATCGCCGATAACTGAAACTAATGGACTGGTTAAAATTAAAACATCTTTCTTTGACCTTCAAAATGGTGAAACTTGAACGTAAAAAATTGTGACAACTACCGTACGTAGAAGGTTTCCCATAAGCTTCTGGTAAAAATCATTACAGCAACTTTCATGAGAAGAAAAATAACTATGAGAGCATCTGTTTGGAAAATGTATGACAAACTTTCATTGCTATTATAGTAACACATTCTAATTTAAAATTAGAAAAAGATAACTACAGTTTCTTTCTCTCAATCAAACTTCTAACCTTTCGGGAGCGGAGAACCTAATTCACGACGCGGGACAGAATGGAAGATGATTGAAGAAGAAGAGCCAGCCATTCAATGTGAAAGTGAAATTTCCAGACGTAAGAAAATGGCAATACTGTAATTATCTCTCGAGATAACACAGCCGATTGATCGATAGCACTAGTTGTAATTCGACTTGGTAGCAAGATTTTGGGAACTGGTTTAAAATGTAGCCTAGAAAATCGTTCAACGGCTTGTCCACTTTCATCAATATTGTACTTCATGTCAAACCACCAAAAACAGTTATTTTCACAAAAAAAATTATCTATTTAATTTAATTATTGAGAAAAAATACATTGAGATACAATGAATGCAAAGTTGCAACAGTCAAGAAACCAGAACTGCTTACTTCCCAAATTTTGACTTGGTTACATTATCTATAAAGATAGATAATACATCACAACTTTGAGGTTAGTTCAGAGAGACAAATTTAGAATCACTGAAAACTTCACATGAAAAAAAATAATTTGTTCAATTTCACTTAAAGACTATTAAGTTGAAAGTTCACTCGAAGAATTATCCAATTATTTAATGAAATTGAAAAGAAAGATACACTTACAAATGTCAAAATTATATTATATATTTCTCAAAACACAAACACGGTAAATGATCAAAAAATTGAACATTATTTAAAATTATGAAAATTATTCAGCAATTTCAGAGTCAATTGGAATATTTCAGATGGTTTGAATGAGTAATTGAAATTTGCTTCATACTCAACCAAAATATACACAAGTAAAAAATACATACAAAAATTATGGTGGAAGATACTAAGTATTAAGTCTTATAATAAGTCTTATTACATTGTCTGTTAGTGGCCGTTAATAGGATAAAAAACACTATATAACAAAAATAATGTGGGGAAGACAATATTACTCAATACAGCAAAGTTAGCTTTCACAAGTGAAGCTTTCAAAGCTTTCATGTGTTAGCTTTCAAAGTTTAGTGATGTGATTTTTGTCTGAATATATGAATGTTTTATTATGTATTGTTGACAATAAATAAATTGAATTGAATTGAATTGACATAATCAATTGAGGATTTGTCTGGTTTAGTTTATATTATAATTGTAAATAAGTGAAGTAAATGCGTATGGCTTTTATTGATGGGGAGATCCTTACGGGTAGTTCCAACTCGCCGCTGGATGTTATTGGAAACATTGTGAACCTACACTTTAAGGTGGGTTCCGAACCACCGGGAAGTGATTTTACAGGAGAGAACAGAGTATTTTTTGCTGGCTAATTCAATCGATCACCCTTACAGAAAGGGCCCAGGAGAGAGTTGCTTATGTAATCTGAACAGATACCTTCTACGGCTCACGGCTATCAGTACCCAAAATTGTAAATTCGGACAGAACAAAAAATACGCTTTTCAGTCTCAAGAAAAGAATAATGATAATACAATAATACATCAATAATACAATAATTAAACAAAATAATCGTGATATTAGTATATTTATATATTATGTACATTTGCATATAGAACGTGAATAAAAACATTAATTCATTTTAATCATTAAATTATCTTTTCAGTTTTGGGTTATCCAGAGTACAAATGCTTTAAAAGTACTTTTTCTAAGTTACCATAGTTATTGTAAGAATGACAACTATTACTGTTCTTGAAGAATATGTAATAAAGAAAATTGACTATTGACTATAGCGTTTGTATCCACAAAAATGTATCAATTGAGTTCAGAAACTTTCAAACTCTGTATAACATAACCGGTATACAAATATTTTTCTTGAAACTGATATTCATAAATTACGCAAATTTGAAAACAAAATGCCCAGCACCAGTTATTGCGAATAATACACAAACTGGTAGTTTGTCTGTAGTTTGTGCTGGTAGCACCAGTGATAATAGCCTACTCTGGATAACCCAAAAATGAAAAGATAAATTAATGAATGTTTTTATTCCCATTCTGTATGAAAATGTAATCTTTAAAAATATTGCAAAAAAGCTACAATGGTGTAAAACAGCAACAAAATCTACATCAAGAACAGGTTTAGCGGTCAGGTAGCTCTGAAACTTCAAGCTAATGAAACTACTGAAGATTCCATCGATTCGAATACATTTCGAGCTCAGAAATACGATCTGCCAAAATAGTGGTCCAGAGCAGGCGAAACTCTACACTTTTCTATAAACAGGTTGTCCAAAAGAAGCGATTGGCAAGGTAGTTCACAGTAGACAGTGCTCACGCATAATCGATTTTATGCTTCACTGGTCTGTCGTATCAACTTATTTTAACGATTTAGAAATTGTTATACAGAAGGAAGCAATAACAAACCTTGACAAATGGTTCCACCATTCGATTTCAAATAGTTCTTGATTTATGGCAAAGTTAAGACTATTTTGAGAATTTTCTTCGGGCCCATGAAGTTAGCGCTCCCATCAACCTTGAAAATAGCATAAACGGACCTTTTTCTTCTATCAAACAAAATGATTTAACAGTTTTGGCTGAATTTTGCATCATTTTTTCCACTTTCAGAACTCAGATAAGCACATATTGGTTTAGTTCAAAAACACTTATCTTTCATAATCACCACAACATGGATTTTTTGGAGGATGAAGCCCACATAGGTCTGAGAACTGTGTGTGAGAAAGGAGTTTGATGATGGTGATAGATGAGTGGGACGTACAATTTTAGGTGGGCTCCCAAACACCGGGAAGTGATTTTACAGCAGAAAATCTAGTCTTTTTTGCAAGCTAATCCAATCGGTCACCCTTACCAAGAGTTCAAGAGCTTCGTAGATTATCTTTATTTAACCGAACCTGCAAGGGCTCGCGGCTATCACTTCCGCGGTTGTACATTGCAAGGTAATTGATAGGAATATCTATAGTATCTAACTTTTAGTAATTAATATAAGTGACTGGATTTTTTTTTGGGGGGGGGGGGGGGGAAGGGGGACTGGCAAGTACTGCTCGTACTAAACATCATTACACAGTCAGTACAGTATGTCTTGATATTTAAATGAACATTTTTCATTGTAATGAATTTACAAAGAAATGATAGCTCACCAGAACAATATCATTACATCTAAGTAGAATCTTGCAGTGTAGAACTGACCTTTTTTGAGTCGCGGCGGACGCGATTCGAACTATGTGGTTCTTCTTTGGCGCTTGCTTCGAGCCCGCGCTTTTGGCGCCCGCCGCGAGCGCCTAAGAAGAACCACATAGTTCGAAACGCGTCCACCGCGACTCAAAGAAGGTCGGTTCTGCACAGCAAGATTCTTCATATTAATAGTTATAATCACAAAAAGGATATTCACAATTATATATAAGATCATTCCAAATATCAACACGTTCAAAGTTGTAAAAGTTAGCAAATATTAAAAAATAGCCAACATTTGATATTGGTTTCATAGCATCTTCAAACTTTTAAAAGGAGTTTTCGTTGTTAATGACATTTATATTTTATATATCACATTAGAAAAGCTTCTTCCATATTAATTTAAATTATTATTTATTTAAATTATTATTTATATTTAGTAATACTTATTTCGTACACGGAATGATGACATTCAAGTACTATCATGACTACATAAAAAATGGACACAATCAAATTACAAATTTGGTCATTTATAAAGCTTAGGATTTTCAAGACGTTCAAGATATTTTGATTTCACAGTTAACCACATCATAATCTTCCATACATATACGTAGTCTACATACACATGTCTACTCGGAAGATAAAGATATATAAGTCATAAGAAATGGACACAATCAAACTCCAAAATTGGAATTGATTGCTAAATTGATTTAAATAAGTCAAATTGCTACCTCATGAACTAAAAGATAATCAGATTTCAATTGGTATGCTCAATAACATCCTACGACTACGTATACAGAAACCAATCAGTGTTAACAAGGTTACCCAATAGCAGCGTTAGTTCATTTACCCTTTGACCGTAATGAATATTACCAAGTTTCCAGTTATCCAGGCAATTTAGCCACCTTTCCAATTCCAGTAATAACGATCAAATTGGGAATGGTCGTAATTGGAAATACTTAACGACCATATTGGATTATTTAAACCCATATTCCCATTTAACCCAGTTAACATAACGTTCATCCAGGAAGATGCCTGTACTACTGAACAGGAAACAGTAGTTCCGTCGTCCAAATGAATACCTATGTGGACATATTACACCAGCAATAATATTCACCGTTGTATGATAATAGTTCACCTATTACAACACAGTGAAAGACAATTTTCCTATTTATGTTGAGCCATTTGTTCACAGAATACTGAGTCATTCCAACTATAATGCTAATGTATAAACGGTTGTTCTGCATGTCTATAAATCTCGAAAGTCAACCGGATACTCTATTGGGTACTATTTTTGCATACTAAAAGTCATCTTCGGGCACTTATTTCTTCATCAATATATCATGGGAACCAATTAGTGAATTACTTTGTCCACAGGTAGTCTATCTACTGTAGGAAATAGAGAGCTATAATTCTGTAGTACATCAATAAATTTCAGGAAGCCTAGGTGGAAAAAAGGAACTAAATAAATTTTTTGCAACCTGAGTTTTTCGATTTCTTCAGAAAAGTCGATGATAATAAATTGAAAGTGTGATAAATTTATTGTTACAAAAGCAGTTATTTACACACTTGTTCTATGTAGATTGTTCTATTGTTTTTATGGTCGGACGTGACTTTGACATCTGATCTTTACTCTCTTGCTCTTCACATGTCTTTCTTTGTCACCCTTATTCTTCAAGTGTGCAACTCTCTCACTCAATTGAATTTCTCGAGATTTCTTCAGACTTCTTGAACAATCGAGATCATGTTTTGTGGCCTTCTCGAAGCGTCTGGTGACCTCCAGTTCTTGGAATTATGACTCGTATATAAAGGAGCTCACGTGAACCATTGAGTTGAGTCTTACAAAAGCTTGTGTGACATTTAGTTTTTACAAACCTGCGTGACAGATTGTGTTACAGATCTCGTGAAAGAGACAATCCAGTGCCAGTGGAGTAAACAGGGCTTGATTCCAGTAAAGTAAAGTAAATTCGTATGGCTTTTCGTGGTGGGGAAACCCTTACGGGTAGTTCCACCTCGCCGTTTTTTTAACGACTGCTTTTTTTATATGCAACCGGGACCGACGGCTTAACGTGTCCTCCGAAACACGGGAGTGGCTCGAGAAAAATATCTTGTACTCAATTGGGATCGAACCCACGACCTTTGGCTTATCAGACCAGCGATAAGCTAACTCGACTACGCCGACTCCGAGTGTTTACTGTTTATGCAACCTACTAATAGTTTAAAGACGTTGTGATATTATTTGGGACTGACAAATAACGAATTGGACTGTGTTTTGTAAGTGATTAGTTGCTCTTTTTATCATTTCTTTCTACATTATTGTACAGTTTATTGGACTATTGTTTCTTTTGTTATTGATCAGCCTGTAATTAAATGTTCACTAATTCTTGTAAATAATTAATGAAAATAAAGAGCTGTCATTTGTTGATTTGTTTTACTTTATTAATTGAACTTACAATTAGTGTGTGTAAATAGACTAATTTGTGTAAATAAAGTGCAAGTGTGAACTTTAGCCTTATTTTAGCCAGTAGAACCCGTAACATTATTAATAACTTTAATAAATTCAAGTCGAAAGTGTACTTGCATTTAACCGAATTTGACGACTTTCTAAATTTCGTAACAATGGAATTACATCTACGGTAATAATGTAGCAGGTAGTGCTCCTGGCTACTTATGAATTGTATAGTATCCATTATGTTATTCCTCTCTTCAACAGAAAGTTGCTTGCTTAAAAATCAACTTCGGACATAAAAAGCAGCTTGTAAGCCTATTTCAGGCAGCGAGCGCTTGACAAAGACTTATCACAAAATAAATTCATAGGATTAACAACAAAACCTAGCAAACCGGAAAATTCAACAAAAACGTTTGATAGCCAGAGAGAATTTGGATTCAGCGAAGATTTATCGAAATTCTTGGACAAGGGTATGTCCTATTAATGAGCTAAGAGAGATAAGGTGGTTTGGAGGCTGTGCTCTCGGATGAATTATTATCAGTGGAGGTCTGTATCACATTTGAGTGTTGATTGTGCTGGTTCGTTATATATTTATATAGTATACTGTATTGGTTGGTTATATATTTATATACAAATTGGTTGGTTATATATTTATATACAAATTGGTTGGTTATATAGTAGTGTAGTTGGGGGGATAGTTGATTATGTAGGTTTTGGTAGGGGGGGGGGGGGGAAAGCAGGGATGTGCTAAGTCCAGCAAGGACATCCACTTTTCGGCGACAGCATTCTTTTTCTTCTTCTCATTCCCTTTCATTCTTCCTCTTCTTCTACTACTCCTGTTCCTCCGCACCTTCCCCTTTACGTCTTCATCTTCACCTTCTACTTCTTCGTGCTCTTCTCGATTTTCTCCTCCATCTTCTCTTACCTCCCAATCTTCTAGTTCTTCTCCTCCTTCTTCATCATCTTCTTTTTCACTCCTCCTCCTCATTCTTAGGGAAGTGATAGCCGCGAGCCGTAGCAGGTATCTCTTCAATCAGATAGATAAGCTGCGTTCTCGTAGGTCCTGTTTGTATCGGTGACCGATTAGATTGGCCAGCAAAAAAGACACTCTTCTCTGCTGTAAAATCACTTCCCGGTGGTTCGGAACCCACCTAAAACTGTAGGTCCAACTCATAAATCACCATCATTCAACTCATTACCCACGCACAGGTCTCAGACCTATGTGGGCTTCATCCTCAAAAAAAAAAAAAAATATTTGTCTTAATCTTTTTCACATCCTCATCTTCTTTTTCCCCTCATCTTCATTTATTTTTATCGATTACAACACCTTTTCTCGAATTTTTTCTTAATCTTCACCTCCTTTCAGAATTTCTTCTCCCTTTTCGTTGTCTTCTTCCATCACCTTCTTCTCAATTTTCTTCTTCATCTTCACTTACCTTTCCTTCCCAATCATCTGCTTCTCCTTCTCGTCCGCTTCTTAAACTTCTTCTTTCCTTCATCTTCTTCTTTTCGTCTTCATCATTATAATCTTCTTCTCCTCCCTGATTTTCTTCTCATTTTCCTCCTCCTTCCTGACATTCTCAATCTACGTATGCTTCTCTTTCCTCTCATTTTTCAATTATCTTCTTCTTCTTCAATCACCTTCTTCACCATCTTTTTTTTCTTATTGATCTATCTGTTTCGATCTCATTTTTCTTCTTCTTCTCAAACTTCTTCCAGCTCTTTTCAAATTTTTCTTTATCTTCTCCTACCCCTCCTTCTCAATCTTCTTCTTTTCCTCATCTTCTTTTCTTTTTCTTCTCATCTTTTTTCGATTATTTTCTTCATCTCCTTCTCGATTTTCTTCACATTCTTCTCCTCCTTCCTCTTGTTCCCGATCTTCTTCTTATCTTTCCTCTCCTTTTTCAGTAATCTTCTTCTTCTCCTACCACCTTCTTCACTATTTTTTTCTTCTCCATTACCGTTTCTCACTCTGTCTCGATCAAATTTTTTTCTTCTACTACCTTCATCTTCTTCATCTTCTTCTTCTCCTCCTTCTCCTTCTGCTTCTCCTCCTCCTCCTCCTCCTCCTTCTACACCACCTTCTTCTCCATCTTATTTCTCCTCAATCTTATTTTTCTTCTCCTCTTTCTTTTTCACCACTCGATCTTATTTCTCCTCTTCTTCTTCTAATCCATTCATTACCTCCTCCACCCACTTCTCAATCACCTACTTCAATCTTCTACTCCCTTCCCCACTAGCCTCTCTCTTCCTTCATCATCTTTTTCCTTCAAATTTCTATCCTCCTTCTTCTTCCATCTTCTTCTTCATCATCTTCCATCTTCTTCTTCTTCTTCTCCTTCTTCTCCGGGCACATTTGCCAACACTGATAACTAAAACTGTGCGTAGGGCAGCGTTCGGCTATTAATTCCCGCCTAAATGCAGCGCGCGTAAAAAAGGGAGCGGCAGCCATTTTGGCGCGCGTGAGTCCGTCAAGTGTGTTTCAGTGTTTAGTTAACTTATGTTATGACCTTCGTCAGTTTGTTTTTCAATTTTCTGCTCAATGGCCATCGACTACTGCGCCATTCGTTTCTTCTCTCGGACTTAAATTATCCAACAGAGAAATGTGAACGTTGTAAAACTTCAGACAGTGTTCGAAATTTTAGTGTGGTTGTATTTCAATCGGAACTTACGATAAGAATCGAAATCTAGTCTATAAATTTCTAGATTTACTTTGTTGATTAGCAGCCATTGAGTAGAATTGTATAACAAGGAAACTAATTCAGTCATTTCACTGAAGTGATAGGCGCGAGGCGTAGCAGGTATCTGTTCAATCAGATAGAGATAAGCTGCGTTCTCGCAGGTCCTGTTTGTAACGGTGACCGAATAGATTGGCCAGCAAAAAAGACACTCTTCTCTGCTGTAAAATCACTTCCCGGTGGTTCGGAACCCACCTAAAACTGTAGGTCCAACTCATCAATCACCATCATCCAATTCATTACCCACACACAGGTCTCAGACCTATGTGGGCTTCATCCTCAGAAATAGAAAGAAATTGAACGACTTGCAACGATATTAGACCAGAACCGAGCAATCATTAATTCCCTAAGTAAGCTCATACGTGAGCAGTAATGTGGAAACCTTTAGAAAATAATTGTCGTTGCTTACAGGGCTAGAATACTAAAAGCAGAAGATCTGATAATGTTTTTACTACCTGAATATTAAAAAATCCTTTCAACATCAAAGTATACCTCTAATTATAAAGGTTTTTTTTTGGAGGATGAGACCTGCGCGTGGGCAATGAATTGGATGATAGTGATTGATGAGTTAGACCTACCGTTTTAGGTGGGTTCCAAACCACCGGAAAGTGATTTTACAGCAGAGAACAGAGTCTTTTTTGCTGGCCAATCCAATCGGTCACCCTTACAAAGAACGCCCAGGAGTTTCGTAGCTTATCTCTGATTAAATAGATACCTGCTACGGCACTCGGCTATCACTTCCCTCTAATGTATACCTCTTAATTACCTCTAATGTATACCTCACATTATATGAAGCTGTACATCACACGTATTTCATGTACCTCATGTACATGTACATAAGCTTTATTATCAATTAACCGGTGGTTCGGAAACCACCTAAAATAGTAGATCCGCAATAAGATGGTTCAAACCGCGAGGTGGGTCTCCCCACCAATAAAAGTCATAATGTACAGGTCTTGTGACACTCATAGAACAATAAAAAATCTTGTAATCAAGGGCTAGTAAAACATAATGAAAGCATAGGTTCATGGCCTCCCGAAGTTGAAACTAATAATCAAAGGACTTTAAACAAAACAATACAAATATTTTATACTAGTTTCTCGTTTCAAAACTCAAATAAGCACTTCGAATAAGATTCGTGGTAAGATTCTACTTGTATTTTGTCAAATTCAATAAAATCCACTAATGAAATAGCAGAATTAGATGGAGATTCGATCAAAATATAAGATTAAGGCTGTGCGCAGGGTCATAATTTTTTTCGAAGTTCATTGAATTGGATATTATTAAGGTATTAATATTAAGGTATTGAAATGCTAACTATTGGCATGAGAAATTATTTTTTTCATCAAATATTTTCTGGAATATGGGAGTTCAAAGTTGAAATTTTTCGGTTTTTGGGGGCAATTGAACTCACCTACAAGTTATTTTAAACATTTGATAATTTTTTTATGACTGAAAGAAACCTTGGGGAAGAGAATGGCACATTTTTCATTTCAATTCAACAATTGGTTTATTCAAAATAATTTTTTGAAAAACTGAAATTTTTTGAATGTTTAAAAAAATTATTTTGAGAAAACTAATTGTTTGATCGGAATGAAAAATATGTACATTTTTTTGACCCTATCTGGTTTTAACGACAGTCTTGATATCACACACCTACTCAAACGCAAAGTTGTACATTACTGAATCCATCTGCTCTCATGATAGACATTTAGAGTGAGTCATGTCATTTACAACCCACAACCAAAGGGCTTTCACCAGAATGTTCTCAGCTAGATTCCAACTTTCAATACAAAACTATTGTCACAATAGGTCGGAATGCAGTGGGAACACGGCTGTACACCTACTAGCTTCGTACGTGTGAATCAGCTGCTATGAATCAGCACCCACTTCGCAGAAGCACCTCAAACTAAACGTTTAGCAACAATTGGGGATCAAAACCGTATTCACTAGTAGGAAATATCTTATAAATATAAACGTCTTGATGAGTCCATCGTTCGCGGAAACTACTAGCGCCCCATGTGCTAAGAATATAAAATAGGTCCGTCCATCCAAGGAGCATGTTTTTGTATTTTTCGGAGGATGAAGCCTAAATAAGTCTGAGACCTGTGCGTGAGTAATGAATTGGATGATGGTGATTGATGAGTTGGACCTACAGTTTTAGGTGAGTTCCGAACCACCGGGAAGTGATTTTACAGTAGAGAACAGTCTTTTTTGCTGGCTAATCCAATCGGTTACCTTTACAAAGATGGCTCAGGAGTTTCGTAGCTTATCTCTGATTGAACAGATACCTGCTACGGCACTCGGCTATCACTTCCCCATAATGTGAGGAATAATAATTGATGACAAACAATAATTGATGGACCGGTTTTTCATCAATGGCATCCTTGGGGAATAACAGAACTCAATGAGCATGGGTGTTGGAAAGGTACACAGTTTAAAAAATGTCTTGTTCGGGTAATATCTGTCGCAGAAACTAAATTTTTCAATTAATAATAGTGAATAATAATTATTTATGGCCCTGATTTTTCTTCTGGAAAGAAGAAGGAGTTGGAGGAGGAGAAGGAAGATGAGGATTAGGAGAGAAAGAATGAGATGAAAAAAGGGAGATTTGAAAGCAGAGGAGAAAAAAAAGAGAAAGTCAAGTGGAAAAGGAAAAAAGTAGAAAGAGGAGAAGAAAGAGAAGGTGAAGAGATGGAGAAAAATAGGAAGAGCGAAAGAAAGCCGAGGAGATGAAGAAAGGAAATATCCCTGGACTATAGGCTACGTCATATTAGGAATGCCAATTCAACTTAAATCTTATTAAAAAAGACATAAATTTACAATTTTTTCACAAGAAATAAAACTACATTTACAAAAAGGGCAAAATTAATCTCAAATTTCAACTACTTTGGAAACGATTCACCACATAGGAAAACTGTGACTAGGAGACGAGTCTAAGCTATTCCGTTTACAATTTATTGTATTAATGCAGTAAAAGTAAAAAATACCATTTTTTGTAAAAAGACAAAAAGTAGCCTAAACATTGTTGGAATGCAATAAATGAAAAATATCATAACAAAAAGTGTGCTGGTTTAGAGAATATATATATATACAGTATATATACTATTCAATTAAATCACACAATCTTCTAGTCTATCGTGGTTTAGTCAATATTGTTGGAATGAAATAAATGAAAAATATCATAACAATAAAAAATGTGCATATTTAGAAAAAAATACTATATTCAATTGAATAGGATGGCAATCGTTTAGTACATAATGATATAGTATAAATTTAAAAAACTATATTAATGTAATAGTTCATATTAATTAGTTAAAGGTACAGTATTATTAGTATGATACTGTATTAATTTAATGGTGAGACCTTGCATAGATTCTACTACACTGAAGCAGACTGTAGCAACCGAGTAAGTGGTCAACGATGATCTGCGACCACCACTATATACTATACCACATACGAGAAAGTGAACCTACTCGTTATTACCTGTGCAACTTGCTCAAGTCCCCTCACAGCCCCCCCCCCCCCCCCCAATTGGGTGTCCAGTCGGTGTTTTTCCACACTAGGACGACAAACTTTCTATTTTGGTGGCCCCAGGCAGTCTGCTGTGACCGGTGACCCTCAGGTGCCCTGCCCAGGGACAGCGACGACCTTGTCATCAAAACTTCCTACTCTTTTTTCTGGAGTTCTCTTTCTCACACTCTCACTCATTCTCTCTCTCTCTCTCTCTCTCTCTCTCTCTCTCTACTATAATCCTTCAAGTTAATTAATCTATCTATTTTTATAATTCTTTTTTCTCATCTACAAGTTTTCATTTTTTGTTCTAACGTATACATGTAAAATTCTTCAATTTTAATTTATCTCTACTGTATCGCTACTAGACCAATCATCGATAACTTCCCTACAATTTTATTACTTTCTCTTTTTTCTTCGGTGCTTCTTCCTCCAACTTCTTTATTGTTCATCTTCTTCTACTTCAATAGGTATGAATTATTAATCACCATACCAATTTTAGAAAATAATTAGCTAAGACTGACTTTGAGTTCAATGATTGAACTTCCTTTTTTTTTTAAAATACTTCGCTTCTGAAATATACCGTATAAATAAACATAATACTTATATTAGAGTTGATTTGTATTTAGAGTCGATTTTGGAGTAACTTTAAGAATCTTGATCTATAGGCCAGGGGCGAATCCAATATGTTATTATTAATAACAATGTGAAATGTTCAATTTTGATGTAAAATGTTAATTAAAAGTTGAATTTAATTTATTGTGTTTTCAGACTAGTAACAACTAGTTACATATACCTCTTTAATACTGTATAAGAAAACTGAAAGTTAAATTTAATGGTGATTTTAAACAGATTACATTCATCACTTTGATATAAGAAGACTGTATTTTAGTGCTACCAGAAAATTGTATTACTACACTATTGTATTACTAATTGTATTATTAATTGTAATTGCTACACAATATATTATTACAAAATATTTCTGCTTTAAACAACACGAAAATCCTATTTCATCCTAACAGACATTGTAGGATTAACAGTATAATTGAAACCAGTGTTACGTCAAGGTGAGCCTCATCTCAAAACGTTTTTTATTCATCTTAAACATTGCTTTCAAAGAGCGTAAGCAATATCACGAGTTTAGTTAGCATAGAGAGGATATTTTCTGTATCCTCTTCAAATAAACGATTTCCACTGCCGTTTGACAATAACGTTCGATTCAATATTATTTTGAGCTTCAGAAAACCGTAGAAATGGCCTTGAAGAGCTTTATTTGGAGACCCCTGTTCTATGAATCTTCTCCGTCTCATATATTTATCATCTGCCAAACATTTAATAGCCGAACGAAGCAGCAACCTGTACTTCACTGCCTTTGCATATTATTCATATTTTTCATCTTGTTTATGCCCAAAAACAGCATCTCCCCGTTCGCAAGCAATACTTAAATTGATTGGAATTCTCGAAGAACATTTCCACCGCGTCTAAAACCGTAAAACCAGTCCTGCAATGCAGTTTAAATCACGCGCCAACAACGACGCTTCCCTACTTTGTTTCTTTGTGACAATAAATAAGATTTGTAGTACAACCTAACTTCATACTTTTGAATAACTTGGCAGCCATATGGGAGTAACTGCGATTAGATCAGCCGGCGCCATTAAAATTAAATTTACCTTCCTGTCTCAAACCAATGATTGCTCTATTAGTGCATCCTGAATGCAAATTGTGATTTTTATTGCATTCAACAAGGAAACTGGATTATAGCTCCAGAAGAACTTTTCCATCCCATTAGGACTTCATCAACTTGTTAGCCATGAGCCTTCTGCAGATAGGCTATCTGCATCTTAGGAAATATATATTTGTATTCATGAATATTCTAAGTACTGGATTAATAGCAATCACTTCTCAATGGTTCGGAACCCACCTAAAACTGTAGGTTCACCTCATTAATCACCATCGTCCAATTCATTACCCACGCACAGGTCTCAGAACTATGTAGGTTTCATCCCCCGAAAAAAATCAGGCCCATAAATTAAGGTGATTAATATGCTGTAGATTTATGCTGTAATTGTAAATTCTTCCTAATGCTCTTAGAAAATTTTCTTTCATTTGCAAGTCTGAAACTCTAAAAACAATATATTTTGCCTACATACATTCAATAATCCTTTTGGCATAAGCCTTTATGGAGCCACCTCAACAGGAATATGGACTCAATATTAATAATCCAAAAAAATGAAATTGATTTTACACTTGGGTTACAGAGGAACAGTTGAAGAACATTTTGCCTCATTGAATAATATGACAGAAGTAGCACATAAAATTTTCCATAGTTACTTTTGTACATTTAATTTCTTTATTGATATTTCATTCATTTATTGAATTAACTGCATCATTTTTGAACCATCATACATATCCCCCTGAATCTGTAGGAAATCAATTCTATCGTTTTAATTTTCTATTGTTTGAACCATATTCTTGCACATGAATGTGCAAGTGGCTTGAAACTGATTATCGTATTTTTTAGCGGATTTTTAGCGCAAATTTGCGCAATCTCTCTACTGATCGTTCAAGTTCAAATTGTAAACTGGACCTCTGAATTCTGAATATCTTTCAGCTGTAGTAGAACACAGATGAGGAAAAAATCGAGATTTGTCTCACTTCAACCTGCCAGATAGATTTCGATACAGCAGAGGCCACATGTCTGAAGATTGCGATACCACGCCAGCAAGCTAACACACACGCACGCGTACACACAAGCAAGTTCCGGATCTCCTTGAAGAAGTATAATATAATATTATACAGCAGTTCTTGGATTAGATGGGAATTCCCCCTCCCCTCACTACCAACCCCCCCCCCCCCCAAACCACTACACCTTGTCAATGACCGAAGGTCTGAGAACACCTGTTCCATTTCATTGGACATTCCTCCTACCAAGTTTCTTGTTTCTTGCTATGTGTTCGATACCTTCTGTTATTTTCTTTATTATTCAATCTTATTTTTCAACTAAATTACACTTTTACCATAAACTAAGGAATTTAATTGATTTCCTTATTCTATGCTTTTACTTTATAAACAACAATAAACTCACAAATTTCTTTGAGACGGGTTTGAAAATCCAGAGTTATTTGAATTTATTCTTTGTTTGAACTTATAGATTGTTGAATATGTAGGGCAATTTACAGTATTATCTAGTTTATTAATAAACTTTTGGGGGAAGGAAATACATTTTTTTTTCATTTTTAAAAGAAATTCGAAAAACAATTTTTAGGATCATAGCTGTTCAATATAAAGAGCTGGACTGCTTTGATACTGATATCAAAGTTATATGGTGCATATATATTCTTCTACTTCTTTCCTGGCTTTTGTCCCAATTTATTTCATCGTATATATATATATTCTCTTGATTTTCTTGAATCAATTTTTCTAGATTTTTTCATTTAATGTGTTGTTTTATGCTTTATATTTGCTATTTTTCTATAGTTTGTAAGATGTACTATCTTATTTGCTGTAATAAATTTTATATATATTGAATTATATTGCTTTATATTTGCTATTTTTCTATAGTTTGTAAGATATGTACTATCTTATTGGCTGTAATAAATTTTATATATGCTATTTTTCTATAGTTTGTAAGATATGTACTATCTTCTTTGCTGTAATAAATTTTATATATATATATATATATAAGATAGTACATTTCTTACAAACGATAGAAAAATAGCAAATATAAAGCATAAAACAACACATTAAATGAAAAAATCAAGATAAATTGATTTGTAATTAAATTTAGTAACCTCCATGTGAAAATTTCCTTTAAATTGGTTTTGTATAGTAGCACAATAATTATTATAAATAGTGAGAATAATCCAAGTTTATTACAATTATTAGCAATTGTTGAACCAATGTAGTTGGAAATAAATTTTTCTCTGTACGACGCTTAGTTGGGCCTCAAATTAAAAAAAAAAAAAAAACAACAATGTCGTAAAGGTGAAAAAATTAGTTTAATGATTTTGTAGAACCATCTTGTTTCCACTAATATATAATAAAAACTTTAAAAAACACTTGCAAGTGGAAATTGTGACTCACGTTGTGGCGTGATGGCCGTTTCACTCTAATGTTAAGAGCATCGTCAGATGACCCACAGTACACAGTAAAAATTTAGTTTTACCAAGGCAGAATCACAGCTAGGTTTCTTGGGGACTTTTAGTAGGTTTTTCTGGCCACTTATCCCAATTTTCAGCCATATTGATTTTTTCCTCTTTCATCAAAATTTTCCGTTAATTTGACCGGACTATTGCAATACATTGCTGGTTGCACGTTCCAAGTAACAAAATTTTACCTATACATCAACACTGACAATTCATAAGTGGTTATACTTGAACTCGAACGAATGTCATATAATATTCAACAAATTTCAAACCAGTTGGTACCACCGAATCTGGTTACTTTAAAACAATGTAATACTGACAGAATGTCAGTGGTGTCACGCTTCCAAACCTTCCAAGAACATTAAGATCTAGGATGCAATATTTGTCTAATTTCGCAATAAGAACAAGCTGTCTACAGAGCGTGATAGATCGTTCGACTCTCATCATTCGCAGGTAGGTCATTTGCTGTCGTGCTATCTCTCTTCACTTATTTCTCTTTTCTTTTATCCCAAAAAAGTAAAAGAATACAAAAGATGTAGTAAAGAAACGCCAATTGAATTTAGTCATACCGCATGAATGTCATAAACCATGACATCTGTACAGTATCAATACTATAACTATACAGGGTGTTTCGGAACTCTCTACCAATACTTCTAGACAGTGTTTCTGGACCACTAACAAAAGTAAATATCGTAATAAAATTTTTCTAAAATCCCCAGGTACTCAAACAGCCGCCATTTTGTTTTTTTCACTCATTATTTTTTTATTCGAACACCTCTGAATGTATAATTTTGAAATTTTGCATACAGCTTTATAATAATTGAAGCAATCTGAAAAAAATTAATCAAAATTTTCCGACATAAAAAAAAAATGGCGGCAATTTAAAATCTTTGAATAGGTATAAATTAATAATGGCTAATGATATCAAAATTTTACTAGAATAACTTTTTTTTATATATTTTTATTGCAAATTCAACGATACCTCATTTTCCAAGATTGGCCAACAATTAACAGAGATATGCTACTTTTTAGGGTGTGCGGTGGTTGAGAACGGGTTGCAGATTTTCGCTTCTAACCACCGCACATCCTAAAAAGTAGCATTTCTCTATTAATTGTTGGCCAATCTTGGAAAATGAGATATCGTTGGATTCGCAATAAAAATATCAAAAAACCGTTATTCCAGTCAAATTTTGATATCATTAGCCATTATTAATTAATACCTGTTCAAAGATTTTAAATTGCCGCCATTTTGTTTTTCGATGTCGGAACATTTTGATTAATTTTTTTTAGATTGTTTCAATTATTATAAAGCTGTATGCAAAATTTTAAAATTATACATTCAGAGGTGTTTGAATAAAAAAATAATGAGTGAAAAAACAAAATGGCGGCTGTGTGAGTAACTGGGGATTTTAGTAAAATTTTATTATGATATTTACTTTTGTTAGTGGTCCAGAAACACTGCCTAGAAGTATTGGTAGAGAGTTCCGAAACATCCTGTATACCTATTCACACAAAAGATTTGCTAGAAGGAACACAGTATGCAGATAGAATGTACCTGACGGCTAGGAACATAAAACATTCCCAACTTTTCAATGAATAGTACAGTAGTCTATTTTAACAGTCACATAAACCAGCTTTACTACCCTTCACTACTTCTGTTGTGTAATACAGTAGTAGCTGTAAATATTCTTCCATGATATATGACCCTTCCACCTACTATTGTACTTCTAGTGGACTCACACAATCTAATTTAAATATTCAGAAGCATATAAAGTTGTGAAAACCTGAGCTTCTACATGCAGACAGTGGGTGTTTCCAGGGAAAGTACTTGGCAATGTAGGAGGTACAGTTGCAGAAAACAGCAAAGAAACAAAGTTGAAAAGAGAAAGTGTATATCACACTCACTACACAGTTCCTCCATAGATGTAGCAGTTAACGTGTTTTTTTTTTCAAGGGTGAAGCCCACATAGGTCTAAGACCTGTGCGTGGGTAATGAGTTGGTGATTGATGAGCTGGACCTACAGTTTTAGGTGGGTTCCGAACCACCGGTTGATAGTTGATAGTACATTACATACAAAGTGTTTCATACAATGTAAACAATACTTCTCGGTTTATTTTATTAAAAAACAATTAAAACAGTTCCTATTCTGAAGGAATAACTTGAACTTCTAGGTTTTTTGTATTTTGAGCTGTAAAATTAGATCCTGATGCAAGCTTTGTTCATGTTTTACTGGTTGGAACACACTGATTTTGCACGGTTGCATTGAACTTGTTATTTATGTGTTTTTATTTAATAAAACTCTGACTTATGAGCTTAGGAGCTAAGGGAAGGTTTCCCCTTTCGGGTAAAATTTCAGCCTATTTGTTGATTTCACATTCAATTGAATTCTCAACACGTTTTACAGAAAAAGTATTGGTTTATCGATAAATCACCTAGTTAATCAACTTCAAACTTGAAAAAGCCATAACCATTTTTTCGTATTTAATAAAATACTTTAATAAAGTTGTTTTATAGCCATTTCGCGCATTTAATGAAATATCGTAATAGGTAGTTACATAAACAGAACTTTGACTTATTTAATTCGTTTTTTCAACTCCTTTCACATAATACCAATTCAATTACCCACCTATACGGACTCCCTGGAGTCTATAAGAGATCCCCAAATGAATGATAAAACATGGAGTTGTCTCCAACACATTTATTGAAAATAGTAAGATACTCACTATTACTTTTACTATCTCACTATTTTCAATAAATGTGGTTGTGACAACTTCATGTCTTATTATCCATTATGGATCTTCCACAATATCACCTTCGCCACTACAAAGAAAGATCCCTAAATAAATAAATTGATCAATCTGCAATCCATGATCCCCCCCAATCCCTAAATGAGTAAATTTATCAATAAGCTACAACTAACCTTCCGCCATCTTTAGTCCTATGACGAAGCGTTCACCTTCGCCACTACAAAGAAAGATCCCTAAATAAATAAATTGATCAATCTGCAATCCATGATCCCCCCCAATCCCTAAATGAGTAAATTTATCAATAAGCTACAACTAATCTTCCGCCATTTTTAATCCTATGGCGAAGCGTTTCTGGACCTACTTCTATATGAACTTTTGTTTTCATTTTAATGAGACGAAAGAGTTGTTCTTGGTGCACTGTGACCTATTCCTGACAACGTAGTGGTGGAAAATAATCGATATAGTACTATCGATAGTTATGGCTATCGGTGAAAATCGATAGTTTGCAGTGCACAATCGATAGTTTTCGATAGTGCTTTTTATAACGTTCAGTACCTTTTGTGCTTTGGTTATGTTCTGTTCATGTAACTTCTTAGTCGTTTTTATTTGCATGAAAAATAATACAACATATAAAATCACAAAAATTCAGCATAAATATCATAAAATAAAATAAATCATGGATTTATAATGCAATTATTAATATATTATTACATGCGACGTGCACAATTAGGCCTAAGCGCTAAGCCTGTGTGTGGAAGGGAGTCTGCAGTCTGGATTATATTTACAATTTGATAATACTTTTTAGATTTATCAAGCTGTGAATATTGGTTTAACAGAAAATAATAAATAAAATACAGTATTTTTGCATTTTGTTGTATAAAGTTGAACTATCGAAAACTATCGATAGTAAAGGTGTTGACTATCGATAACTATCGGTGGTGCTGATCGATTATTCTCCACCACTACGTGACAAGGGCGGTTCCAGGGGAGGGGAGGACATGACCCCCTCAAAATCGGAAGGACAATCTTGCAAATAAAATAAAAAGAGGAAATAAAAAAAGTGAAACAAAATCCCATTTGTAAACCCCCCCCCCCCCCCAACAACCAATTACCCGAGCTGGGACTGCTCCTGCCTCCTGAAACACTCAATAATAAACTAAATTATCTTAGAAGTATATGCTCTACTAACCTCGGTAAGCCACCTCATACGGTGTGATAAACGCGGTGAGATGGTGCGGTGAGTGTGAGAGGTCCTTTTGAGGTGGGCTGCCGCCAACATGTGTGTGAGGTGGCCGTCTATAAAAACCCACACATGACTCATTTCGGCATTCTTCGGCTCTCTCATCTTCAGCTGTTCACCACTATTCAGATAACTCAGCTTTCAGCAGCTGATACAGTACTTATTCGCCCACTGTCATAATAATTGTTCTTCCTTTATTATCTGACGCCACTAGCACTGATACAATGTGGGGCGTAAGTGGCAATCTTCCCATGCACAAAATAATAAGATCCAAACATCACAAAAGTCCCGCCTTCGCTCACATAGAATCACAGGTCACACATTTTCAACTATGGCAACCACTCATTAACTGTTAATTCGACGATCGTGTTAAGCTTCTTGAATTAATTATTCGAAAAGTTCGTAGAGATTATTCATTGATAACAATTAATAATAGCTGGGTAATAAGCAGTTAATATAGCTGTGTACTACTTGAATTAATAATTGAGAAAGTTCATACATAATAAATAATAAGATGAAATTGTCACAACCACATTTATTAAAACTTAGAGGAACTAGTTTCGGTTGTTAAACCTTTCTCAATCTCAATCATACTCTATTTTGAGAAATATATAGAATTTGATTTTTGAGAAAAATCATACTAGATTGAGAAAGGTGTAACAACCGAAACTAGTTTCTCTAAGTTTTAATAAATGTGGTTGTGACAATTTCGTCTTATTATTCATTATGGATACCTTCCACAATTTCACCTTCGCCACTACAAAGAAGGTCATACATTAATATTTATTGATAATACACTAATAATTGCTAGATATTTTTGAGCTACAACCGACAGACCTATTATTGGTTGAATTCATGGGAGCCTTATACAGTTTACCCATAAATGGAATTTTACCAGAAACCAAGTCATCTGATTAATCTATTTAAATTCATAGATGTTATAAAATCTAAATAGACTAATCAGATGTCTTAGTTTCCGGTAAAATTCCATTCACCGGTAAACTGTAAGGCTCCCATGAATTCAACCAATAATAGGTTTTTACCGGAACCTAAGGACACGTTAAGCTGTCGGTCCCGGCTGCCTAAAAAACAGTCGTTAAGTCACGTCAGAGGCCCTGAACTTATTCAGGTGCGACCTGATAACTCTGACACCAGACCTGAGCCAGCCAGGTCACACGATATTATTATTATTATTACCGGAACCTAAGGCATCTCATTAGTTTATTTAAATTTTATAAAGTCTATGAATTTGAATAAAGTGATCAGATGACTTGGTTTCCAGTAAAATTCCATTTACCGGTAAACAGTAAGGCTCCCATGAAATCAACCATTGAAATATAGTAATTGCTTACATTGGGAGACCATACACTTCAAATCTTATTATTGCAATATCTGAATTAAGAAATCGATACTGATGGAGGAAAGTTGATGGATTGATGGAATTCTGCAATCCATCAATATAGATTTTGAGTCAAATATTCATCTTTATGCCTAATTCCTTATTCCTTTCTTTCTAATCATCTTTATTCCACAATAACATATAAATATTATGATACATATTGATATTCTAGGGTTTTCCATTAGGAAGCAATGTCTAATGTCCTAAGAACCTACATACAATTATGTACAGTAAAATTGATATGTGAAGCAGTCTGCGCAGGGAGGCGTGGCCTAAGTGGAAGGGATGGACGGTGGTGTAGGGTGAGGGGGCTGGCGGCGCATGGAGAGGGGGCTGGCGGCGCATGGAGAGGGGGCTGGCGGCGCATGCGCAATGGCCATCAATGCTTCTGCTCATCCACTTATCTGTTCCCTCACATAATATACTAATGTATAGTATGTGACAATAGTGAATAAATAAATATTTATAATTTAATACTATAATATTATTATTATATTTATAATTTAGAAAGTTGAGAAACTTATTAAGAATTATATTTTCATATTAAAACAATGATTTTCAAATTTTTAATTGCAAAATGTAGATATCTAATTAATGTAACACTGTAGCCTAATCAAAGAAATTCACAGATTTTTTAAAAAATACGAGAACATGAAAATTGGCTACCTTAAGAGCATCTCTTTGAGTAGTGTCATTATTTGTCATTCATTCATTTAACAACATACAATCAATGTGAAGACAATAGGCTATTGCCCAAAGCTGATTTTCACAAAATTCGAAATTAGAATTCAGATCTTAGTTTAGGTCTGTTTCACTAAAAATTTCGCCTTGAATCACAATAATTCATTCACATAATTCAACAAGTCATGAGTCCTTTTCAGAAAAAGAAAATTAATTTTGATTTTACTTCCAACAAAACACCATCACCGCCCAAAACGATTTTTGAATTTTGAAATTTCTGTGGCAAAAATCTACACTAGTTTCTATAGTACACTGTCATGTGGTAAAGACAGAATTACATAAGCTGTTATTACAACGAAAGGACTGAGCAAGCTCTCACTACTATATAATGAAAAGGGTACACAGCAACTGTATAGATTTCAATGAAGCCAACAACGCAAACAAATCGGATTTGTAACAAAATATTAAAAGATGTAAGATAAAAATTGAACCAAACTTGGATAAAAATCAATCGCACAAGTAGAAAGACATCCAACATCCAAACCTACAACATAATCAGCGTTCCAAAAAAATTATGAAATGAAAATATGTTACACTGTATGTAAGAAAAGGAAAAGGATGCACTACTCTGGATAATTACATGACATTAGAATGCAAACAAGATTTCTGGAAAAAATACAAATAATTCCCCCTTCCCCCCCCACCGCAGAGAACTTACAGCGGTAGTGCTAATTTCATAAGATGCGGAAAATTCTCAGCACTATCTACTACAACATACCATAGCCGCTGAGTTGAAGTATGCTGCAGGTTATTACATGGAAAATCCATTAGAAGTGGAATCCAGCGATGAGAGTCAATTCTACTAAACAACCTCTAACATTGCATTCAAGGACACAGGCACTGTGACGTCACGTATTTCCACAACAGGAAAAAAGGAATTCCAGATCCTAATACAGATAAAAGCCGTGTTTCTTCCATGCTGTATTTTCTATAAATATACATATATCTATGGTTTCTTGCAGCAGCAAAAAGGTAAACACGCAAACTGAGGGGGCAGTTCAAACCGACACCACTTGTACTAAAGTAGAATATATATATATATAATATATATAATATATATATATATTACAGGGTGTTTCACAACCACTAACAAAAGTAAATATTGTAATAAAAATTTTCTAAAATCCCCAGTTACTCACACAGCCGCCATTTTGTTTTTTTCACACATTATGTTTTTATTCGAACACCTCTGAATGTATAATTTCGAAATTTTGCAAGCAGCTTTATATCAATTAAAACAATCTAAAAAAATTAATCAAAATTTTCCGACATCAAAAAACAAAATGGCGGCCATTTAAAATCTTTGAACAGGTATTAATTAATAATGGCTGATGATATCAAAATTAGACTGGAATAACTTTTTTTAGATATTTTTATTGCAAATCCAACGATACCTCATTTTCCAAGATTGGCCAACAATTAATAGAGATATGCTACTTTTTAGGATGTGCGGTGGTTAGAAGCGAAAATCTGCAACCCGTTCTCAACCACCGCACACCCTAAAAAGTAGCATATCTCTGTTAATTGTTGGCCAATCTTGGAAAATGAGGTATCATTGGATTTGCAATAAAAATATCTAAAAAAAGTTATTCTAGTCAAATTTTGATACCATTAGCCATTATTAATTTAATCCTGTTCAAACATTTTAAATGGCCGCCATTTTGTTTTTTGATGTCGGGAAATTCTGATTATTTTTTTTTTTAGATTGTTTCAATTATTATAAAGCTGTATGCAAAATTTCAAAATTATACATTCAGAGGTGTTTGAATAAAAAATAATCAGTGAAAAAAACAAAATGGCGGCTGTGTGAGTAACTGGGGATTTTAGAAAATTTTTATTACAATGTTTACTTTTGTTAGTGTTCCAGAAACACTGCCTAGAAGTATTGGTAGAGAGTTCCGAAACACCCTGTATATATATACTGTACGAAGCCTAATGAATATACATATATAAAACGTTGGAATGTGATAACAATTTAAAGTGTAAAATTCTCATTCCCCAACCAACAAATTACTGCAACGGTCTCTTTTGATGGATGCTACCTCCTAATCGCAGCCTTTATCAAGCTTCAGCGTAATTGCCGACTCAACTAGACTCTCAACGGCCGTGAATTTTGCCAGTGAAAAATATTTTCCATGAATCGAAAGCCCTCTATTGTTGATGAGGCATTAATTAAACTTAAAATCAAATTAAACTACTTGTCTATAACACTTCAAACTATATTCTATAAAGCAAAGGGGAAAAAGAGCATTCAAGAGATGGCAATAAGGCGAACTTCAATTTGTATTATCGCCTTTAGTGCAGATTTGAAAATATGTAGGACATTGTGAGTCGGAACCGGCAATTGCCTAATCCTAGGAAGCAAGGAGAAGAAGATCCAAGAAGAAGAAAAAGAAGATGCAAGAAAAAGAAGAAGAAGATGTTAGAAGAAAAAGAAGAACATGAAGAAAAAGAAGGTATAAGAAGATGTGAGAAGAAAAAGAAGGTAGAAGAAGATGTGAGAAGAAAAAGAAGGTGGAAGAAGAAGAAAAAGAAGGTAGAAGAAGAAGAAAAAGAGGGTAGAAGAAAAAGAAGAACACGAAGAAAAAGGAGGTAGAGGAAGAAGAAGAACAAGAAGAAGACGAAAAAGAAGGTAGAGGAAGAAGAAAAAGAAAAAGAAGGTAGAAGAAAAGAATAACACGAAGAAAAAGAAGGTAGAGGAAGAAGAAGAACAAGAAAAAGAAGGTAGAAGAAAAGAATAACACGAAGAAAAAGAAGGTAGAGGAAGAAGAAGAACAAGAAAAAGAAGAACACGAAGAAAAAGAAGGTAGAAGAAAAAGAAGAAGAAGAAGGTAGAAGAAAAAGAAGGTAGAGGAAGAAGAAGAACAAGAAAAAGAAGGTAGAAGAAAAGAATAACACGAAGAAAAAGAAGGTAGAGGAAGAAGAAGAACAAGAAAAAGAAGGTAGAAGAAAAGAATAACACGAAGAAAAAGAAGGTAGAGGAAGAAGAACAAGAAAAAGAAGGTAGAAGAAAATAATAACACGAAGAAAAAGAAGGTAGAGGAAGAAGAAGAACAAGAAAAAGAATAACACGAAGAAAAAGAAGGTAGAAGAAGAAGAAGAAGAAGAAGAAGAAGAAGAAGAAGAAGAAGAAGAAGGTAGAAGAAAAAGAAGAACACGAAGAAAAAGAAGGTAGAGGAAGAAGAAGAAGAAGGTAGAAGAAAAAGAAGAACACGAAGAAAAAAAAGGTAGAGGAAGAAGAAGAAGAAGGTAGAAGAAGAAGTAGAAGTGAGGAGAAGGAGAAGAAGAAAAAGGAACAGAAGAGAAGAATAAAAGGAAGAAAAAAAGAAAGAGAAGAAAAAGAAGAACAGAGTGAACAAAGAATAATAAAAAATATAAATATAATAATAAGAATAATAAAAAAAGAAGAAAAAAGGAACAAGAAGAAGAAGAAGAAGAGAAAGAAGAAAGAGGAGAAGAAGAAAATGAAAAGGAGGTGGAGGAGAACAATAACAAGAATAAGAAAAACGAGGCATAAAAAGAAGGGAAATAAGAAGACGAATAAGAAGAATAGAGGAATAAGAAGAAAAAGAGAAAAATAAGAAGAAAAAAGAAGAACAAAGAGAATAAGAAGAACAATAAAGGAGCTACTTAAAATTTTCTAGGCTATAAAAACGTCAACTCTATTGTGGTTGATTTACTGGCTTGTGCCAGGAACAAATTTTCGCTCTTAAAAAGAAGCTTCATCAGCTGATTGTTATGGTGTGTTTGTTAAGTTTGGAGTTGAATTCTTTTTTTATTGCTGATGATGCCCACATGAGTCCGAGACTTGTGCGTGGGTAATGAGGTGAATGATTACAGATAAATGCCTGACGGTGGAGCGGGATTCGAACCCACGAAGCTGAAGTTGCGACGCCCCAACCAACTGCGCTAAGCGGCCCGCCAAATATTGTCAACTCTTTTCAAATATTGTCAACTCTTTTAAGTGCTTCGATTTATTTAAATACCAATTTAATCCACTTGAAATCAAAAATAACACCGTTTTTTCAAGTGAAAAGCTTCTTTGAAACTAAAAACTAACCTAAAAATATTTGGACCCAGTTGAAATTTGCAACAAATTAAATTTTGGGCTTAAAGCCTGTTGCTTCCTTACGTTATATACTATTTAACCTAAGAAGAATACGGTTTCAAATTAATTCAAGATTTTATAGCCGTTACCGTATAAATTAATAACCTTAAATGATTAAGCAAGCTGAAGTTGCGACGCCCCAATTGCTTTAGATTTCAATAGAGATCAATCATAATAGTTAAAAATGTGACAGTTTTTACATTAATCTTCCACAGTCTAGGAACAAGTGACAGTAGTTTCAGTAGCCTATTTGAAGATGTTTTTTAAAAGGGTCCCACATATCATATGGGAAGAAAAATGTCTAACCAAGTGCAAATTCCTAATTATGAAGATGAGATAGCAGATTTCTGACAGCAATCTCCAAGAACCTAACAAAAACCTGTATACGACGGCATATTGCAATTGCAATGTAATAGCTAATTTTTTTCCGGAGGATGAAGCTCACATAGGTCTGAGACCTGTGCGTGGGTAATGAGTTGGATGATGGTGATTGATGAGTTGGACTTACAGTTTTAGGTGGGTTCCGAACCACCGAGAAGTGATTTTACAGCAGAGAACAGTGTCTTTTTTGCTGGCCAATCTAATCGGTCACCGTTACAAACAGGTCCTACGAGAACGCAGCTTGATTGAACAGATACCTGCTACGCCTCAACATTATAAACAACAAACAAGTTACAAAAATTACCTACAAGTTCATAATTCACATATATACCATAGACCAATAATCAAGACCAACTTGATTATCCTTATTCAATGCTTATACCTTGAGTGACAACGTTGACAAGAAGGTTTGCCGTCCCAGAACATTCAGTGAAGAAAATAATATTTTCATTATATACTATAAGCCTTGTTAAATAATTAATATAGTACACACATCCTTCAATCAATAAACACATTCTTCAATAGAGTTGTCCATCACTATTTCAACCATTGAAATACCCCTGACTCTACCAACAACTCACAATATAATAGCACTTTGAAAAAAATGTGTGAAATTTTGACTAAATCTTGAAATAACTTGGAAATAAGACTGACAGCACTTCAGGTTACTGACACCTATAAAACAGTATTGACAAACATGAGACAAGACCAACCCGGAAAATTGATATAAAACCGTCAGTCACCAAAAAGCTGAACCTAGCGTCACTAAAGGTGATAAAATTCCAAAGTGATTAATGAGATCAGAAAAGAAGCTGAAGGTTTGAGTTCATACTACGACTGCGTTCAAGTTGATAATAATATTCATTCATTGCTTCATAAACATTGATAATTCATCGATTTAGTGGGGATTTCTAGTGATTTCGTTTAATTACGCCGAAATTAATCTGTCAATAGTTCACAAATTTCATCTCAGACTAGCTCGATTTCCTGTCACCTACACAAAGTTCGTTCATACATCTGAAACTCATAAATTTCAAGTTTTTTAAGTTGTTATTGTTACCACAAGCTAAGTACGAGTAGTTTGAAATTGTAGTTTTTAACTGTAAAGCCGCGTCTCCACCAACCGAACTTGCTCGGCGAACAGTGTTCGCTAGAATCAGCTGATGTCGCCGATCGGTGTGGTGGGAATAGTGGCGGGAACCTGTTGTTGGTCGTCACTGTTCGCTCACAGACCGAACATTTCAATTGAACTTACGAACATGTTCGGTGACCCATATGTTTAATGTTTGTCCGTTTTTTGTATTCGCCAAAAATGTTCGGCAGACATGTTCGGTTGGTGGAGACGCGGCTTAACTGAATGGCATACCTCGTTTTTTGATTAGATTGTGGCAACATCGCATCTGATTCATAACTAGAATTTCACCCGGTCTTGCCCCAGAATCCAGTTTGGAGATTTTTTCTACTGATGGTAGCGGTCACAAAATTGAATTGAGTAGAATTCATAAAATTCATTGGATTTTCAATTTTATTCTTTATCAATCCAAGTAAGTTCTGATTAAAGTAACTTAATTTCACGTTTTCAATTGAATCATTTTTAATAATATTAATATGCAAAAACAGTTCCCAAAAATTCCCCTCCCAGTTCAAGCCCAAACGAAAATTTATTATTGTTTTAAAAAAGGTACGTATTTACTTATTATGCTGATTAGAATGGAAATAATATTTTTTCTTACAAACATAATCCAGATCTATGAGAAAACAATTTTAAAATTTGAATAATTTCAACGAAATTGGTTTTGAAAATAGAAAACTTATGTGTTTGAATTGACTTCTGTGAGGAAAAATATTTTACCTGTACCGAGATTTTACCTGTTCCTATATTTTACCTGTACCGATATTTTACCTGTACCGATATTTTACCTGTACCGATATTTTACCTGTACCGAGATTTTAACCCAAGTTCTCAAGCATTAATGAACAGCTGTGCTACGCACTGTGCTATAATCCCCAATGGTAAAACAAGCTACTAAAAGCTTTTTTGCAACCTCGAAAGACAATAATAATTATGACTATCATATTAAGATCCAACAACAACATGTGGTATTTTGAAGTTTGAAACATTAATTTTGAAAAATCTAAAAATGAAAATAAAAAATCGGGCTTTGAGGTGCATTGAATCGAGTTTGGAGGAAGCTATGTGCCAAATTTAGTGCTCCAAATCGCTGCCGTTTTTGTGAAATGCAAACACACACACACACACACACAAACATACACATATTATTCCCCTCTTATTATGGATGGTACAGCTTCTATCTATTTTTCAGCAAAATAAAGCAATTAGTCTAGTACTGTAGCTAACAAAACGAAAGCCATTCAATAAAACCTACGTCTTTATACTGTTAATTTCGTGGAGCAGCATAATAACAGGTCGTAATGCTAGTGACGGGGCGTTGGCTTGGACATTAATAATAATCCGACATCTAATCGCATATGCATTATACATTACTTTCACCGGCCGGTCGGTCATATCACCAATTGAAATGGCAGGCAAAACGGGGCCGAATTTTCCACCGAGCGGAAGAACAGTGAAAGCTAATCAGCCAATCAAAATGCAATAAGCTGATTCGAGGCATGCACGATAGAAGGGGGGAAGGGGTAAAAGAGATGGTTACGACAATGTATTAGCATTGTATAATGTTTCATACTGATCTAAATAGTGGTACCCAACAAAACTCACATTACTTCCTACCACCGAATTAAATGCAGCAGTAAATGACTAACGACAGAAAATTGCAAGAAACATTACTCAAGTATTCCTTTATTTCCGCTTCATATTTTTTTTTTTTTTTTTTGAGGAAGAAGCCCACATAGGTCTGAGACCTGTGTGTGGGTAATGAGTTGGATGATGGTGATTGATGAGCTGAACTTAGTTTTAGGTGGGTTCCGAACCACTGGGAAGTGATTTTACAGCAGAGAACAGTGTCTTTCTTGCTGGCAAATCTTATCGGTCAACCTTACAAAGAGTGCCCAGGAGAACGCAGCTTAGCTCTATCTGAATGAATAGATACCTGCTACGGCTCACGGTTATCACTAAAAGACAAAATAACGGAGTATTATCATTTGTAACCCAAAAAGTAATTTCAACGCGACATACTTAATAAAATGCATATTAATAAATAAGATTGTAATAGAAAGTGGAGCTTGTACAACTGACTGAGGAATGAGCTTTATTTTAATACAGTAGTTATTATTGAAAAAAGGTGGCAAAATAGGTAAGGTACCTAAATAAATAAAATTGCAAAAGAAAGAGGACTGTGGAATGATTTTTTGTAAATAGTTATTATTAAAAGATGGCTGCCAAAATAGGTAAGGTTCTAGATACAAATTAATTATAATTGAACTAGATTCTATAAGATAGCATTGCTGTTGACCAATTTTCGGTTTGCATAAATTTATTTTGAAATACAATAATGAATTAAATTTGTGTACTCAGATTTTCAGACAAGGGCGAATTAGAAAAGGGGTCCTCTCGCGCTATACCCGTTATAAAAATGAAATGAATAGAAGGTATATGACACATTGAAAAATCAGAAGTTGGGAAAATAAAAAAGATTTCAAAAGTAGATTGTCAATGACAAAACATTAAAAATGAAAAAAATTATAGTAGGATATTTAACTTCAAAAGGGATAAAGAATATTCAAAATAAACAAAAAATTAATATTCAAATATGAGTTAAATTGTGAGAATTGAATGAAATCACTTAAATGTGTCCCAGAGAAAAAATTAAGAACTGACAGCTGACAGTAACCACTAATTTATTTTCTATGGATAATTTATTCATTTATTATTAATATTTATCCATTTTTAATTAATGAAAAACATTAGAGAGAGCTAGCTTGTGTATACACTAGAAATACACTAGTATACTATGTATATATACTAGAAATACACTAGTATACTATGTATATATACTAGTGTGTACACTACAGTTCGTCTTAGTAGATCATAGAATACTGTAATTTATTGTAGACAATAGACTAGAAATAAATTTTAATGGTTGCCACCTACTTTTAAAAGCTGTTTTACTTGTCTTAAGTTTATTTCTGTTTCATTTTCAATGGCACCTATTCCTTCTACTTATGTCAATATTCTCAAAAGACTCTGTCTCAACTTTACGTTTAGTAGATCTAATTAAGTCTTAATGTTAATTTTAGTTTATTATTATCATCATCATCATCTTCTTAAGAAAATAATATATGTACTGTAGTTTTCATACAACTTGGCAGCAGTTGGGTTCAGATCTTGCAAGTCCTCCCATCTTCTACACGCTGCCAAGTATATGAATATTACAGTACTACTGTTGCCATAGGTCTTTTAAGAACTGGAGGGAGACGTAAGTTGTAATTAATATATATCTCACTTCCCCAACCTCACTGTACATCTGTAAATCATTTTTTGTAAATATGGATTGATTCGGAACCTACCTAAAACTGTAGGTCCAACTGATCAATCACCATCATCCAATTCATTACCCACGCACAGGTCAGAGACCTATGTGGGCTTCACTCTCCGAAAAAAAGAAGCCACTGATTATCCTATTTCACACTACATACTAAACTTAAATAAAACATAGGCTATAAACCCTATCAGATATAGATAATATTCTACAAATTAAAAGCAATTTCTACCATTTGGTTACACTGAGCCTAGACACACAAAACACGCGCGCGGTGAATGGAAAGCCGCGTTGCCGCCTTCACCAAACACGAGCACTGTCACTTTTCAACTGTTGCGTCCCAACTAATCGTGTGTGAGGCGAACGTTCGCTTTCGCGGTCACTCTAACCAATAACCCGAATAACGCTCGACGATCTCCGCTTGTATTTTCAGTTTTTGCATCGCTTTTACCGGTCCACGATGCCACCACGCACCTGGCAAAACCACTTTCACCGCTGCAAGACGCCGATCACCGCACGGCTACAACTACAACGACGACACAGTGCATTCAACCGCAGACAAACGCCGACTGACGCGGACGCAAACGCGTTCAAGTCGCTCGATGACTTTAACGGGCGTACAAGAGCGATGACGCATTACTACTACGCGACACAGCTTCCCCTCCCCACACTACTTCTCCTACTTAGTAGTAATTTACTCCTACTTCCAAGAACATCTTACAACGTTCAAAAAACGTGAATCGCGCACACGAGGAAAACCATCCAGTATAGTTAGAGACACACCTGCAACAGGAGGTGGACAGACTTTCACATATAATAAGCTTCAAGCAAAACAAGTCGCGTTTCCAGTTTGTTTAGTAATCAATGAATCAGATACGATTCCAAGGAAAACAGCTCATAGCAGAAATATCTATATAGTGATATGTTATTGATATTGTAATACTGACAATAGTTCTAGTTGTATATTAATTTAATTCAATGCTGGAATGTTTGTTCTTTAGATATCTTCTTCGAGATGTATAACTCTTTACTCGTTAAAAGTTAACTCGTTACTCTTAGAAACGTAAACCCCACAACCTAAAGTACCTCATTACAGCTAATTTATTCTACAGAGATATTTAATTGATACCGACAGGCCAGTTTTACTAACTAATTTTTAGTGATATGTTATTGCTACTGTAATAATAACAACTATATTTTTATCTACGACCATGTCATAATGTATACATTACAGTTTCACAATTGATGCCAAAACAGCTGTCTTTTCGAACTGCTTTTTGAAACCCGTTGCATAATGAGCTCATTATAGTACAGGTTCTAAAATATAACACGGGTTCTGGACCAATCTGAAGAATTTTTGATGGAATCAATATCGTAATTCAATATTGTGAAATTATCAGCTGATTTGATCAAACTGTTAACCTAAGCTGCTAACCTAACAATCTACTATAACTTCTCGTATTTGAGATGAGAGGTTAGGTATCTCTGACAGTCACGGGTAAAATGAAATTGTTTTAATTAAATGTATACTAGTGGTCGTAGATAAAATAGTGTATGCAACGATTTTATTTGGCCATTAAAACTCACGTTCGCTCGTGTTATAACTTACATCTAACTCGTGCTTTAATAAGGGTCAAAATAAAATCGTTGCATAAACTACTATTATTTAAATTGACTATAGTTTACCGAAAAAGTAACTTATGTTAGCTATTTTGTATAACTCTAGGTACTTATTATATTTCACATTTGTTTTTTTTATGATGAAGCCCACATAGGTCTGAGACCTGTATGTGGGTAGTGAGCTGGATGATGGTGATTGATGATTTGGACCTACAGTTATAGGTGGGTTCCGAACCACCGGGAAGTGATTTTACAGCAGAGAACAGTGTCATTTTGCTGGCCAATCTAATCGGTCACCCTCACAAAGAGTGCCCAGGAGAACGCAGCTTATCTCTATCTGATTGAACAAATACCGACTACGTCTCACGGCTACCACTTCCCTAATTTTGTTTAATAGTTTAATTTTTTTTTACTCTGTATTTATTAAGTTTAACTTTTCGGATTTTGTAATCATGTTATGATTAATAAATTTTGATTTGACTTCAAATTGAATGCCAGATGTATGTTTTTTATATATCTTCTTCAAAGATTTATAACATCGAATTGTTAGCTTAGGTTAGGTTATACATTTTCCACTATAACATAACCCCACAATCACCTGCAGTATAGCTCAGAGCTATGATGTTATTTATGATAATCTATAGAGAAATATTATTAATGTGGACAGACTACAGCAGTTTTACTAATGAAATCAATTTAATACCGGATTGTTTATTCCTTAGTAATTCAGCAATTTATTCAGATGTTAACATGTAGTTGTTATTGTTAAAAATTTGAAAACCCATAACATAGCTCATTATATTAACTTTTTAGGTGAATTCAACGACTTGCAGTCAAATTTTCAACAATAAACAGTGAAGTCGTTGAATTCACAAGTTAATATTAACAACGCAGTTCGTCATGGAAAAAGAAATCCAGGTATTATTATAGTAATATTATTGATTTTTTTTCCTTACTATGATCATCAACATAAATATCTTATTTTATCAAATTGCTGTTTTGGAATAAATACTTGTGAAAAAGAACCTAGTATGGATTTATAGTGGGAATTCTATAGTCATTGAGGTTTTTCACAGTAACCCAGGAACCCTATTGAGCAAATAAGTATGTTAATGTTAGGAACATTTTTGGAGCTTAGGCTAAACATACAGCTTTCAAATTTTAACTGTGGCTTCATAGGGTATTTATCTAAATGTCTGTGGATTAAAATAGGGGGGAAATAATCTGCTTTATTCGAAAATTCTTGTCCTGTTCAGAGGTGTCCAAAATGTTTCAATAGCCTATAATTGATCATAAATGAAAACAAACATGAAATTTCATCAAAGCTGCATCATTCATGTTCAAAGATATGCCAGATAAAGCTACCCTGAATATTTCAGCTCAATAAAGAAACAATTTTCCAGCAAATGTTCCTTCAAATATGAAAAAACTGATTTTTGGGAAAATCTGAAAAACTAGGCATGGACCCAAAAATGGACTCACTCAATACATTACGGTTTCTTAATGTTATATATGAATTATTTAATAATTGATAAATTTCATTGTCGTCTGCGTTAGTATAATATGATGCTGATAATGTCTTCTTTGAACTTGAAAGATTGGTTTCTTCATTATTATTATTATATTTGATGGTTCTGTGATTGTAGGTTATGGTCGTCAATGTTTGATGTTTCACACACTTCATACTTTCCTGTTGTTTTATTCCGAGGACGTTCACGTTTTTAAAATACTTTGTTGTTGAATCGTAGCATATTTAAATTGAAAATATACAAATATAACTCAAAGTAAGGTCAACCCAACAAAAACGATATCATAAACTTTAAATGCACGTACGTGAAACCGGCCGATAGTAAACAAACTCAACTGAAAACTGATGTAACATCGATACTCTGCATCGACATCAAATCGATCATCAAACAGTATCGACAATGAAATTGTCGACAATCGACATATCGGATATCAAACTATAAAATCGGGCGGTCATTTCAAAATATATAATAAATTCAAAGTTGGACAAACAAGTGGTGAAAAATGATAAATGAGTTGCGAATTTGGACGTGACGTTTTCGTTTGAGCTATTTTTTTTCAATAGGATTAACTTGTACTATGATAATATATCAGATATCATTTTATTCAGAAAATAATGAAATTTCACAAGAATTTAAAAAACATCCTAAATCGGTTCCTGGGTCCATTATTTGTACTATTTTGCTATAATTTTAATTAAACATTTTATAATTTTGCTATAACTATGCTATAAAAACTTTAGTAGTTGAATTTCAATTTAATAATTAAATAAGTAAGAGAATTTTGGTTTTTTGATTTCAAGAGCTTCTTGATAGCTCCTGGCATGATTGAGATTTTGCTTTGCTGTAGTCACATTCATTGCAATATTTTTTTAAAGTGTAGTAGGCTACTTTTTGTTCTTAAATTATAGGTTTCAAACAATAACAAACTGATGTTGTCCATCTTCTTTTGAGAATCTTTTGCTGGGTTCAAACAATTGCATTTGCGATTGAAGACCTAAGGAATAAGGACCAAGGAGGGAAGTGATAGCCGCGAGCCGTAGCAGGTATCTGTTCAATCAGAGAGATAAGCTGCGTTCTCGTAGGTCCTGTTTGTAACGGTGACCGATTAGATTGGCCAGCAAAAAAGACACTGTCATCTGCTGTAAAATCACTTTCCGGTGGTTCGGAACCCACCTAAAACTGTAGGTCCAACTCATCAATCACCATCATCCAACTCATTACCCACGCACAGGTATCAGACCTATGTGGGCTTCATCCTCAAAAAAAAATAATATATATATTTTGTTGAATTTGTTAAAATATAAATTAAACAGTTGTCTATATCAAACGCATATTCAAATTTGAGAGGCTTACAAGATTAGTAAATCTATATGATTTTATATTAACTAAGTATGAATTGATAATTACCAGAACGGCAACACGAATGCATATAACCATTACTGCTATCAAACCAGAATTGCTCTTGTAAGAAGTCCATGTCTTACCTAAAACACACAAAAAATTTATGATTTTTTAGATCAATTCTACATACATTGATCAGATAAAACAATTGTAGGAAAATGAATATTTTTCAAGAAGGAAATCATATTTAAAATTACATAATCATAATTCAAATGTAGTCTAGTTCCAAAAAATATCAAAGTTCAACTTTTTAATATTATTTATTACAGCATTTAAAAAATATTATTATTATTAGACGTAACTCCCAAAGTGAAAGATGCAGAGAAAAGATGCTTCATTTTTTGGACATGATCTTGTTTGTCCACCAGCTTTTCTCTCTTCGCTCCATTTTGTTCCAACTGCTGGAGGTTTTATCTCTGGTATAACTTCCCATTTATAAAGTTTTTTTTCTGAAGTTTTTTCTATTGTAAATTTCTTTGTTAGTTATTTTGGCCAGTACTAGGTCTTTTTTAAACATTTTTTTATCCATTCTCCTCCATTGACAAGTACATAGTTTACAATTCTTTTTGTTAGTCCATTGTCTGGAAGCGTCATGATGTGACCATAAAATTTAGGGCGTCTTTTCCTAATATCTGTCTCTATATTAGAATATTCTTCAACTTTAGACGTTCTCTGTAATCTATATCCGTTTTCGGTACGCCTTGGTCCAAGTAATTTCCTAACTATTTTTCTTTCTTCCTTCTTTAGATTTTCCATATCCATTTTCCTGTTTGCTGGCATATAAAATTGCTGGTTTTATCACTGTATATAAAAATATATTAAATATAAATATTTACATAAAGTATTCAATATTATTTAGTGAAAACAACAACTACAAGCCACTATACGCAACAGATGGAAGAATCTTTGCATGGCTGTACAGAAACAAGCATAATATTTTATCACCGTCAAATAGCACGTTCCACGAGCGAAATTCAGTAAACTCTCCAATTAAGCATGTAAAATGCTCTTATGATAGATGAGTGTGGAGAAATACGTGGATAAATTGCAGAAGTAGAGGGAGGTGACCGACCTTGGTATCCGTTAACCTTTGACCCTGAACGAGCACGTGTGACCCCCGGGGCAATAACAGTCGCTTTTGACACCCTCCACTTCCCCCACCATACCACACTGGAATCGAACATTAGCTGGGATCTTGCTATTATTCACCAGATGAAAAACAGAAAAAGAGACGACGAATGAGCATAGGAAATAGAATAGAATCGATAGTCAGTTCAGCAGAAATCAGTAGAATTGCAAAGAATCTACAGAGTGATCATAAATTACTTGGCACATTTTGAAAGTAAAACAAATTGGTGTACTTATGAAGATTTATTGGTGTACTTATGTAGATCTATTAGTACTTCAGTGTTTTATGTACGTAGATTTATTATTGAAAATACATTTTCAAACAGTTTTATTTACAACACATGTCCGTTTAAGGAAAATAAACTCTCATGAAGAAATTTATTGAACTGTTCATTTGTTCCAAAATAAAACTGTTTAATTTGTCCTTTTAATGAATGAGCTGATTCGTAGAGACTCACATTTGCATACTTTATGTCTGAAGACTGTATGCAGACATTTTAAATGCATTGTCTACAGACATTATTTTTGACAACTTCTACAGAAAAATGTTTTTATTCACCTATAAAATGGGTTCAATAATTTCTGCTCACTCTGCATTTCCTTCAATACAGAACATTCTAGATCACTGTAATCTTGGAAGGTACAGCCAAATATGCACTGCAAGATTTACTTCTAAAGTATGTTTAGAGAATGTCTGTAGAAAATGTATTTGAAATGTCTACATAAAGACTTCAGGCATAAAGTATGCAAGGAAAAGACAACTTGTACACAAATTATTCTCACAGAGAGTACTAGCCTTAAATAAGACCTGGCCTTCGTCCTCTCACGAATATCATTACTGATTACTGACTCTTCGATGTCATCTTCAACAATAACTTTGTTAAAACAAAGTAGGTACTGTGTAAATTCTCAAGTCTTGCATTTTAATTATAAATACTTGTTATAACATCCCATAATGTTAATATCTTGTTTAAAATAACATTTAGAATTTTTCAATAAATTTTTTACATGAATTCAATCTCCTAAACGCTCCTTGTTCACTAGTAAAATTTTCAAGTATTTGGTTACTCAAAAATTTGAAAACTTTAGTTTCAACTGACATCTGTCAATTTGCGACTCTAATGAAAGGACACTTATTGCATAAATCAAAGTTTTTAATATCAGTATATTAGTTATATCAGTCATATTTATATCAGTTATTACAGATCAGTGAAAACTCATTTTGATTCTAGATAGACAAACTGTGAGAGCAACCGAATTCATTAACCTATAGTAATTAATTAGGTAATTACGAACAGTGATTTACCTACGTATTGCTCGCCATGTCCTTAGTCGCGCACTGTACAATTTGGTATAATAACAAGAGGCACAAATTCAAGTAGGATAGTTAAACATCATCGGTCACTGGTTCTACTATGATCGGTAATTATAATTAATTTAGCGTAGTTAATTACGGAAGACCAATCCAATCAAATCAACTCCAACCAATCAAAAATTTAATTTTCAATTCAAACCAGTCATCATCAATCTGTGGACATATTGAGTGGGCAGCAGTAGCTACTAAATGCAGTAGCAAAACAGTGCTGCTGAAATACACAGATAGCGCGGCACTAGAAACGGTACAGTAGCACAGATAGAATCGAATTGGTAACTCTGGTTGCGTCATCACAACTCCTACCGCGCTGCTCGATGCAATGGAACGGAGCAAAACTAGTTTCAGACAAGAGCAAGGGAGAAAGAGAGAAAGTATGGTGTGTTTGTGTGTGTGTGTGTGTGTGTGTGAGAGAGAGAGAGAGAGAGAGAGAGAGAGAGTGAACCGGGAAGAGTGAGCGAGAAACAATGAAAGAGAGAAATAAGAGTGTGAGGGGTCAATAAAAAGTTGGATTGAGGTAGAATTGGATTGATGAACTTTCAAAGTGATTGGTTGAGAGTATTGGCAAGATGGAGCTGGAATAGACTACTCTAACTTTTATATTTTTTAAAAATTTAAAGAGCTACAATATTGTTTTCCACATATTAGGCTCCCAATATTACCTTTCATTATAATTATAATTGTTACGGGTTCTATGTCAAAAATAACGCTGGCAACACTTAAATTTATCACTCGCACTTAATTTACACAAATAATCACAACACTCACTGTTCAGTAATGTCTTACAGAAAAATAAGCAATTAAAAACAGATAACACGATATTGTTCAACTGATAATGAGTTTTCAATAAACTGTACAAAAATCAATCACTAAAAGTTAAAAGGCCGATCTAATATTAATTAATAACTGTACAATAAACTGTCCAATAATATTCAAAAAGAAACGTCAAAAAAGAACACTTACGTAGCACTAGTCCGTAATACAACAAAAACTATTTAGCAGATAACCGGTATGAATTAAACAGGAAAAAGAATTATCTCTATAGTCACTGAGAAAGAATTATCACTATATATAGACACAATATAGAACTGACACAATTTGTTTATCACGACGAATTTTCAAAGACAACTGAACTAATTTACACAAATGCATTCGCCTTAAATAGGTTTTTCAAATATGGAGCAATTTCTACATTTTTCTATAATCTTCTGAATAAATAAATAAAGTAACTAGCACTTTCTACAATATTCTAAAAGATTGCAACAAATGCCTAATCAAACAACTAGAACATTCTACAAATTACCAAGTAAACACTATAAAAGTGTCAAACGCACAGTAATTAATTGCTTAAAAGTAAACATTTACATAGCAGATAACGCCAAGAACCACTGTGCCTTCTTCCTCTCTATTCACTCCAATTTCATATTAGCTACATTATTAATTATTAGGTTACAATCGGACGTAATGAGCATCATAATGCACGAAATGTCGATTTTGTAATTACAATTTTGGGATTTCACACTTAAATAAGAAATGAACTACATAGATATGCTGCGTTTCAAGTAAGGGCACAAATACCAACTGAAAGAGAAAATAAAAATGTGTATGTGGGCCTCAAAGCAACCAAACACAAAGTAGGAGGTTCATAAGTAAACAGAGATTGGGTAACACCCACGGTAAGTTTAAAACTTCTCCTTCAATCTACCGTGGGTAACAACCAACGAAACCCATAAGACCAATTGGTCCCATAAGACCATAATTTCGAACCCATAAGACCATTGGTCTTATGTGTTCGCTGGTAACAACATAGAGCAACAAACAATATGGTCTATGGTACACTAGGAACAATTAGTCTGGGCGCGTGGCTCTGGTTTCACTACTAGCCGTCCTGTAAAAGTTGACTAGTTGACCTTGAAGACATCTGCAGCGTCGCACGGGCCACTTGTTTTCAGAAATAAGCGATAAACACTCCCCTCGCCATGGCTGACTACCAAACGGCCGTGCGCCCAGACTAATTGTTCCTACTGTAACACTCAGGGGCGGTACTGGCGGAAAATGTCCTGGAAAACTTGACTAGAAGTTTTGTTAAGTAGGCTAAATGAAATAATGGAGAAATTATCATATTGGTTAAAAGATTGATAACTAATAAATCATGATTTTTTTGGAGGATGAAGCCCACATAGGTCTGAGACCCGTGCGTGGGTAATGAGTTGGATGATTGTGATTTATGAGCTGGACCTACAGTTTTAGGTGGGTTCCGAACCACCAGCCACCAATTGAATGGGCAGTTAGTCATTATCATTTTCTTTCAATTATTGATATTATGAATTTGAAAAATATATTAAATGAATAAGAAGTCAATTATAAACCAATAAAATTATGACTTTGTGCACTTGACTTTTACAAAATTCTTAAATTCGTTTTTAGAATTTTAGTGATTATTCAATCTTAAACTGATATAGAATTATTGTTAAAATTTCAAGGAAAAATTAACAACACACACAATCAAAAAATATTCATAATACATAAATACATGAAGATACATTGACTTATATCTTATTAATATTGGCTGATATCATGGATTCATGAAATGTAAGGCAAAAATTGGATTCGAAACTTTATTGAAAAATTCTGAAGAGGATGAATCAAATGTAACCATTTTTCAAAATTAATAATTAGTAATTAGTTATTAATAATTATTATGGAAAAACAAGAACGAGAGATTAAACATCTAACTATAACTAGGTTATCCCGGGTCGCACGAATGTGCGACTTTATTAAACTTTGTAAAATACATTCCAAATGTAGATTTTCTTACTTCTTCTTCTTTTTCTCCTTTTTCTTCATCTTCTTCTTCTTCTTTTTCTTCCACTTCTTCTTTTTCTTCCACTTCTTCTTTTTCTTCTCCTTCTTCTTCCTCTTATTTTTCTTCTTCTTTTTCTCCTTCTTCTTTTTCCTCTTCTTTTTCTGCTTCTTTTTATTCTTATTCTTCCTCTTCTTTTTCTCCCTCTTCTTCTTCTTCTACTACTTCTTCTCCGACTTCTCCTTCTTTCCCTTCTTCTTTTTCTCCTCTTTCTTCTTCTCCTTCGTCTTCTTCATCTTCTCCTCTTCCTTCTACCCCTTCTTCTTCTTCTTTTCTCTCTCTTTCCTATTTCTCTCTCTTCCTCTTTATCCTATCCTCCCCTATACCCTCTCTCTCTGAATGAATAATGAAAAATAAACTTTTTGTTTGAAAACAGCTGATCATCAAATCGTAAGTTGAAATGTGAAAATGTTCAGCTCACCGATCCCTATGTTAAAGCAATGGCAAAAATTGAAACTTTGATAGTTCATTGCTCATGTCCACTTTGATGACTTTTCTTTAAAATGTAAGACCTTATCAAACATCTACTCGATGAGATCTTTCAAATGAGACGTGAACGAACAAAATCGGTCGACAAACCACGGAGGAGTTGTCATCACAAAAAAAACATGTTCGCCTATTTTATATAAAGAAGATTAACTAAAAGAAGGAGAAAAACAAGAAGGAGAGATTAAACAATAATTCTTTTGTTGTGTGCAACATACCAGATTTCAGCTGATTAGTTCAGATATATAAAACAATGGACAATGGAACGGAGATCATTATTTAAAATCAACATTCAGCAACTAGTGGGTGATCAAATTATGCTTCATTGATGAATTCTTATTTATTCAATCTTCAAGATGTTTGCCACTAATATCCATAATTATTTTCTCACACTTCCAACAAACAGGAATTTCAATTGCATTTCTTGTATGAATAACATTCAGATGAGAATTTAATGAAGCAGAAAAAAAGAAAAACTTTATGACTTCATTTACTGAGAAACCAACAAGATTATTGATTTTTGGTCAGTTGGAAACGCGAATAAACAAAATTCTTCAATTTGAAAAGACGTCATCAACTAATGGATGGACGTTTGAGTCAGTAAATCTAAACACCTTCTTCAGAAACCAGTTTTTCAACAACTTTACCAAAACCAAAACAGCAAGAAGTTCAAGCGAAAAAATTATCTCAACTATTATTAGTTCACATATTTTACAAAATAAGTTACTACATACTTGACCCAATTTACTGCTTCATTAACAACTAAAAAAATCTCAAGATGAAAATTGGTGCCTTTAAAATTTTGCTTCATTATTAGCTAGAAACATTCTGTAGCATAACAAATATAGTAAATATTTAAATAAAAGAAAATGGAATTGGAAAAATCTTTTTCTAGACAATTTTTTTCGGAGAATGAAGTCCACATAGGTCTGAGACCTGTGCGTGGGTAATGAATTGGATGATGGTGATTGATGAGTTGGACCTACAGTTTTCGGTGGGTTCTGAACCACCGGGAAGTGATTGATAAGAAATGCTATCTAATATCAAAACTAACACTGCATTTCAATTAAATATGTGATTTACTCTCACCTTTACTGAAATACAGTGATTGATGAGAAATTCTATCTAATATCAAAACTAACACTGCATTTCAATTAAATATGTGATTTACACTCACTTTTACTGGAATACAGTTTTGATATTAGATTGTTCAATTATTTCGTCATGGAAGAACCCTCCTAGGTTCCGAAAAATTAATCACATGATAAACTAGAAATAAAAAAATGATGATTAAAGGAAGATAGACAAGTCAAATCTAGTCAAAAATCTAGTAAGAATTTAAAACTATTCTACAAGAAGATTAATTAATGAAATATTATTGCAATCAAAATGCAATTGTACTGAAAAAATACAATTCTTATAGATTTACATGATGATGAAGAATCAAGTTCTCAATTTTCTGAGGATTGACACAATTTTTCTAAATTATTTGTAACAAGCACAATTATTGAGATTGACTGTGCTAGAACACTGCATTGAATTGGAAATTTTCATGGATAATACAGTCCAGCTCCCACGAAATCCTCTTGATAACAAATTTTTATATGATCCCTTGACATTGCAATCCTGACAAGACGACCTCTCAATAACGAATACTGTACCTCAAGAACGAATTTTTTGCCTGAATAATCTTTTTTGTTATACGGAAGTTCCACTGTATTACTATTTCTGCAATACATCTGTAGTCACATAATAGCAATTTTATTATACAGAATGGGGCAGAATAGACTCAACAAAAAATAAATACAAACCAAGATAATTGAAAAAGATCTTACTTCTGAAAATAGATTAAATCCCTGTTAAGTTCTCTAATTCTTACAATTCGCCTGTAGAATATGAGAATCTATCGGCCCGTTCTGTATTCAATACGGTCTGGGATCAATAATCAAGTTTTTCAAGTAAAGTCCAATATAACACTATTACAAATATCGTAACAGATTGCAAATATTGGAATAGATAATGTGAATAAATGAATTTATTTCCCTTTACAAAAACAGTACAAAAACAAATAGGGAAGTGATAGCCGCCGTATTCAATCTCTCTCTGTATTCAATCAGAGAGATAAGCTGCGTTCTCGTAGGTCCTGTTTGTAACGATGACCAATTAGATCGGCCAGCAAAAAAGACACTGTTCTCTGCTGTAAAATTACTTCCCGGTGGTTCGGAACCCACCTAAAACTGTAGGTCCAACTCATTACCCACGCACAGGTCTCAGACCTATGTGGGCTTCATCCTCAAAAAAAAAAAAAAAAAAAAAAAAAATGTAAAATTCCTTGGAAATTAACTGATCACTTCTTCAAGTAGATGTGATCAGTGTGCAAAAGTAAAAAATAATAAGAATAAAACAAGTTGTCTGAGTCTAGTCTGTCAGCTATCATATATAATTGTCATAGTTGCAGGTACTGCCTTGCAGCGCCAACTTAATCTAGTTTTATAATTAAATTGCTATATAAATGAAAGTGGATAATTTATTAGATAAAAGTTTAGCAGACGAATATTATAATAAAGAAACAAAACGTGAAGCAAATTTGCAAAAATAACATCACAGAAATATCTCAATTTAAAGATTGATGTATCAGTACATTATGGAAAACATGCATCTTTATGGAAAGCAATACGGAAAACAACAGTTTATCTTTTTGCAAAACAACAATGCATCTATTATCTATACGGAAAAAACAATACACCTTTATGCAAAACAACAATGCATCTTCACGAGAAAAAACAATACAAGCAATGCAAAACAACAATACATCTTCACGAAAAAAACAACACCAGCAAAGTTTTAATAGGATAAAACAACTACTACAATAATTCCTTGCACATAAATATGATTGAATTTTATAAAACCCTACCCTAGGTTGCCCTAGAGAAGTTTTTTTTCTCAACTGATTGCAACCATTCAACAACAGATGGCCTTGTCCAAATCATCAGCTATCAACTATTGCAAAAAAGAATTATTACAACTTAACAGCGAATAACAATGAAAGGCTTTCAGAAGTGAATAATTCACTTAACGATTCTTATCTGGTAATTTAGTTGTCAAGCGTACAAGAGAACTTGTCTGCATGTGACGCAATACTCAAGAATTATTAATTTGCTTTGAAGGTTGGCTATGGCTAGATAGTATTGTTTTTAAACTGGTCATAATTATTTGAAATGGGCGGGGCTTGTATATGCACCAGCTAGTCAGCTATGTACACAAACAAATATGATTTTTTCATATTTAATATACGTACAAGACAATATAAAGCCTACACGATTCATTAGTCAACTGACTACTACAACTAATGTGCTAAATAACTGTTCGGAACCCACCTAAAACTGTAGGCCCAACTCATCAATCACCATCATCCAACTCATTACCCACGCACAAGTCTCAGACCCATGTGGGCTTCATCCTCAAAAAAAAAACTTCCTTGAAGCAATCAAAATAATTTCTTAATTGATAACCATCAAAATGTTCATCACAACCTAGACCCTGAACAATCAATATGTATTGAAAGGTTGTATTGATGGTTTAGGAAAACTTCCAACATATTTACAGCGTATAAATTGATAGCAGAGTGCCGTAGCAGGCATCCATTCAATCAGAGATAAGCTACGCAACTCTTGGGCGCTCTTTGTAAGGGTGAACGATTGGATTGGCCAGCAAAAAAGACTCTGTTCTATGCTGTAAAATCGCTTCCCGGTGGTTTGGAACCCTCCTAAAACTGTAGATTCAACTCATCAATCACCATCACCCAATTTATTAACCACGCACAGGTCTCATACCTATGTGGGCTTTATCCTCCGATAAAAAGTACGGTACATTCATAGAAATTTATAACTAAGTATGCACTGACGGTAATTGTGTATTGATAGAAGTTGTTATATAGAAGTTTTTAAAGGGAGAACAGTGTATTGATCAAAATTGACATTTTAATTGTTATTATTTAGATTTTGAGCTTAAATACCTATTAATATAAGAACAGTAATACTATTAATATCAAGTGTTTAATAGTAATATTACAATCTTGTGTTTACTACCAACATAACAATTTAAGCAAATTTTTACTGTTTGGCAAAAAAAGAGAATTCGGATTCCGTATGTGATAATCTATTATTCTTAGTACTAATCAATGGTGGAAATAATCCAATGATATTAATTACAATTATTAACAATTATCGAATCAATGCAGGTAATGAATTTGGAACTCTCAATTTAACTTTTATAAATAGCACCGAATACTTTCGATAGAGATGCGTTATTTGATAAGAGTTAAATTGAGACTTCAAAGTTGGTATCTTACGTTGGTATCAATTATCACAAGTTTAGAATTATCACATGTTCTATTAATTATTGCATACATTAATATTAATACATAGTCTTGATCACTTGGTGCATTGGAGAGTGAAGTTAAATAATCTGGAATTTTAATAGTTTATTTTATAGTATTAGGCCTTCATTATAAAATCCTCCACATCTTTTTATTCAATTAAAAAAATTAGTTCTGTAATAATTATGAAAACTTGTAACATATCGTGAAATTTCTAGTAAAACTGACAAATATAAAAGTGAAAATATCAATAAGCAATCAGCAAGAATGAAATCAGCACTATCTGGGTATTGATACTAATTTTTATACACGTCAATAAATTTATCAATACATATTCATTAATAATAACATTGTGAATTAAAATTAAAAATATTTCATACAATCAGCTAGCCTATATCAATTTCAGGGTATTGATATTGTTATTCGCTTCAATAAATTATGTAATTAAATGCGTATGGCTTGTATTGATGGAGAGACCCTTACGGGGTAGTACCACCTCGCCGCTAGAGCCATGTAATTGGAAACATGGTGGATGGTGATTGGTGAGTTGGTCCTACAGCTTTAGGTGGGTTCCGAACCACCGGGAAGTGATTTTACAGCAGAGAACAGTGTCTTTTTTGCTGGCCAATCCAATCGGTCACCCTTACAGAGAGGGCCCAGGAGAGTGATGCTTGTCTAATCTGTTTGAACAGATACCTGCTACGGCTCACGGCTATCACTTCCCTATAAATTTATCAATATATAAAATTCATTGATCAATGGCATTGAATATCTAGGGGCTGCTTTACACTCAAAATTACCAATCATCACTCCTTCCACAATATAAAAACCTAAACTGTACATAACAGTAAATCCATTGCTTAGAAATAAAAGCAAGCATCTTCAAAAAATATACAGCTGGGTGTTAGTTGCTGGTACAGGTTACAAACTCAATTAAGGGAAGTGATAGCCGCGAGCCGTAGCAGGTATCTGTTCAATCAGAGAGATTAGCTGCGTTCTCGTAGGTCCTGTTCGTAACGGTGACCGATTAGATTGGCCAGCCAAGAAGACACTGTTCTCTGCTGTAAAATCACTTCCCGGTGGTTCGGAACCCACCTAAAACTGTAGGTCACTCATCAATCACCATCATCTAACTCATTACCCACGCACAGGTCTCAGACCTATGTGGGCTTCATCCTCCAAAAAAAAATTTACAACGTCCCAACAAAATTCACTTCCGTAAACTGGATCGGATTTGGCTTTTTATGGTGTCCAGTTTAATTTCCATAACGAATCTTCTGGCCAATAGCCAGTACCACAATATTGTCAACTGTCACCATGACGACAGGCTAATAAACAACCTTTCCTCAGGCATATTTTCAGATACGTTATTATACATTATCAACAGATCCCATACTTGGTGTTTTCTCATTTACGACCTAAAACATAAATAAATGGACTCACCCGATCGTGTGCGATAGAGATAGTAAATGTGCGTTAAAAAGTGACACATATAAGGATAGAGGTGGCAAATAAAAATACATAAATAGGACTACACAAGGGGAAGAAAGGGTTTTCAATTTTATGGGATTGCAAATTATCTACAAGTTATTACACCATACTACATCCAAGTGTTTGCATTAGATATTCTTTCCCATCCAGATATCTCATGTGATAGCTAATAAGTTTTAGTAGTGCATAAACAGTACCTTATTTCCTACAACCAAATCACAATTCTGAATCAATCAATTTTTAGGTGCAGGCAAGACATAAAGCTGAGCCAATATAAAACAGAATGGCTTCCTCATTTCCTTTATGAAAGCCGTAAAATGCATGCTGCTACTTTGGAAGTGATAGGCGTGTATTGATTCTATCAACTTTTCATTCAATTTATTCAATCCTTGCGTCACCAGCTAATCAACTAAATTACTAAAACGAATTTATTTTTTGAGGATGAAGCCCACATAGGTCTGCGACCTGTGCGTGGGTAATGAATTGGATGATTGTGATTAATGAGTTGGACCTACAGTTTTAGGTGGGTTCCAAACCACCGGGAAGTGATTTTACAGCAGTCTTTTTTGCTGGCCAGTCCAATCGGTCACCCTTACAAAGAGCGTCAAGGAGTTTCGTTGCTTATCTCTGATTGAACAGATACCTGATTGATTCATCATTTCAGATTGACTCTTCATTATAATTTACGAGGAAGTAATCAACTATAATAATTGTTTTTATTATTAATATAAAATAAATATTCGAATAATATATTACAGAATAACAATTATTTGAACAAATTTTGTATCAGTATCACATACATGAACTAATTTGCATATGCTAATAATTGTTTTCGTAATATTGAAATTAGAATTTTATAAGGAATTGCAATATTACAAATTTGAACAAACATTTTGAATAAGTATTTCTTTGCCTTCCACAGAAATATTTCAAGTTCTTTGAACAGAGTTTCAGCTAATCATTATTCATCAGTTGGAACTTTTACAAACTCACTTCATCACCTAAGAGAAACTTTCAAGACTATGGAAATGAAATACACTACAATGGTTGAGTTCATGGGAGCTTCTCATTTACCGGTAAATGTTATCGTATTGATTTGGAATATTCAAATTTCTCAACGTATAAGAATTTGAATAGACCAATTAGACCCCAACGGAACATTTACCGGTTATCGGTAAAGCTCCCAAGAACTCAACAATTGTAAATCCATATTCATTTTTTGGATAATTGAGAATTTGGAATACAACAAAAAATAGATCTACCTTGTTATGTTTCTTATTACAGCATTTAAATGGTTCAACATCAAACAAACTTTACTACCATTAATTGAACCCATAAGTTTTCAACTATTTATTGAAAGACATTAAACATTGCTATTGAATTGATTCCAATCACAACACTGTCCATCGATATACAGAGTGTTTCGGAACTCTCTACCAATACTTCTAGGCGGTGTTTCTGGACCACTAACAAAAGTAAATATTGTAATAAAAAATTTATAAAATCGCCAGTTACTCACACAGCCGCCATTTTGTTTTTTTCACTCATTATTTTTTATTCAAACACCTCTGAATATAATGATTTTGAAATTTTGCATACAGCTTTATAACAATTAAAAAACTCTGAAAAAAATTAATCAAAATTTTCCGACATCAAAAAACAAAATGGCGGCCATTTAAAATCTTTGAACAGGATTAAATCAATAATGGCTGATGAAATCAAAATTTGACTAGAATAACGTTTTTTAGATATTTTTATTGCAAATCCAACGATACCTCATTTTCCAAGATTGGCCAACAATTAACAAAGATTCTATTATTCGATTTAGGATTTATTATTAATCCTACTCTTTAGGGTGTGAAGTGGTTGGAAGCGAAAAACTGCAACCCGTTCTCAACCACCGCACACCCTAAAAAGTAGCATATCTCTGTTAATTGTTGGCCAATCTTGAAAAATGAGGTATCGTTGGATTTGCAATAAAAATATCTAAAAAACATTATTCCAGTCAAATTTTTATATCATCAGCCATTATTAATTTAATCCTGTTCAAATATTTTAAATGGCCGCCATTTTGTTTTTTGATGTCGGAAAATTTTGATTATTTTTTTTTAGATTGAGTTAATTGTTATAAAGCTGTGTGCAAAATTTCAAAATTATACTTTCAGAGGTGTTCGAATAAAAAAAATAATGAGTGAAAAAAACAAAATGGCTGTATGAGTAACTGGGGATTTTAGAAAATTTTTATTACGATATTTACTTGTGTTAGTGGTCCAGAAACACTGCCTAGAAGTATTGGTAGAGAGTTCCGAAACACCCTGTATATAAGAACACATATATAGATGCAACTATCAAACTCATAAAATCTAATTCAAGAATTGCAACTAGATTTGCTGAGTAATGTACTCAGTACAAGCTGAGCTGTGTAATTGGATAATCCAACAAAGGTATGATTACAAAAGTAATATTGTGCCATTACCAATAACAATATCAGAAACACTTCAGCGATACTACGGGGTTCTTTCAAACATCAATCATTCATTCTTTGCTTGGGGCTATCAAGTCTTGGATAACAGGCCTCCATACTCTACTTGATATTTTTCCAAAGATCTCTTTCAAATTTCGATCTCTTTCAATTCTCATAACTTTTAGATCAACAAAGAGCTCTTTCAAAACAATTCTAATAATTTTCAACTCTTTCAAGATACTATGTAAAACACAACAGCAGACAGATTGTAACTTAATTTTATATGATAAAAGCAAGCAGCCATTGTCAGGCATATGCCTTGTATATTGTGTAAAGCGTTCTACTGAGTCGTTCATTTGATAAAATCTGTGCTTAGAATTCGATTTATAGCTTCATTTTATTGGGAATGAGCCTTTGCAAGGATCAAGAGACAAAGGCTACAAAACAATGTTCTACTGACACAATCATCCCTGAAGATTAAAAATTAATAGGGCTAACTTAGATTTCTGGAAAATTTTTAATCTTCCAGAAGGAAATTATTCATAAGAAGGTAAATATCTGAGTTGATATTTTTTGATTTTCATGTTTTTAAACGCTTCCAGCTTTACTCATAAAAAGCTTACAGAAAAGGCTCATTTTCAAGTAAAGAGAAGAGATTTTTCTACAAACCTCATAATATTATACAATAAAAAACCATAAAATAAATAAATAATAACCAATAATAAATAAAATAATGATATCTTGTATATTTTTTCGAGAATGAAGCCCACGTAGGTCTAATACCTGTGCGTGGGTAATGAGTTGGATGATGGTGATTGATGAGCTGGACCTACAGTTTTAGGTGGGTTCCGAACCACCGGGAAGTGATTTTACATCAGAGAACAGTGTCTCTTTTGCCAATCTAATTGGTCACCCTTACTAAGAGTGCCCAGAAAACACAGCTTATCTCTATCTGATTGAACAGAAACCTGCTACGGCTCACGGCTATCACTTCCCTTAATTAGCCCCTAATTAAACAGGAATCCACCATGCGCTACGCAGCTTTGCGTAACATTTTGTGTAGCACAGGAATAAATTAAAGGGTATAGAAGAGAGGATGAGATGTAATTTACTAAATAAATCAACGTTAATACATTGAACCACATACTCACTTCTATTTGCGATGTACCATTGATTTCTGTGCTACACAAAAAGAACCACAGGCTGCGCTCCAAATTGCACTCGTTAGCTCTCGGAGTCAATAATTTTAAATCAATAATTAATTGAAGATTGACGGTATACTTTAAAATTATCGAATGATTTTAACCGAATTCCAAGACAGAAGGATGTTCTCAATTCGACCTTTTTTTATATATATATATATATATATATTTAAAAAAATGTATTTTCAGTTGAAGAGCTACAAAACTTGAGGAATAAACTTGGACAGAGCATGTGAAAAGAAGATTACCAGCCTTGAAAAGCCCAAAAATAAGGCCCCGCTAAATTCCAATCTAGAATAATAAAAAAAGAGACTGAAAGAGTTTAGTGCAGCCTTCAAAGCTACGACTGAGCACACAATCACAATTTATCTGGACATAATACGTGGTTGATCTGATGCAGAATTAAACATATACGAGCAAATGCATTCAGTCAATGAGTGGCAATTACTATTGTCGTGTCTAGTCAATAGCTGCTCAGCCGAATAGAGCTAACAACAGCGGCGAGAACAATGCCGAGTGAGGAGGAGGCTACCTGAACGATGATCAAGTAGCAGTAGCAGCTACCATCTCTCTCTATTGAAGTAGCTCTGCTCTTGGGCAGCAGGATGATCAGATTGGATTTGTTTTTTTTACATCACATAGATCCCAGGTGAAGGTTGGATGATATGGATAGAACAACAAAGAACAAGAGAAGGGAGAAGGAGAAAGAGGGAGGGATGAGAATGGAGGATGAGGGAGACGAGGAGAAGGAAGAAGGAGGGGTGAAGGAGAAGAAGGGAGGGATGAGAATGGAGGATGAGGGAGAGGAGGAGAAGGAAGAAGGAGGGGTGAAGGAGAAGAAGTGAGGGATGAGAATGGAGGATGAGGGAGATGAGGAGAAGGAAGAAGGAGGGGTGAAGGAGAAGAAGGGAGGGATGAGAATGGAGGATGAGGGAGACGAGGAGAAGGAAGAAGGAGGGGTGAAGGAGAAGAAGGGAGGGATGAGAATGGAGGATGAGGGAGAGGAGGAGAAGGAAGAAGGAGAGGAGAAAAAGGAGGAAGGAGAGGAGAAAAAGGAAGAAGGAGTGGAGAAGGAAACAGGAGAGGAAAAGAAAGAAAGGAGAAGGAGAAAGAGAAGTACGAAAGAGAAAAGAAGGAGGAAGGAGTGAAGGAGGGAAAGGAGAGGAAAAGAGAAAAAGAAAGAGAGGAGAAGGAGAAAGAAAGGAAAAGATGAGGAGGAAGGAGAGGAGAAGAGGAAAAAAAGAGAGGAGGTGAAGGAGGAAGGAGAAGAAGTGAAGTAAGAAGGAGAGAAGGTGAAGGAGCAGTGAAAGAAGGAGGAAGGTGAGAAGGAGGAAGGTGTTTAGGAGGAAGGAGAAGAGAAGGAGGAAAAGAGAGGAGGAGGGAGAGGAAGAGAAGTAGGAAGGAGAGAAAGAGAGGAGAAGGAAAAAGAGAAGTAGGAAAGACAGAAGGAGGAAGGAGTGAAGGAGGAAAAGGAGAAGAGGAAAAGAAAGAAGAGGAGGAAACGAATGAGAGGAGGAAGAGAAGAGAAGGAGAGGAGGAAAAGTAGGAAGGAGAGGATGAGAAGGAGAAAGGAGAGGAAAAGAAAGGAGAAGAGAAAAAGGACGAAGGAGATGAGAAGGAGGAAGGAGTGGAGGTGAAGGAGGAAGGAGTGGAGGTGAAGGAGGAAGGAGAAATGGAAGGAGGAGGAATGGGAGGAGGAGAAGGAGCAATGAAAGGAGGAGAAGGAGGATAGGAGAAGAGGAGGGAGAGGAAGAGAAGTAGGAAGGAGAGGAGGAGAAGGAAGGAGAGGAGGAGAAGGAAGAAGAAGAGGAGGTGAAGAAGAGAAAGAAAAGTAGGAAGGAGAGGAGGTGAAGGAAGTAGGAAGGAGAGGAGGTGAAGGAAGTAGGAAGGAGAGGTGAAGATAGAGGCAGGAGAAAAGGAAAAGGTGGAAGGGAATTAAAGAAGGAAGGCGAATTATTCTGGATGGGCCTAGATGAAAATAAAGAAATAGATGGGAGGAAAAGGTGGAAAAGGGGGAGGAGGATGAGGAGAAAGGAGAGAATGGCGAGGCGGAAGGAGCGAATGTAAAGGAGGAAGGGGAGGAAGACAAGTAGGATGGTGAGAGGGGGGAAGGAGAGAAGAAGAAGGAAGGAAAGAGATTGATGGAGCGGGGAGTGGGAAGGAAGGAGAGGAGGAGGGTTGAGGAAGAGAAGTTGGAAGGACTGGAGGAGAAGGAGGAAGAAGAGGAGATGAAGTAAGTATGAAGAAAGGCGATGAAGAAGGAAGGAGAGGAGGAAGGAAAAGAGGTGAAGGAGGAAAGAGAGGAATTGAAGAAGGAAGGGAGAAGTTTTTTGAATAGGCCAAGATAAAAATAAACAAAACGTCGGTAGGAGAAGAAGGGAGGAGGACAAGGCGGAAGGAGAAGAAATGAAGAAGGAAGGGAGAATATATAATTGTGGATGGGCCTAGATGAAAATAAATAAAGAGGAAAGTGGAACTGATAAAAGAGCCCGAAGACAGAGCAAGGCAATTTCAAGGCAGCACGCCTCGTCGGGCTAACTGCTAAATAATAACCCAACCCCTGATAGTTTATCCCATTCTCCCTCTCACTCATTTCCACCCACTCTTCCAACAGCTAACCCTCTCTTCATTTCTTTTCCATCCCTCGTGTCTTCTCACTTTGCACGTTGTTCAACACTCATACCTCCATCTCCTTCTTCCACACCCCATACACACATTCTCCTTCCTCGATCCTCCCCCATCCATCTTCGTGCACTGACAGCCGGGATGGCGCGCATCAAACAAGAATAGAAGGAGATAGAAATGTTGATGGGGGGGGGGAGTGTGAGAGAGAGGGTACTATCGAATTAAGACGAACGCGACAATGGAACGCGAAGGCACAGCAATAACCTTTTCTTTTCAAGTGCCCTTGAAGAAGGAGATGAAAGAAGGGATGAAGAAGAATAAGAAGTCATGCATACATGCACGCACCTGCCAGCATCATAATATCACCACTCACCTGCTTCTCAACTGGTGGAGAAGGTCCAACCATAGAAACCAGATCATTATTATAACAGTACAAACTGTGTCTATAACTTATTCCTCCATCTACTTCTCCTTGTTTTCTTTCGTTTTCTCGTTCTCCTTCTTCTGTTTTACTTCTCTCCTCATACTATTTACATCAACTCTTTTAGCGGCAAAACTGGGTACCGCTTCTCCCAGCCACTATACTTATATATATTTTTTTTTTAGGATGAAGCCCACATAGGTCTGAGACTTGTGCGTGGGTAATGAGTTGGATGATGGTGATTGATGAGTTGGACCTACAGTTTTAGGTGGGTTCCGAACCACCGGGAAGTGATTTTCAGCAGAGAACAGTGTCTTTTTTTGCTGGCCAATCTAATCGGTCACCGTTACAAACAGGACCTACGAGAACGCAGCTTATATATCTGATTGAACAGATACCTGCTACGGCTCGCGGCTATCACTTCCCTAATATATAGTTGTTGTTGTTGTCATTCTCAACTCATTTGACATTGTCATTTCAAAAATTTACATACTTGCCAAGTTTACACCTCTCATGATATTGTTATTGAAACTGTACAATAATGACACTGAATAATCAGCCAAATATAGGTAGCAGGAAGAAATTACTTTTTTCTTCTTTTTTTCTCTCTTTCCCCCCCCCCCCCCACCTTTTTTTCGGAGGATGAAGCCCACATAGGTCTGATACCTGTGCGTGGGTAATGAATTGGATGATGGTGATTCTGATACCTGTGCGTGGGTAATGAATTGGATGATGGTGATTGATGAGTTGGACCTACAGTTTTAGGTGGGTTCCAAACCACCGGGAAATGATTTTACAGCAGAGAACTTTTTTTGCTGGCCAACTCAATCGGTCACCTTTACAAAGATGGCCCACGAGTTTCGTAGCTAATCCCTGATTGAACAGATACCTGCTACGGCACTCGGCTATCACTTCCCTCTCTACCAACCCATATTGTTACCCACAAATTTTTACCAACCCATAAATATATAAGTACTGATGCTAACAAGCTAACATAGTTTCAATAGTGGATTTGTGGATCTCATAATTTTACATGAAATTCAAAGGAGAAGTAAAAGTGGACTGTTTATTACTGTTATTATTATTATTATTATTGTATTGTACTACTGTTATTATTATTATTATTGTATTGTACTACTGTTATTATTATTATTATTATTGTATTGTACTACTGTTATTGTTATTATTATTATTTTTATTATATTGATAGTTTATCGGTAAAATGGAAAAATTTATTCCAAGCTATGAGCATAGTCGGCAGGAATGATCACATGGGTTGCTATAGTAGCCCATGTATGTACAGTAGTCACTAAATACAGTTACACCGTAATTATAACAAAAAATGTCCTAAAAAAATTGTACTTAGTAATTGTACTTAGTGAGACTCCACGTCCTTAATCGTTTTTTCGAACGGCTCAATTCAATATTGATTTCTCGTTCATTGCTCAACATTTTAAGCCCGTTTTTGCTTGTATTAGATGTGATTTATTACGGTATTGAAATGTTATCTATTGCCGTGAGAAAGTTTTTTCAACAATTATTTTGATAAATATGGGTTTCAAAGTTGAAATTTATCGCTTTTTTGGAGCAATCTAAGAGTTGTTTTAAAATTTCGATACTTTTTGTGGAAAGTGAAAGACACCTTCAGGAACAAAATGACATATTTTCTAATTCCATAAAACAAAAAACTCATTTTTTCTAAAATGTATACCAAAAAACTAATAATTGTTTGATTGAAATAAAAATATGTCACTCTGTTCCAAAAGTTGTCTTTCACTTATAAAAAATTATAGAAAAGTTAAAATAACTCGCAGGTGAGATAAATTAGCCCCACAAAATAAAAAATCAACTTAAAATCACAAATTTCACAAAATAAAATTTGAAAAAAAAATTCACGGCAATAGATAATATTTTAATACCGTAATTACATCCAATACAAAAATCATCGAACAAAAATTATAACTGAAAATCCTGCACACAGCCTTAGAAAAACTATTAATACCTAACTTCTGATATTTATCACATTATCTGAAAGCATAATATTAGGTTATATGCTTATTGAAAATTTATTGAATTCCGTCATGAATAAAATACACATAATTGAAGTGATCTCATCGCATGATTATACACTTGCAATAATAAAATAACTAAGAAGTAACTAAGAAGTTACTACCCAGGAACGTGACAAAGGAACAAACGGTAGTTGAAAACGACCACTGAACAAACACCTGTGTTATTACTTGGACCACCTACACACAATATTTCACCTCACCAAGGCTGAGATTATCACGATTTTATTCGATTTAAAAGTTTTGCATTAACATGAAAATATAGTGCTAAAATTTTAAATTCTACTGAATTACAATGTGTAACGGGAGCAGGTGTGTGCCAAATACTTGAACCTCAAATTATAAATTCAAGGTCCCGCGAATGTCCTTTCACAAGGAACTTCTACTTGTCAACTGGCACAAATTTAATTCTATGCTGTCACAAGTAAAATGTATGAGAAATTTAGAACAAAGCGTTCCTCCAAGCTAGGTCACCTATTTTTACAACAAACATTACGCAGCTCGTAATATTTATAATTTATAATCAAGTCGTGAGTTAACTTAACTAGAGGTTATAAGTATTCACGCTCTTGAACTGAAATGAGTTTGAAATGTTTAAAATTCATTTTTCCTACAGTGACCCGAAAAAGTGCCTATTTTTGCACTAACTGTAGCATGCAAAATAGTCTATTCCTGCACCAGTGCAGGAAAGTACTTTTCCGCACTCCAGATTTGCAACCTAACAACACAAAATAGTGAGCATGTAATACGCAGGTTCCCTATTCTGCATTCAAAAATAAGTTGGCTACTCTGCTGCAGCAACGAAATATAGTCAGCAGTAGTTGTTGTTGAAATCGATTTGATTCGAAGATAGGTTGTGTGAGGAATGTCCTGTTTTGTTCTGTTCAAATTACTTTATACATTGATGTTGGAAAAATTTAATGTGTAATTCGAGCGCAAAGTATTGTTTCTACAATCGAGAAACTTGTTTCTCTCGATGCAGAAAACCACCACTTTGCGCACTAGTTACACAAATAACTAGAAGACGATTGAAGACGATTTTAGAATTTCAAGAAAACTTGACCAGCAATGAACTGACAAGAACACGATATTGTGATTTGAGAGGTTACCTAACCCATCAGAGTATTTTATTGGGAACAATTCATACTCTTGTTTGAAATATTCGAGCTATATCCAAGCTATTCAACTATTGGAGGGATATTAAATTTGAGGAGAACATTGATGATCCCAACACAGTTCTAACTAGCCCAGAAATGTATTGAAAATAATCCAAAAATGATTAGTCAATGGCATAAAATTAAACACATTATTAAATTTACAAGATGTTTCAATATCACTGCAATATTCCAAGTCAGATTTTGTGGTCGTACCAATCAAATTAGTGTAAAAATATTATCAATCAATCAACAAGAAATGAAAGTATGAGAGCTTATTAGATGTCCAACTACATTCTGACACAATATTCCGAAAATATGACAAGCACTATAGACTTTAAAAAGATCAATAACCTACGAAATCCAAGATCTAATAAATAACTTTACATTTTTTAAAAATTTAGTGAAAAGATTACCTATTATGACAGCAAGGAACTCCTCATCATAGATGTGACACTCACCTAGAACAAAACAGAATATGTCGTTAGTTTTTTTCAGTCAAACATCCTATAAAAAACATATTTAAAAAATAACAAGCCGTATGTTATAATGCTTATGTTATCGACAATTTATTACAAAAGTTATAGACAATAGTTCTGCAGCAAAACACCCCAGATTATCTATCGCAAGATTTTCATAAACTTTATAAGAAATCATAATAGTTACTCATCAAAACGTCTAAAATACAATAGCCAGTATTACCAGAAGCAAGCTAAGAAATTGTGGGAGATTTGACTCAAAATTACCATACATAACAATTAAACTTACGGTAATTACCGTACGTAATAATTAAACGAACGGTAATTGCCGCTCAAAACAATCAAACGTACGGTGATTTCGAGCTAAATCCCCACAATTATTTAGTAGGTCCACCATGTTCCCAGTAACATGGCACAAACGGCGAGGTGGAACTACCCGTAAGGGTCTCCCCACCATTAAAAGCCATACGCTTATTATAATTATTATTATTTAGTTTACACCTGGTAACATTGGTGCGCAGTGCGCTCCGCAGTAAGTGCTGAACTAGGAAAATTTAGCATAAAGCGATGTTTGGATCCCTACATCCTTATTGATGGTGTAAAGACAATGGATTGAAAGATTGCAGGAATTCTATCCATCCATCAAATTTAAATATCAATATAAATTTCATACTCTAAATAATAATAATAATAATAATAATAATAATAATAATATTAACAATAATAACACCAATAACAATAATAACAATACCAACAACAACAACAATAATAATAATATCTTGTGACCTGGCTGGTTCAGGTCTGGTGTCAGAGCTATCAGGTCGCACCTGAATAAGTCCAGGGCCTCTCACGTGACCTAATGACTGTTCTGAGGCAGCTGGACCGACAGGCGTAACGTGTCCTCCGAAACACACATCCAAATTTTACGAAAAGGATAGATGGAGCAGGGTTTCCTAAAGGCTATCAATGAATTCGTTTTCTTCAAAAGCGATTTGGGACCAATTTCATCTTGTGAGATGAAGATACATAATTCATCAATACAACAAAATTACAGCCAGCCGAGACCCTAAACATTGTTTGGCTGTCGTGACCTGAAAATCTCGACTAATTTATATGACTTTGTACTCACTCACACTCGTACGCACATGCACAAACAGCACGTGCCTTCCTCCCAAACCTCGAAAACTTTCTCGACCCACCTCACACTCACTCGCCCACCCTTTCTCTCTGTAATCATTGTGTGTTTATTAGCAATTTTATTATCATCTTCTCCCCATCCCGCTCATTCTTACAAGACAATAATAAACGGTGCAAGTAGGTGTGGATTTCCTTTTGAGTGCCGTCTCAATGTTACCGTACTAGTAAAATAGCCGTGATGAGCCCTAATGGCCGAGACAATAAAATAAGGCAAATTTCAGCGTTCTGTTGTCGAAAAAGAAGACGGCTATGATGATGCTTTTGATGATGATGATGATAACCGTGGATGATGTTGATAATACAGAAGATGACAAGACCGATAATCTTGTGTTATAGCCAGCCATAGCCAGCCGTACAGAATTGGCTTTGTCCCGAGCACTACGCAGCCTCTCCACTGTACAAAAATCTTTTGTAGCAGTTATTTCTTCAGGAATCTCTTCAAAGTTAGTGTTGATCCTTCACATTTTCTGTGATGTGGATTCAATGGTTTTATCGAAGCGTCACCGAGTGAATAACATCAGTCAGCCAACAAAACTGTAGTGGTGCTACAAACTGGCGAAAATAGCACAAAAACCGAAAGCTGGTACTGGATGTAAAAAATGTTTTCTACTAAAAAAAAGTCGTCAAAATGACAGCAAATCCGTGGTATTTTATGTTTACAATAAAAAATTATAGTTTTTTGTTACAGTCCATGACTATTATCCCATAACATCATTATTAATTTTTTTTTTGGTTTTTATATTTTTATTGAAATTGTTTCAAATTATTATCATAATTATTTATTATTATTTCATTATTGTAATACACATAACATTATTATTAATATTATTATTATTATTTCGAAATTTGTATTTAATCCAAGGGTTGAGTGTAAGAGAGGACCTGCGAATCTAACCTCGCCCAAATACATACATTTTATTTATTTATTTATTCATTTAACTAGCATACAATAAATGTGAATACAACAGGCTACTGCCCAAAACTGCTTTTCACAAAATTTTAAAGTAGGATCAAAATCTTAGGTTAGGTCGCTGTTTTACTTGACATTTCACCTTCAAGCACAATAACTCACAAGTCTTTTGCAGATAAAGAATATGAATTTTTTATTTCAAACAAACATTCTTTATCTATATATCTATAGTATCAAACTCTGTTACTCATCTTATACAAATCTAAAATTATGTCCCCTACTTATAAACTTACCTTGAGACTTATTTAACTCAAGTGAGACTTGATAAGCATCCATTCGAAAGGCTTTTCAAGACTACCTTGAGGTAACGGAGCTTCACGGTACAGACATAAATGTAGGCTGACATTATTCTCTGACAAAATGCAATTTTAAAATTGTTCTATATACATTTTCTTTATATTAAATTTTGATTCTCTGCACTTATTAGGTCTACTCAGCATTCACATTCTAAATTCAGTATTTGTACAATGTATATTGAACATTCCAGTTTGTGTCATACTAGCATATTTAAGTTGTTTTTTTTTGGAGGATGAAGCCCACATAGGTCTGATACCTGTGCGTGGGTAATGAGTTGGATGATGGTGATTGATGAGTTGGACCTACAGTTTTAGGTGGGTTCCGAACCACCCGCAAGTGATTTTTAGCAGTTTATTCAATCATGTCTGCTTCTAATGTATTCAATGAGGGTTGTTTTGGTATTTGCTGTAAGCCTCGATTACTTGTAATTTGTAAGTTGTATTATAAATAAATAAATTTGTACTTGCATTTATTTATTTATAACAAAACACAATCAAGTATAAATTCAACAGGGCGGTATTGCCCACAGCTGCTTTCTTCACACATTTTCAACTTAATCCAAATTTTAATTCGTTCTTTTTGGGGAAGTGATAGCCGAATGTCGTAGCAGGTTCAATCAGAGATAAGCTACGAAACTCCTGGGCGCTCTTTGTAAGGGTGACCGATTGGATTGGCCAGCTAAAATGACTCTGTTCTCTGCTGTAAAATCACTTCCCAGTGGTTTGGAACCCACCTAAAACAGTAGGTCCAACTCATCAATCACCATCATCCAATTCATTACCCACGCACAGGTATCAGACCTATGTGGGCTTCATCCTCCGAAAAAAGGTCAAAGTTCAACTAGAAAGTTTGCTTCTAAGAACATTACTGATTCTTTTCCATAAAATAATGTTAATTTAGAAGTTCACTTTCGAAACAAATCACTAAAACACAGACCAATAGTCCAAAGAAAGCAGATATAATTTTGTATTTACTTTTCAAATTGAATTTGCAATTTTATTATTCTCTACTCTCTATTAAGCAGTTTACATGGAATGTAAAACTCAGTATTAAATCTACAGAATTCTTTATTGGAATTCTACTATCAAGTGACAGGGCTAACTTATTGGAGAAAATAATTCTTCAATACAGTATTATATAAAGAGTTTTAATTGTTGAAACATCGAAATGATTTTCAAGTTTAATAAAATTTGATTCTTCTTGAATCACAAGAGGAACTAATTATCAAACTTGGCCCCAATTATAAGAAGGTGCTGTACCAATTTCCAATTATTTTTGTTCAAATTCTAAATTTGTGCTCACATTACTTTGTATTTGTATTTATTTTATATCTCTACTATGGTCTGTGTAAACCTTAGTGTATGGGGTACATTGCTGCCAAGTTTCACAGTACAAGCCTATTCAAGCGGTCACTTTTTCAAACAACATCAAGTGACGGACAAAATGTAAACGAAAAAATGACAACAGCGCGCTCAAATTCTAATAGGCTGTGGAATAGCATTACCATAATAAGACTCTGTACTTCAAACTAAGGTTTGCAAGGGAAGAAGCCAGTGTAAAAAGGTACGGTATAAATTCCATCATTTCTATTTACATTTATAATTCGTACTCAAATTTAATTTTGTATTTGCATTTACATAAACATTTTAAATTTGTAGGGTAAGCCAAATCATAATATTAAAAATTATTCTATCATTTCTATTTACATTATTTGCATTTACATAAACATTTTAAATTTGTAGGGTGAGCCAAATCATAATACAAATCAAGAAGTGAAGAATAGTTTTCTTTCTCTGAACATCAAAGATGTCGGTCGTCCTTGTTAGAATTATGCAGACGTGGGTTGAGATGATGAAGAAGAAAAAGAACAAAGACAAAGATGATTAGAAGATGCATCTTACTTGGTCCATCTAGCTCGTGCACAAGCCTGTAGTAAGGAAGGCGCAGGGTGACCTGGCAGACCCGAAGCATCGACCTACCAAATTATACCCTGCGCTTGAGGAGGAGCGACAGGGTATGGCGGAGGGAAGTGTTAAAGAGCCTGTTGGAAGGGAGAATCCTACTGGCTTGTAGAGGAATTCCGTGAGTGAGTTGAGGAGAAAACTCTGGAGACGCCCAAAAGATTCATGAGTCCATTGCCTGTTTCATGCTTCTTTCATATTATTTCATAGGCTAACATCTTTGGGAAGATACAATTCTCCTGGCCTTCCCCTTGTAGGATTCTTGAAAGAGGAGGAGAAGGATGAGGATGAGGAGAAGGAGGAGTAGGAGCAGAAGGAAGAGGAGGAGGAGAAGAAGAATTACCAAGTAATAACTAAAGTAATAGGATAGAAAATAATTAGTTTCATAAACCAAAAAAGAGGTTTAAATTACAAGTAGTTACACATTGAGGCTCAAAAGCTTGATCGTTTTTCATTGATGAATCACATGTAATAGGCTACAGTGATTTCAGTGACGATCTTCTGTTTTGTCCTGTTATGATGCACTTCTTAGACGTCTGTTTTGCTTGTCGGCTGAATCACATTTACTTTGCTTTCTCCTTCGTTTTTTCCTTTTAATCTGGCAAAAGCCGGTTGTGGCACTATACTACACGAACAACAGGTTATCAGCAATATCAAGCCAAACCCATCTCCATCATCATCATCATCATCATCGACTACTTTGTAATGAAGTTTTAGAAAGTCTTCTTGTAATCAGCCCCTGGCTATTTGCCTATTGTTCGCAGAGCTGCATCACTGCAGCATCAGGTAGCTTGTAAACATTTATTGTATGGTTCCTGTACTTCAATGACGAGTTTTTTTAAGTAGCTTCTAGTCTCTCAAATCTTGATTGAATCCTCCAACACACCACCTATACTCAGTCTACTACCTACACAGCCTCACCATAAGCAATGCAATGAGTCATTTGTTGACTAATGTTTGGACTCGTCAATGAGGATTAACTAGAGGATTTAATAGTTGTTTAAAATGTTGAGTCGACATCAGTACCTGACTCATTGAACAGTTTATATCAGATCTCGACTTTCTGAAATAGCGGTTCCTTACTGCATTACTCACCAAACAGTTCAATGTTATTGAAGAAAAAAAAAGAGAAAAAAAGAGAAGAAAAGGAAAAAATAAATAAAATAGAAAAAAATATTTACAACTATAATCAATATTATATTCAATTTTCAATAAAGTTTCAATATTACTGACTGAGAAAACAAAGCGGTTCAAAAGTATCTGACTTTTTTATTCATGATTAACAAGTTCCACAACATCACTTTTAACGCATTTTATTTCTTATAGTGACATTAATAAGACAGTTTTCCATAATTTCGGAGCCCATTTTCCAAGTAAAACTGGTGGTAATGTAGTGGTTTTAAATTTTGAATAAAGCGATTGCCTTCAGGTTCACTATCACTTGTTAAGATTCAAATGTCACGTGTCAATTCTTGATAGCCACATGTCAAAGTTGATCAGATTTATTTATATTTCTTTTTTTGAAGGACGAAGCCCACATAGGTCTCTTCTTCTCTTCTCGTTTTCTCTTCTTTCTTATTCATCCATCCATCCTTCTACCCTTTCCTCTTCGCTTTCTCATCCCTCTTCCCTTTTCCCTTCATTTTCTTCTTCATCCATCCATCCTTCAATTTCTTCTTTTTGAAGGATGAAGCCCACATAGGTCAGAGACCTGTGCGTGAGTAATGAGTTGGATGATGGTGATTGATGAGCTGGGCCTACATTTTTAGGTGGGTTCCGAACCACCGGGAAGTGATTTTACAGCAGAGAACAGTGCGTATTTTTTGCTGTCCAATCTAATCGGTCACCCTTACAAAGAGTGCCCAGGAGAACGCAGCTTATCAATCTGAATGAACAGATACCTGCTACGGCTCACGAGAAGTGAAATATAAATAAGGCTGTTGAAAAATCAAAATTTTGAATTCACATTGTTATCCCATCAATTGCACTGAAGACTTCCGAATTACCAATTACAACAGTTACAAATAGAAGAATAAAACACTTAAATGTTGTCAATTCCAAGGGCGGATTAAAGAGGGGGGCGGAGGGGGCGACCGCCCCCCCCCCCCCCCCCGAGGGCTTGCACATTTAAAAAAATTAAAAAGGGTAACACTTGTGACATGCACACGGTTAAATTTTAATTGTCCCGCCACAGACGAAATACCTCCAACTTGTCTTACCACTCCGCCTCCGCCGGCCGAGAATTAACAAATGTTGTAATACTTATTTTGCCTTATTTTCTATATTACCTTTACTTTATCTTTAACTGTTGACATAATTTTAATTCAATGACGAATTAACAAATGACAGAGAATGAAGGAAATCTTATATCAAGTGAAATTAGTTTGAATAAGATTAATATTTTATAGAATAGGTAGGGGCATATAAATCTCTGTTTGTTTTTGACCTAATACATATTTATTGTAGTACTGGTATTATGAAACATGAAAGAATGTTGAGATTAATTTAAATATATACATAGGTCTAAAAATCATCACGATCACGAATGAATTGCTTAGACTCTGTTCATTTCTCTGTAAATTTTGATAAAAATTGAGCTAGCAAAGCAATTTTTGTTCAAGACATATTGTATTGTATAAAAAAATTTGTATTCCTAATTCCACATGAATATACAGAAATAAACTACTCTAGCTAGGGGAAATTTGATTGTTCTTAAACACGAAAAAATTATATTTTTACTACATTTTAAGTGCTAGAATGGTGTAAAATGCGGTTAAAGGCTACTAAATTTCCAAAAATTTTATTCCATACCCCCCCCCGACCAACGGGTATTTTTGGGGTATGTCGCCCCCTCCCATAAAAATTCATTAATCCGCCACTGGTCAATTCCACTTCTTTATCACTACAGCACTGGACCGCGGTTTCGTGGCTTCACCAGTCACATTTTCAACAGTACTAAAGTGTCAACATTTTGACAACATTCAAGTGTTTTATTCTTTTATTATGGAGTTCCACAACATCAACCAAAATTCTACAAATAAGTTACAAATAGGTTGGCGAAAATTCGATAGATGCTATTAACCAAATAATCAAGCCACCACTCTACCATCTAAAAATGGCCTCTGCTTTTGTGTTTTTTTCGAGGATGATGATAGGTCCGAGTCCTGTGCGTGGGTGATGAGTTGGATGATGGTGATTGATGAACTGGGCCTACAGTTTTAGGTGGGTTCCGAACCACCCGCAAGTGATTTTACAGCTGAGAACAGTGTCTAATAGAATCACATTGAGAATTCGAAATTTATCAACGTCTGCATTTCGCAATTAGTAATATCGAAAGGAGTAGTAATTCGACCATTAAATCTAAATTAGAATGGAGAGAACCAATCTTCAGACATTTCTACACAATATGATCTATAATTTACATGTTTATTGGATGACAATTGACAAATCGCGCCCGGAACCGTAGAACAATCGCGCATAAAATAATACTACCAAAAGCATCATTTTGACGTAGAGGTATTAGGTAGAGGTATTTTCTATTGTCTCTTAATCATAATCAATAACTAACAGTATTTCTGGCCTGATATTATATAATGTGTAAGAAGGAGAAAGAAGATTAGAAGAATAAAAAGATGCAAGGAAAAGAACAAGAAGAAGATGATGATTAGGAGAGGAGAAGGAGGAGGAGGAGAAGAGGTGGAGGAGAAGGTGGAAAATGACGAAGAGAAAGAGGAAAAATATAAAGATGGGATGGAAATGGAGGGAAGAATCATTGGGGGAAGGATGGGGAAATGGAGGAGTAAGTAGAGGAGGAGTAGCAAGAGAAAAAAGAGGAATAGTAAAAAAGAAGGAAACAGAAGATTAAGAAAGGAGGAGAAAAAGAAGAAGAAAGAATACGAAGAAGAGGAGGAGGAGGAGGAGAAGAAGAAGGAGGAGAATGAAGAAGGGAGAGAGGAAAAAGATAAAGAAGAGGTGTAAATGGAGGGAAAAATCATTGGAGGAAGGAGGAGGAAATGGAGGAGTAAGTAGAGGAGGAGTAGGAAGAGAAAAAAGAGGAACAATAAAAAAGAAGGAAAATGAAGATTACGAGAGGAAGAGGAGATGGAGAAGAAAAAGAAAATGAAGAAGAGGAGGAGGAGGAGAAGAAGGAGGAGAATGAAGAAGGAAAAGAGGAAAAATATAAAGATGGGATGGAAATGGAGGGAAGAATCATTGGGGTAAGGAGGGGGAAATGGAGGAGTAGGAAGAGAAAGAAGAGGAATAGTGAAAAGAAGGAAAAAGAAGATAAGGAGAGAAGAAGCAAGATGATGATGTAGAAGAAAAGAAAATGAAAAAGAAGAAAAAGAAAAAGAAGAAAAAAAGAAGAAAAAGAAAAGAAGAAAAATAAGAAGAAGGTGGTGGAGGAGGGGGAGGAGGATTAGGAAGACAAAGAAGAAATCAATGGCCACAAAACTTTACCTACAACTACAATCACCGAAAAATCTACTACCGAATAATTCAACTTATTGGCGGTTAATTTTTCTGGCGATTGTGAGAGTGAGAGAGTGGCATTGAGAGAGACGATTGTGGATAGCGGACGAGACACGGCGTGAACTTGACCGATTGATAGGCAGGCGGAGGAGGCGTGCTGTGGTGAAGGCCAGATTCGCCGCACCGCGCTACGCGTTTGCATCGCGTGTGAAACGGCCTAGGCGTGACAAACGCAGGCTGACTACACGCAAGTTCTTACTATATACACTGGCCGTAAAAGGCCTCACTATATTATGCAGGCCTTACTATTACAAGAGGCCGAAATATAGGGAAGACTCACTATGTTCTCAGGCCTTACTATATTACACAGGCCTCACTATTACGTTAGGCCAGCGGTTCCCAACCTTTTTTCTTCTGCGTACCCCTTAGACCATATTATACAGACATAGTATTCCCAAAGTCCTAACTACTTTTTTACTTTACTATAACAATATTATAGAGGGTTTAATGCTCATTTATTGCAATATTTGAACAACATATCGACGCCTATGAATGGGAATTCAGCTAAAGAAATAAAATAGTAGGTAACACAATAATTTCTGCTGAACACAGATTTCTTTTATTGAGGACATCGAATGTAATATGTTTAGAGATGAATATTATAATTTAAATTTCAAAATGTTACTAAAATATAGCCTACATAGAAGTGTCAGAATAGAATACATTATAGATAGAAATATAGAATAGTTGCACAACAGAAACTGCTCACCACTAGCATAGAACATTTCTAGCATTCCTAACATTTCTAGCATAGACCATTCCTTAGTCTATCTCTATGCCACTTGACAATGAACATCCGCCATTATGGATTATTTTTTGCGTACCCCCAACTAGGACACTGTGTACCCCTAAGTGGTACGCGTACCCCAGGTAGGGAACCGCTGCGTTAGGCCATAATAAAGTGAGGACTCACTGTATACTCAGGTCTTGAGGCCTTAATATAGTGAGGCATGTATGACCTGAGTATATAGTGAATCCTCACTATATTACACAGGTCTCAATATTACATGAGGCCATAATATAGGGAGTGAGGACTCACTATATAGAGGCCATACAGGCCTCACTTTATACTCAGGCAATATATACAGGCCTCACTATTACATGTGGCTCTAATGTATGGCCTGAGTATATAGTGATGCCTGTATCTGTATGTCCTGAGTATATAGTGAGGCCTGTATGGTCTCTATATAGTGAGTCCTCACTATTACATGAGGCCATAATGTATGGACGACTCATATACTATATACTACACTTTACTACACTTTGATCTTAGCCAACAGGCCAAGAAGCGATATACTGAGGCCATAGAGGCCACACTATATACTCAGGCCATACAGGCCTCACTACTACAGTAGAAACAATTAGTCTGGGCGCGTGGCTCTGGTTTCACTACTAGCCGTCCTGTAAAAGTTGACTAGTTGACGTTGAAGACATCTGCAGCGTCGCATGGGCCACATGTTTTTAGAAATGAGTGATAAACACTCCCCTTGCCATAGCTGACTACCAAACGGCCGTGCGCCCCAACTAATTGTTTCTACTGTACATGTGGCTGTAATATAGTGAGGACTCACTATATACTCAGGCCATACAGGCCTCACTACTACATGCGGCCGTAATATAGTGAGGACTCACTATATACTCAGGCCTCTCAATTACATGTAATATAGGGAGTGAGGACTCACAATATACTCAGGCCTCAAAGGTCTCACTATAAGGCCATAATAATACAGTTTGTCCTAGCTAGACACACGCTCTCCAGAAGATACCGCATCATTTCTGTTCTTATCTGAAGCCAGCATAAGATCGACTGTGATTGGCCATCATACTCTTCCTTTTCTAGAGCCAAAGTTGCATCATGATTAGGAAGCAAATACCACAGCAGAAGTGCAAGTGAGAAAAAAATGGCGAAACATTGAGGAAGGAGTGAGAAAGGAAACAATAAAAGGAAGCCACTTCAGAATAGTCATGACTGCTTATTTCTTCCTCGATGTAAGCTTCGGTGGTAATCTGGTCGATCTTCTCCAAGATTCGTGATGTATGGACAGATTTAATACAGCGATAGAAAAGATTCAAAGTTTTAGATTTCTATTTATTTAAATGATTCGAAATTGTTCAAGAAGTGTTAGATTTACTTAGATAATTTTTTTTCAACATGAAGTTGTAGCATGTTCTTAGATTTTGTTTTATTTAATAATGATAAAAGTGATTAAAAATAAATTGAGAATTTTTCGATTTTCTTCTTTTCATTCAAATAATTTAAAAAGGATTGTTTCGTTTTTTCTAATCGCTTTTTATTAATGAAGCGATAGCCGCGAGCCGTAGCAGGTATCTGTTCAATCAGACAGAGATAAGCTACGTTCTCGTAGGTCCTGTTTGTAACGGTGACCGATTAGATTTGCCAGCAAAAAAGACACTGTTCTCTGCTGAAAAATCACTTCCCGTAGGTTCGGAACCCACCTAAAACTGTAGGTCAAACTCATTACCCACGCACAGGTCTCAGACCTTATATTAGATAGTAGATCAACGCTCTATCCATATGAAATTTTCTAGAAAAGTTACAATTTTCTCAATGAGAAAAACAAATACAATCTTGAAAATAAATTATACGAGCAGATCAGCTCTTAATTAATTATATATTTTAATTATATGCCATAACCTTAAATGTTTTTTATTTGAAAATTTGTAAAGAAAGCAGTAGTGGGCTATGCCTGTTGTATCTTTACTTGATAGTGTTTTGTGTTATAAATAAATAAATGTATAAATAATTGTAAAAATCAGCTATGAATTTTATTTCAGTTTTTTCAATGAGACCAACAAATACAATTTTTTAAATAATAAAATAATAAATAATTAAAATAAATAATAAAAATAATTTTTTTTAAATAATAAAAATACAATTTTTTAAAATACAATGAGACCAACAAATACAATTTTTTAAATGAGTTAGATGGAGCGTTCTGCTTTTTTTAATGCATTCACACATATTAAGCTATTTTTTCCATGAAAATTACAAAATGAAATGAACTATTTATTGTTCCTTTACAAATACAGCAAATACAAAACATCCAAGCAGTACAATAATTGAATATTTGAAATTAAAAATTATATTACGAGTACATATTAGAAGAGACCATGGCATTAATTCAAGATTGGAATGCCCTGGTTGAATGTACAATTATAACATTAAAATAGAAAATGATAATTAAGTACTGAATTACAATAATATTAGTATTTGATAGGAAACATGCATCTCGAGGTAAAAAACCTCTGAGAAAATAAATTAAATCACCTGATCTGCTCATTTTCAACATTTTGGAGCATGAATGATGTAGGCTTGACATTTAAAAAGTGATGAATCAACAGTTTAGCTTAAATGTTTTTCTCCGGGAAAATAATAATAGCCTCTCATATGACCTGGCTGGTTCAGGTCTGAAGTCAGAGTTATCAGGTGTCGTCGGTTATTTCAAAAACAGTATTTTTAAAGTTCAATTATTACAATTATAAGCATTAATAAAAGTCTTAGCTGTTTAACTATTAAAACACATCTATTGAGAATTCTATTAACCATACTCAAAAAAGTGAGTCAATGTAGAGCAACTTAATTGCTATCCATAATTGAACTAAAATTGTAATAAAGATTAATGGACATTTAAAAATGTCCAGTTTCGAGTCTACTACACAAATAATTCTCAAGTCAGCTGAAATTCGACAATTATCTTGGACACGCTCCTTGTCATCAACTAAAAATAGTCGAGCAATTAATGCTGTAATTGCATGTAATTGTCTGTTGAAGGATACTGTTACTTGTCAGACAATCATTAGGCCTACAAGTCATTAATGTAGAATATAGGTGCATTCTGGGATGCCATACACAATGCAGGGCTATCAATTTATAGTATAATATAGAGCAAAACTATTTACTGTATACAAGTAGCGGGCAGCTTACCCACTGGCCTACTTAAGCCCCATTTATTTTGCCAAACAGATGTCAGCAACGCATTGTCTATTATTCAATAGAAATATTCATTGGTAAGTAGGTTCTAGCTGCTAGGATTGGGACAAGCGACCAGCTAGTCAATCAACCTAACGGAATCAAGAAAATTGTGTCTCTGATAGGAATTTATAAATTAACTATTAGTATTTAAATGAACCTATAACTATATGCACACTAACTTATTATTGTTAATTTAACGACTTGCAATTTTAATTAAAATTGACTGCAAGTCGTTAAATTTACAATAATAAGTTAATATTAACAACGCAGATCGTCATGGAACAAGAAATCCAAGAATTTTAAATGCATACCTTGGAACATATTTTATTACAGTACATATAATAACATTAATTTATAATCAAAAGCTTGTTTCATCTTACACACAATAGTGTTTTCAAGTTGAAAACTCGCTATTGAGTTACTGTTTATTATCCCTATTTATTTATTTAGCACCTAATACTGACATATACACTATTTTTTTTTCTTCTGAGGATGAAGCCCATATACAGAGTGTTTCGGAACTCTCTACCAATACTTCTAAGCAGTGTTTCTGGAGCACTAACAAAAGTAAATATCATAATAAAAATTTTCTTTTTTTAGTTTTTTTCACTCATTATATTTTTATTTGAACACCTCTGAATGTATAATTCTGAAATTTTGCAAACAGCTTTATAACAATTAGAAAAATCTTTAAAAAAAATAATCAAAATTTTCCGACATCCAAAAACAAAATGACGGCCATTTAAAATCTTTGAACAGAATTAAATTAATAATGGCTGATGATATAAAAATTTGACTAGAATAACGTTTTTTAGATATTTTTATTCCAACGATACCTCATTTTCTAAGATTGGCCAACAATTAACAGAGATATGCTACTTCTTAGGGTGTGCGGTGGTTGAGAACGGGTTGCAGTTTTTCGCTTCCAACCACTGCACACCCTAAAATGTAGCATATCTCTGTTAATTGTTGTCCAATCTTGGAAAATGAGGTATCGTTGGATTTGCAATAAAAATATCTAAAAAACGTTATTCCAGTCAAATTTTGATATCATCAGCCATTACTAATTTATTCCTGTACAAAGATTTTAAATGGCCGCCATTTGGTTTTTGAAGTAGGAAAATTTTGATTGATTTTTTAAAGATTGTTTCAATTGTTATAAAGCTGTTTGCAAAATTTCAAAATTATACATTCAGAGGTGTTTGAATAAAAAATAATGAGTGAAAAAACAAAATGGCGGCTGTGTAATTGGGGATTTTAGAAAAATTTTATTACGATATTTACTTTTGTTAGTGGTCCAGAAACACTGCCTAGAAGTATTGGTAGAGAGTTCCGAAACACCCTGTAGATCTGAGACCTGTGCGTGGGTAATGAGCTGGACCTACAGTTTTAGGTGGGTTCCGAACCACCCGCAAGTGATTCTACAACAGAGAACATGGTCTCAACTGTTAAATTTCTACCTTCATTTCCTAGGGATCTGCCTTGTATCAGAGCCATCCCCTTTCACTTAAAGTATTCTCTTCTGGAATGCGTGGCATATTATGATGGAATAGGCATTGATAAAAAATAATATTACGTGCATATGGCAGACAAAATGTTAACGCTTAATATAGACAGCTGACTAATGGAAGCGGGGAAAAAGAAAAAAATGTATGACAGTCCGAAATGCAGATTTGGAGAAGATTGGTGGAGGGAGGAGGAGGAGGAGGAGGAGGAGGAGGAGGAGGAGGAGGAGGAGAAGGAGGAGGAGGAGGAGGGGAGGAGGAGGGGTGGAGGAGGAGGAGGATGAGGAGGAAGAAAATAAAAGACCCATTAAATGCAGGAGATTAATGGACCCGAAACTAGACCCGATTTGGGAGAACAGAGAGAGAGAAGAAGAAAATGAGGAAGAGAGTATGAGAAAGATAGTAGAAGAGAATGAGGAAGAGCGAGAGAGAGAGGAATGAGAAAGCAGAAGAGAATGAGGAAGATAGTGTGAGAAAGAGGGTAGAAGAGAATTAAGAAAAGAGTGAGAGAAAAATAGCAGAAGAGAATGAGAAAGAGAGAGAATAGAGTGAGTGAGAGGTGAGAGAAAAAGAGAGCCGTAGGCTTGCTAACTGATGGACAGGTCTCATGACACATGCCAGAGATTGAATCTCCAATTCTCTGCAGTTCTACATCCCAGCTGAAAGAATTAGCTGAGACGTAGCTCACACAATAATAAATTCATCCCGCGCATAATAGGATCTTTGAGCCACCTGTGACGTCACGCTCTTTTTTTCTATCTAAACTTGTAATTCTCTGTCAAAATGCTTGAACCCTATTCGATTTGGTGGATCCATTTCGATTTGATCTGAAATTTAGTAGTCCACAGACTAGATGATATAGTCGGACATTAAAAATATTCTATAGCTAGATTACAACTAGAACATGACATCAGCATTTTACCCGTGTCAAAAGTTCGCCTAGAGCTTATTGAGTTTGATGTCATCTATCATGAAGGAATTTTTAAAAGATTATGTTATTGAGATTTTTGTTTTGGATGTGTTTTTCAGTTCTGAGTATTCATTGTATTTTGAATCTTGCTTTATATTAAAAATTATTAGTTTACATTCTGCGTCTTACAGATATAAGTTGTATGTATTATTAATTTTTGATATCATACTGTTACAAAAGAGAATGGAGCAGTTATTTACACACTCATTCTACGTAGTTTGTTCTATTGTTTTCATGGTTGTAAGTGACTTCGACATCCGATCTTCATTCTCTTGCTCTTCACATGTCTTTGTCATTCTTATTCTTCAAGTCTGCGACTCTCTCACTCAATTAAATTTCTCGAGATTTCTTCAGACTTCTTGAACAATCGAGATCATGTTATGTAGCCTTCTCGAAGCGTCTGGTGAGCTCCAATTCTTGGAATTATACAACTACAACAGCTATATAAAAGAGTCCATGTGAACCAGTGAGTTAGTTTTTACAAACCCACGTGACAGATTGTATTACAGATCTCGTGAGAGAGACAATCCAGTGCCAGTGGAGTAAACAGTGCTTTATTCTGTCAAGTGCAGAGACAAGTGTATACTGTTTATGCAGCTTACGAATAGTTTAAAGACGTTGAGTTAAGTGATATTATTTGGGACTGTCAAATAACGAATTGGACTGTGTTTTCTTAAGTGATTAGTTGCTCTTTTTATAATTTCTTTCTGCATTATTGTACAGTTTATTGGACTCTTGTTTCTTTTATCTACGACCATGTCATAATGTATACATTACAGTTTCACAATTGATGCCAAAACAGCTGTCTTTTCGAAATGCTTTTTGAAACCCGTTGCATAATGAGCTCATTATAGTACAGGTTCTACATTATAACACGGGTTCTGGACCAATCAGAAGCATTTTTGATGGAATCAATATCGTAATTCAATATTGTGAAACTATCAGCTGATTTGATCAAACTGCTACACCAGCTGCTTTAACCTAACAATCTACTATAACTTCTCGTATTTGAGATGAGAGGTTAGGTATCTCTGACAGTCACAGGTGAAATGAAATTGTTTTAATTAAATGTATACTAGTGGTTGTAGATAAAATAGTGTATGCAACGATTTTATTTGGCCATTAAAGCACTCGTGAGATATTTATAGCACTCGCATTCGCTTGTGTTATAACTTACATCTAACTCCTGCCTTAATAAGGGTCAAAATAAAATCGTTGCATAAACTACTATTTTGAAGGTTCCAATTTGGTTCAAGATACTCCTTATTCAACCAATCTATTCCATTTCCTTTATTATCTAGAATTTTATTTTTGTCATTTTTACTGTTGCGGTCATAAAGTTACTTGAGACACCATCAATAGGATGGAAGGCTGGAAGTCTGTGCAATAGGGTTTTGGTCATATTTTTTTTTCAAAGTCTCTTCGACTGGAGATTATTAGGCTACTGAAATGTAGTCTATTGCAATAAATAAAAAAAAAAATTCATCAATTATTTTCTGAGATATGAGCACTTGAAGTTAATTTTTGGGGGCAACCAGTATCATGAACGGTTGTGAATAGAAAAGCATAATTTTCAGGATCAATGAAAATTGTTTTTGTAATGAGGTATTACTCTCTATGAAGTGATACCCGAAAAAAATTGAATTCTTTAGGGATTATTATTAGGACTATTGTCATAGTATGGATAAATAATAATAATAAGCACATGGTTTTTATTGGTTGGGAGACTCTCATGGGTAGTTTCATCGCCGTTTGAGTGATGATAGGGGGAATATGATAGAACTAATATTTTAGATGGGTTCCGAACCGACTAAATTGATGAAAAGTACTCCGAGGTAGTTCCACCTCGCCGTTTGAGCCATGTTATGGGGAACATGGTGGACGTACTATTTTAGGTGGGTTCCGAACCACCCGGTAAGTGATGAATAAATACATTTTATTTTATGAAATTGGCTGTAATTTCTGTGATAATATTTAACTACAGTACTCGAACTACACTGCATGATGCTTTCATGCATAGTTCGATTCTTTGGTAGACAGGCACTCACTCTGTTCACACGACCATCTTGGCATTCGAGATGCAACTCCCATTAAATTCGATTGTTTTACGTGTCGATACCTATCATCGTACAAAATTACATCGGACTCATATTTCTACTCTCATTACCAGGCGAGCATATACATTTTTTCATTGAACATAATGCGTGAATATCTATCCAATTACAAGTGAACGACTCTTCAACAATTTTTGTTTTACTTCTTCTAGCAATTGAATCCCTCATTTATATAATTATTTCCCAGATTTTATCAGGTGTAATAGCATGGCAATCATATCCTTGACGTACTCCAAGCACCATGATTACAGTATCGTTATTGCACTTGCTGCAAATGTTTCATCCATCTTGTATTTTTAGTCCTTAATTGGTAATTCAAATTGAGAAAATATTGAAGTCGAAATTGTGAGGTTTATTGTTATCTTTCCCCAAAAAATGTAATATGAACTTGTAAAACATCATTAACGGATTATTGGAAAGAACTACTTTTAGTGGTACACTAAGGATGAAGCCCACATAGGTCTGAGACCTGTGCGTGGGTAATGAGTTGGATGATGGTGATTGATGAGTTGGACCTACAGTTTTAGGTGGGTTCCGAACCACCCGCAAGTGATTTTACAGCAGAGAACAGTGTCTTTTTTGCTGGCCAATCTAATCGGTCACCGTTCCAAACAGGACCTAAGAGAACGCAGTTTATCTTATCTTACACTAGGATACTAATTATTTTTTTTTTATTGCGGATGATGCCCATATGATTCTGAGACTTGTGCGTGGATAATGAGGTGAATGGATGAATGAAATTCGAACCCAAGGCTGCAAGAAACGAAGCCAGCCAGAGTCTTATGTTATCACAGACAAGCGCTCCAACCAACTGCGTTACCAGAGCCACCAATTCCCATTGAGTTAACTATGGACTTCCAAATTAATTATGAACAAGAGATTAATTCTTTATATGAAAGCTATTGATTAGAATTATTTATGCTTACAATCATTGATTTATTTGAAGTGTTGCATCTATATAGTTATATCCAAGGTTAACAGAAACAAGGTTGTTCCATAAATAAGAAAAAATAAATAAATAAATTATAAAAATAGATAAATATATCGCTCAAATTAGCAAAATAGGGAGGTCATGACGTCACTCTGTTAAGAATTACTCATAACTTGCAAACTTCAGCTCCATTTGTACACTTTTTTTGTAATAAAATTAAGTTCTTTTTGCATATCACAGATTTGACTCCATAACTTGATCAACTGGAAATTATATGGTTTAGTCAATGCTATTGAACTGAAAAATGTCATAACCGCAATTTTTCCAGTTCTAGATAAACGGAACAACCTTGTTTTTAATATACTTGTTGCATTTTATAAGCAAGTAAAATAAAAATATTCTATTCTTTGAATTGAATAAAAAAGATTACCCATTTATGGCAACATTGACTCCATATCAGATGATTGGATAAGCCACTCACCTGGAACAAAATAAAATATGTCATTAAATTTTTGTCAACAAAACATAAAAAATATCAAGTAATAAGATTTAATACGTTCTTACATTATCGACAATTTATGATTAAAGTTATCAGTTTATAGGTAGTAGGTTACTAATAGTACGTTAGGTTAGGTTAGTTGCTTGAAAGTGTTTTTGTAACATGGGTTTCGATAACATGGAAATTTACTTTTATGAAACTTTTTACATTTCAATTGAAGTTAGAATTTTAGTAGCAAAAAACGAACATTGACTTTTGTCAGCTTTAATTAATTTCCTTAAAAAAAAATTTTGCCCACTTGGATAGAATTATTGTACTAGGATAGAATTTCAGATTATTTAGAATATTGTAGGATAAAAATTTAAATATTTTAGGATAAAATTATAATAATTCACAAATTTCAGCAGCTTCAATTTTTCATTTGAAAGTATACAGATACACCATTCCGGTGGTTCGGAACCCACCTAAAACTGTAGGTCCAGCTCATCAATCACAATCATCCAGCTCATAACCCACGCACAGGTCTCAGACCTATGTGGGCTTCATCCTCAAAAAAAAAAAGTGATTGGGGCGAATTGCGGTGTTTCAAAAAAAAAACTGAGCAGTGACAAACCGACTGACTGCTAGCGTCAGACTAGGCAACACGGCACGTTGTAAATTCGTAAGTTGACAGCCGATGTCTGTATCTCTTAATCTCTTACTTAATCCGATGACGTGAAGATTTGTGATTTGGTGTAATGTATTGATTGTGTTATTGTTAAACACCTAATAAATTAGGAATTTTCCAAATAATCATTCAATTGGAAGAGTATTGTACACAATCACCTTTTGAAAATTACAGACTAGAGGGTGTTAGCTCTATTTTTTTAAAAGGTCTCTATTTAGTAAATGAATGACTGGAGGAAATAGAGAGAACCTGGAATGCAGTAGAGGACTGTTCAGTGTTCACACGGGAATACACAGATAATTCTTTATTTCTAGTCAAGCAAGCTCAAACCATAAACTTAATAAGCTGTTTTTCATCTGTCTAAAAACCACGCTTTGTTCCGCCAGCTCATCATAAACCTTTTGAGCCCTCACTTAACCTATTAGAAAAATAATATTATTGTTCTGGCTGAGACAATGTAGGAGGCCAATAGAGAAGACACATAGAGGAAATCTTTCGACCTCAATCACATTTACAGTAATTTTTTAAATAAAATTAAATATAAAACGTCTTGGGTTATAAATATACATGATATAGACAACAGGAACTCACTTCCAGAACTTAGAAACAAACAAATTACTAACTTTTCAAGTGAATTCAACGACTTGCAGTCAAATTTTTATTAAGAACTAGCTGGCTCGACGCGCATTGCTGCGTTCTCATAAAAATTCTCCTTGATTTTATTATTCGCCACCGCCCGCTGAGGTTACATTTCAAATTAGGAAAGAAGTTAGTCCTAGGGCTCTTCCAGCTGATCATAGAGGCTTCGTTGTTTTCTTAATCACCACCTCTGAATGAAGAAACATTTCAAATTTAAACCTCCTACGACTATAAGGGTAGAAGCTAGATTTTTTTATTTTATTATTCGCCACCTCCCGCTGAGGCTGTATTTCAAATTTCTAGCTGCATTGGTTAACAGATGTCATCAACCTGGCATAATTACATTTCATCATACCTATTCGTATGTTTCCTACATATTGCAAGGCTCCAACTGCACGGTAGCCTACATGCAAAGTGCAAAGTCTTTTGCTGTTCAAAGACAGCGTAAATAACGCCGCTAAGGGGCCTGTCATATGATTAAAAACTGTTGACTTCTATCAGCTGTTCCTTTAAGCTGTTTGGCCGGCAAGTTCAGTAGGTTAGGTCTATAAAATGGTTAATTAATAATAATTATTAGCTCCCCTATTAAAATTTATGGTCAGAAACCATCCCCAATATTCACACAACATATTCCCAAAGTTTCATGCCGATCTGTCAAGTAGTTTTGAAGTCTATAGGGAACACACATACATACATACAGACAGACATTCATTTTTATATAAATATAGAAGAAGATAAGTAGTATTTTACTTACTCTGTAGGCCGAACGTTTTCGAGTTGTTAAAACCAATCTTCAAGGCATCCTAAATATCGATGTTGGTTTGTTGGTTAGAAGAACTGTGGTTTCGGTATAATGTTCTTCATTTACAGTTCTTCTAACCAACAAACCAACATCGATATTTAGGATGCCTTGAAGATGGGTTTTAACAACTCGAAAACGTTCGGCCTACAGAGCAAGTAAAATACTACTTATTGTTAATAAAAATTTGACTGCAAGTTGTTGAATTCACTTGAAAAGTTAATATTAACAACGCAGTTCGTCATGGTACAAGAAATACAGGAATATACACAAATTACTTCTTTAGTGTTTGTCGTGTGTAATAAAATCAAATCATAAAGGTTTACAGCATTAAAAACGTTGTCTTCTCTGTCTAAACTTTATGAAAACCAGTGCCGTAGCAGGTATCTGTTCAATCAGAGATAAGCTACGAAACTCCTGGGCGCTCTTTGTGAGGGTGGCCGATTGGATTGGCCAGCAAAGAAGACTGTTCTCTGCTGTAAAATCACTTCCCGGTGGTTCGTAACCCACCTGAAACTGTCGGTCCATATCATCATCCAATTCATTACCCACGAACAGCTCTCAGACCTATGTGGGCTTCATCCTCCGAAAAAAATTTGAAATCTTTCTAATGAAATTTCTGTACAATTACCGTACACAAACCTATTTTTCCATACGCATCCCACAATATACCGTATACCACCCTATTCTACCGTATTTCTCCAACAGTCTGGCTACGCTGAGAGTGACCAATACCTGGCATACCTGTGATAAACGCAAATGAGCCAGATTGCGTTGGAAGACAAATCGAGATCAGCAGGCAGGCAGCCGTCATTGGAATAAAAACACCAAACCGGTTCCTGTGTTTATTTCCTCAGTTAATATTATGTACTTTTATTGGCGACGCCATTCCTAATCTCGTTTCAACTGTGAAACGTCACTGCGGAGTCGCGAGTAAACAGGAGCCTACGCAACAATCCAGTGACAGGACACAATCCAGATCAGCTACGCAATTTTCGCGTTCAAATATGTCCACCAACAGATGGACGATGTCAAAGTTGCTCGCCGTCAAGAGGGCTGACGACAAGCTGGGCTAACGTCAAAGTTGCGCGCTGTCAACAGACAGAGACGCGACCACACCAATTTCAGCCAAAGATGACGGTTTTTGTGGTGCCTCCAAGAAACTATTCGTTCTGACTAGTAGACCTCACTCGCCCAAATGTATTGGATTCAAATGTATGCTCTGATTCATGCTCTACTATGGGCACACTGCGCAGCACCAAAAAACACACACACACCTGCTTGCCAGCTTATTCTGTATAATTACCGCGTATCATGTATCCACTATTCCATGAGTACCTACCCCATTAACTGAATATAAGAAGGAAGCTCATATTGATACAATTTCTCTTTATTTAAAAAAATTGCCGCCATATTGAATTTGAAAAAATAAAATATATACATCGCTGAGCTTAGAAATAAGGAACATCCATATGAAAAAATGGATGTTTATTTTAAAAAAATGGCAGCCATATTGAATTTAAAAAAATAAAATATATACATTGCTGTGCCTAGGAATAAGTAACACATCCATGTGAAAAATCATAACAATTTATTGGTCTAGGTGTTCGTGAGACAGACAGAGAGAATTTCGATCGTCTTAAAGGTCACTCTCTGTTTGGTCAAAAATTCCTTTAAATATACTAAAACGTCTCACTGCAGTTCAAGAGCATTGAATTTTTCCAGGGGGGGGGGGGTGAAATAGCCAGGGGGGTGGGTCCCCGGGTCCGGAACCCCCCCCCCTTAGGATGACACAAGATAGAATTCACTTTGACCCATAATGTGCATCAAAAGTGAAGGATTTATGTCCGGTAACACTCAAAATGCTATTTTAGATATAGGTTATTTAAAAAGTTTGTTCTGGGGGAGGACCCTCTCTCCCTAAAGGGTATAAGCACCTCTCAAGCACTAGATAAAATTTACTATAGGCAACTCATCCATTAAATCACAAGGAGTCCGATACCAACAGGTATCAAATCTGCAAGAGAATAGAAACCAATTTGTCAAAACAAAACAATACACATAACGTGCGTTAAAATGAACAAGTTTATGTCTACAGACGTTCATTCCAATTTTCTCAACATTGAGAACTCATTTTCATCGGCTCCTAGTTAAACCATCATACAATTTTTTCATCGAAAAAATTTGAAGATAACAATTATTTTGTAAAAAATACAAAATGGCGGATATCTGGTAAACGAAGCGTTTGTGGAAAACATTTTATTCGTAATTTTCTCTTTATTTTGACCCATATAACCTTTTCCCAGAGTTTGGCACTTTACTGATGAAACATATACCTTTACTGGTACAGTAAAACCTCGATAATTCGGCCCCTCCAGTAATCCGGCCCGATTCTAAGTTGTATTTTTTTAGATAATAACTGATAAAAAATAATAGATACAATTTTACACACATTTAAATTCTATATTTACAGTCAATGAATACAGTACAAATAGAATAGTGCTGTACTAAACACAGAATCACAATAATTACTGTATTAAAAACCTCCTTTCCAAAGATTTTATTGTAGACAAATACTGTACTATAAAGTTAAGTGACTTTTTTACTCTATACGTGAAAGTACTGTATTCAGGTTTTATTAATTGAGCCAGTTTTGAGAAATGCCTTCAAATCCAGCACCGTACTTTGTCATGTTGCAAATGTATTCATCTGGAGTTTTGGTAATTTCAGATTCTTATAGAACAGTAGAGCTTGTTGTTAACTTCTTAGAGAAGCTATAAGACCCCTTTTATATATCGCGTCGGGCGGTCGTCTTGCGACGCCGTAATCTAATTAAATTACAGTACATTATATACACAGCGACCGACGACGACCGCCGACGCGATGTATATAAGGGGTGTAAGGGGTCACAGAACTCATTACTGTACATTTTAAATGGTCTCTCGATGGTCCGGCTTTTACGTAAATCCGGCCTACCGGCCGCCCGTTTAGGCCGAATTATCGAGGTTTTACTGTATATGTTATCAGCAGCTATAATATGCAGCACACCCCACAATTACTCAAGAAATATTGCCAACTTCAGTCGTTCCAATTATTGCAGTTCACAATCGATTATCTTTATTAAACTTGTCAGCAAATCCTGTCAGATCTAGAGATGACACAAAAATAGGATCTAAAGTGTGTCTTATGGTCTTATGTGATCTATTGGTCTTATGTGATCGCTGGTCCCACATTAAATTTCAATACCTATCATATACAGAACTTGTACAGAACATGTACAGAACAGCACACAACAGTAATTGTACAGAATTATCACAGATTTCTCGTACAGCCAACTGAAAATCATCATATATGAATTTCAGTACTTAAATTTTATTAACACAGTTTTATCAAACAGCCAAGTGAAAATCATTGATACGTGCCTGATGCTGAAGTTGAAATAATAATTCTCGTATCTTAGTAGGTATTTACGAGCAAACATAACTTACCATTCATTCCCTACATGAGAGGCGATGTGGGCACTTCACTTGTACTTTCCAAGGTAATCTACTTTTATTGGCTGTTTGTCAACGAAAATCCGAGAATTTAATGCGTTGTTAACCGTATCCAATTTCAAATGTCACGAACACATGTCTAGGCTACACATGTGTTATTGCCAACCATTTCCAGCTCAATATTGGAATTTGATTGATTCACGCACTCTAAGCTTGACTCGCATAATCGTGGGATTTGACCTATTTACCTTATTTGAAACAACTCGCCAACGCATCGCAGACAGGTTAAATTTTTAAATCGTAAATGCCCTTGAATAACACCTTTTAAATGGTGTTATTGTGACAAATATCCAGTATTTTTGCCTTGCCCTTGAATGTTGCGTAATAGTTGAAAAAGTTTACCTTTACACTTGTCCTAGAGAAGTTTCGGCAATTTCCAAGAATTCTTCAAAATTTGGCTCTGGAATCAGACAGTATCACATTCTACTAACAGGAAGTTGGATTTTGAAATTTCAGATCATATTCTGATTATTTTTTTTTGAAGGGTGAAGCCCACATAGGTCTGAGACCTGTGCGTGGGTAATGAGTAGGATGATGGTGATTGATGAGTTGGACCTACAGTTTTAGGTCGGTTCCGAACCACCGGGAAGTGATTTTACAGCAGAGAACGTGTCTTTTTTGCTGGCCAATCTAATCGGTCACCGTTACAAACAGGACCAACGAGAACGCAGCTTATCGAACAGATACCGGCTACGGCTCGCGGCTATCAGTTCCCAAATTTGAAGTATTATAGGAAGTTAGAATTTCAGATCATATTCTGAATTTGAATAAAAATAATCTACTGTGGTGATTTTTGTGATATTGTGGTAGATATCCATTGTATACTACATCGTATCTGAGGTAGATATTCATTGTATACTACATCGTATCTGAGGTAGATATCCATTGTATACTACATCGTATCTGAGGTAGATATCCATCGTATACTACATCGTATCTGAGGTAGATATCTATAGTAATCCATGGATATCAATAGAATATAATTTATGGTTGATTCCAAGACCGATGTTGGCACAGCCACTATTGTTAATAATACATAAAACCACGAGATACTATAGTTTTGGCAGTCATATCATTGTCAATCTCTATCAAACTAAAAATCATCAATCTAAATACATAGCTTAATATATATGGTTTATGGATGAAAAAGGAGAAGTACAAGCAGTAGTAGAAAAAGAAAAGGAAGAAGAAAAAGAATAAGGAGGAGTAGGAGGAGGAGGAACAGAAGATGATGGAGGAGAAGAAGGGCAGTTTTAGGTGGATTCCGCACCATTGGGAAGTGATTTTACACCTTGTTTTTCTACATATATATGTACTTTTAAAAATGTAATTTTATTTATACATATGTATTTATTTAAAGACGGAACGACGACTAGGAATAGGATGGATAAGAAAGGAGAACAGGAAAATTAGGAAGAAGAAGGAGGAGGATGAGGAGAAGAAGGAGGAGGAGGAGTAGGATGAGGAGAAGGAGGAGAATGGGAGCAGGAGTAGCAGGAGGAAGAGGAGGAGGAGCAGGGGGAAAGAAGGAGGAGGAGGATGACGAGGAGGAGTAGGATGAGGAGGAGGAGAAGAAGAAGAAGGAGGAGAAGAAGGAGGAGGAGGATGACGAGGAGGAGTAGGATGAGGAGGAGAATCAGGAGAATGATTAGCAGGAGGAGGAGGAGGAAGAGCAGGGGGAGAGAAGGAGGAGGAGGAAGAGGAGGAGGAGCAGGGGGAGAGAAGGAGGAGGAGGAAGAGGAGGAGGAGCAGGGGGAGAGAAGGAGAATGACGAGCAGGAGGAGGATAATGAGGAGCAAGAGTAGAGAAGGAGGAGGAGGAAAAAGAAGAAGCAGTAGGAGAAGTAGAAGAAAAAGAGGTGGAGGAGAGGAGGAAGAAGCAGTAGGAGAAAAAGAAGAGGAAGAAGAAGAAGGGGGGATGGAGATGGAAAAGGAGATGATGGAGGAGAAGGAGAAGAAGAAAAAGAAGAAGCACAAGACAGAATAAGTTGTAACATCTACGACAGACAGCCTTGCTTGTGGTTAAGATGGTTAGGTACAACTGCAACACTGTTTCCCTGGCCGACTCATCCTGCTCATCAGGCAATGGTCACACCACGATAATTCCGTCGGTTCAGACTTCTGTCTTGTGTGTACCGGCCGGACAATCCGCTATTCGAATTCCACGTATGTGGGTGGTCAATGCTGCGGTCCAGGCTTCAATGTTCGTGCATGCTACACTAGACAAGAAGAAAAAGAATCAGGAAGAAGATAAAGAAAAAAGGAGGAGAAGAAGAAGGAAGAGGTGGTGAAGAGGTAGATAATATAGTATAATTCCTCCTCAACTACCGTACGGCACTTGTTCTTACCTTTTTCATCCTTATCTTTATCTTTCTTCTCCATTCTACTCTTCCATGCATTTATTTCCTATTCTTCATATACATTCATCATCATTATCTCCTTTCATTTCCTCCTCCACCATCTTTTCACCTTTTAAAATTCCTTCTTCTTTTCACTATATTGGTTTATCACCATCTAAATTTTGACCATTTTCTCCATCACTGCCTCTTCATCACATTCTTCTTCTTCTTTGGCTATGTTATTCTTCTTTAACTCTTTCTTCTTATTCTTCTTTGGCTCTTTGTTCTTTTCCTCAACCACTTTCATCTTCTTATTTGTCATTTTTCTCCTCTTTTAGACTCTGTTCTTTTTCTTTACCGCTTTCTCCTTTGGCCCTTTGTTCTTTTTCTTTACCTCTTTCTTCTTCTTTTTTTCCTCTTTGTTCTTTTCCTTAACCACTTTCTTCTTATTATTTGTCATTTTTCTCCTTTCTAGACTCTGTTTTTTTTCTTTACCGCTTTCTTCTTTGGCCCTTCGTTCTTTTCCTTCACCTCTTTCTTCTTCTTTTTTTGTCTTCCTTCTTTTTGCTTTCTTCCTAAATTCAATCACCTTTCTCCTCGTCTATTTCTTTCCTTTTTCTTCCTCTTTCCCTTCTATCACTCCTTCCTCGTCAATTTCTTCATGTTCTTTTTTATCTTCTCTTCCACTTCATCTACTTGTATCCTTCTTCCTCCTTCTTCTTATCACATTCCCCTCTCTTCTCCTTATTTCTCCAAGTTTCACTTCATTCATTTTCCTCACATTATCTGATTCTTAATCTTCCTCTTAATCACCTACTCCTTTTCGAAGATTCTACTCTTCTAATTTTGGTTGAAATTATTTCAGTCCTTCCTCCTCTTCCTCAATTATCTTCATCTTCTTATCACCTTCCTTCTCCACCTTTTTCTCAGCTTTTCATTTTATTCACATTTTTCTCCTTCTTTCTCTTTCATATCTTATTTCTCCTTCTCTCTCCCATTTATCTACAAGGTTAAGTTTGGATGGACGAATTTTTGTCCAGACTTCGCCCTTATTACGTAAATGCTTCACATAAAATCACATTGTTAATATCCAAACTTTTTCTCATAAAAAAAACTTTGTGTTGTTAATAATATGCTTTTCAATAATTCACAATTATATTTTGTAAATTTACGTAAATAAAGTAATTTCATCTTTATCTTCTCCTCAAAGATTCTACTCTTCCAATTTTATTTATAATTATGAACAGAATTTATTAATTTCGAATTCCTTTAATTGCTATTACTTTATACTGAAGACTTCCGCAATGGCGGATATTGACAACAGCATTGAACAGCTGATGGGAATCGATGAATGCTACTGTACAAAAATATCAGTCACCACCGGGAATCGAACCACGGACCTCTCAATTGCCGGTTGAGTGCCCTTAACCACTAGACCATGGAGACCTTTCTGCACAGCAGCATTCATTTTCAACTTGGCCATATCGGCTCGTATCTCACAAGTTAGTTTGAGTTTATAATTATTTTCTCTCCTCCTCACGCTTCCCCACCTCTTCCTTTTCCTAGCCTCTTCTCCCATTGCTCCTTATTCTTCTTCTTCCGTTGCTTCTTATTCTTCTTCTTTTCCCTCCCCGCCAACCTCTTCCTCATTACGCCTGTCATCCCGTACACATATCACTCTACTCACTATCATTAATTTTCATTTTTACAACTATCGTATATTCTGCACCGTTTTCCTCTTCATTCAACACTACCTCAGCAGCTCCATTCGGTGGACTTCGAACAACAAAAACAAAATAAAACCGTGTACGAACAGAAAAAATAATAAAAAATACTGTTAGTGCAATTTTAGCGGACCGCCCGCCATTTTCGTCCACTTTTCCACGCAACGTACAAGGAAAACGTTAAACGTAATTACGTCACAATTTCCACCAACGAATCTTCTGTTTTCAGCAAAACTCTGCTCTAATTCTACTGAATAATAATCATAATAAACATAATAATAGTATAACAGGGCTCTGTTGAAGAGCTTGTGAATCTCTCGGATTCCGTTGACCATCTCTGGCAATACAAGGTTCGGCTCTAGACCATGTGAATTTTCTGAATCATCCGCATTTTATTATTGACCTGCTATGGGAAATTTTTACGATATCCACAATGGGAAACCCATCTCTAGATAACAATGACCAGTGCTGAAATTATTTTGTAGACTAATAAGAATCAGATCCAGAATTAGTAAAATTACACATATGACGTAGCATGAATCGTGCACAAGTAATCAATATTATTGTAATAATGATAATAACATGGAGTTGACTCACAGAACTTCTTCTCAGACTTGATTCAGTCATTGGGTGGTATTAGACGACTTATTTTGACAGTTATAATTTAGAATTCTTAAAAATATACTTTTTTGGAGGATGAAGCCCACATAGGTCTTAGACCTGTGCGTGGGTAATGAGTTGGATGATGGTGTTTGATGGACCTACAGTTTTAGGTGGGTTCCGATTCACCGGGAATTGATTTTACAGCAGAGAACAGTGTCTTTTTTGCTGGCCAATCTAATCGGTCACCCAATGATGGTATATATTTAAAAAAATGCTATATTCCATTTTAAAAATATCGGATTAAAAATTAATTTAGTTTTGAACTATCATCATTCGTTAGAAAATTTATATAACAAAAAATTAATCCACAAGTAAATTATGAAAACTTATCCGAGATTGCATAATCCTTAAAATCGAATAAAAAATATCATAGCAATCGCATTGAATCTCAATGAATATTTAAGGACCTTACAAGATAAGCGTACGGTACTGACTAGACAAAAATATGAATGAATATTTGAATATATGCATATACTGTGTATATATACATTCAAGAAGAATCTAAATAAAAGATTTGATATGATTATATTTGAGAACCTTTCAAGTTAAGCGTACCGCGTATGGTACTGACTATAATGTGCATAATGTACGATAATATAATGTTGGATGCTCTTGGATTTGGAGTTGAATTGCCGTACTATAATATGGCAAAATCTATGTATACATTGCTTTAAAACGGAGTAGACTCGCCTTCTCCTCAGTCACATACTAGCAATCTAGCCCCTCTTGACATTGAATGGCATTCGCAGCTTATTACTGGCCTCTATATCCTAAAATACTTAAGCAATAATTTCTATTTAAACAACCTTTTTCTTAAAATTCAAAATTAATCACCTTCTCCATCTGTTTGACTGACTCCCTCGAAAAACATAAATTATTCTGATCCAATATGTTTTAGGAATATTTTTCCGTAGTAAAATAGGAAATAAAACCTTCAACAAATGAAAATCTAACCCAACCCACTTGAAGAATTCTACTTCACAGCTTTCCAAAAAACATAAACAAATTTTTTCAACCGCTAAAATGTTACTGTTCTTCACCTTAACATTCTTCCAACCGCTAAAATTTAACTGCTAAAACAAGCTTAAATATTTAGGACCCTCATAACTCTCTATGTTTAACTCTAAATATCATAACTCTACAGTAGCACTTGACCGTACAAAAGCGCTAAAATTCAACTGCTACAACCCCTAAAATATTTAGCACCCTCATAACTCTTCAGCTCTACATTTCGCAGATTTGTCATTTTAACAAGAACAGCCAACATTTTTTCTTCAAGTTGTAAAGGCGTCAATAATTAAGCACCCAATATAACTTTTTTGTCAACTAACAATTATTGGTAGGTGTGGTAGCTGGTAGCCCGCGTTGGCTGAATGCTTACTTCATCTGTACGCCATTGTTTACTTTAGAATAAAAACGGAAAGAAAAAAGAGAAAGAGTGAGAAAGAGAACAGCTAATAAGCTGAAGGCGGTATTTGACTAGCTTGCGAACATATTAGGTCCGTTCACCAGTAGTGATTTCGCCAAGTTAAAAATCTCTTGGTCTCTCACTCACGCACTCGCTCCCTCTCTCTCTCTCTCTCTAACAGCGCTTACTACTTTACGCCCTTTTTCTAAACTTAAGCTTACCTCCGACATTCAGCAAATATAGTTGCGACCGCTCCCACAATAATCGACAGGTCAAGTTCAACACTGGAGAAGTCAAAGTTAATTTTTTTAGTAGTTCAAAGCCCCCGATTTTTATTGGCCTATTTCGTCATAGCACTAAAAAAGAGACAAATATTTCTTTCTTACAAATATCAGTAATAATGGAAAATTGCTGTCGAAATAATGAAAAAAAAAAAAACTTAACTAGAATCCCTAGGTACAGTTCGTTCAAGTTGCTAATGGGGCTGGCTTCAACCGGCTGTACAGTCAGGTTCTGATAAAACTGGAACTTCAATGAACACTGTTTACGGGCAGAGTTGGAAGGCTCGCATACTGAGAGCGCGACTGTACGGTCATTTATGGGAGGGAGGTGTAAGAGGGCGAGAGTAGAAAAAGAAGCCCTTAGTAAAACGAATTAATTGTATTACGAACAGTAGGGAATGATCACAGAGCTCAAAATTAGCACAATTCTAACATGTCCGCGACAAACTAACCTGAGATCACTTGTGATAGGGGATTGTCTCTTGATTGTACTTAGTGCAATGTGAGCCTCCTGATTTAAGATCAGTTTGGCCAGTGATGGGGGATTAAATTTTGATTAGTTTTACTGTAAGCCTTAAATATAATTATGGAAGGTTATTTTACATTTAATATTGTCTAAATTACGGTGCTTGCAAAACTCGACAATAATAACCATCGCAAAACATGCTGTGGAATGATATATTAAAAGTATGGAAGGTTTTATTTTTTATTTAATGTTGTCATTTAGGGTGCTTGCACAGTGGAGCATCCAATGCTCGATGATAATCACCACCGCAAAATCAAACACATGCCGTGGAAGGGAGCTAGATTGGAGCAATGTGAAAACAGTAACAACGCAATATGAGTTTGAATTTGCGATGGTGAATAATTTTCGACTATTGGTTGTTCCGGAGTGCAATCAATCAAATTATATTCCAATATTAAATGTAAAATAGGAAAGTCATAGCCGTGAGCCGTAGCAGGTATCTGTTCAATCAGACGGAGATAAGCTGTTTTTTCCTGGGCCATCTTTGTAAGGGTGACAGATTAGATTGGCCAGAAAAAAAGGTCTGCTGTAAAACCACTTCCCGGTGGTTGGGAACCCACCTAAAACTGTAGGTCCAACTCATCAATCACCTTCATCCAACGCATTACCCACGCACAGGTCTCAGACCTATGTGGGCTTCATCCTCCCAAAAAAAGAGAAAAAATGTTTTTAATTGCCTTCAAAACCTATTTTTAAAAGCATAATTCTACCATACAGCAATACATTACTAAAGAGTAACCAATATTTTTCCAAATACTGTTGTAATCAAGGAACAAATACTTTAACAGAGGGCTTCATCCTCAAAAAAAAAAAAAAATGAACATCTATGTTCGGTTACACTAACGCCAATCAAAATTTAATATGTCATCACTGGTCTTAGATCATAAAATCAAGGGGCAATGTCAGATCAAAACTGATCTCCGGTCAGTTTTATCAAGCATGTTAGAATTGCGCTTATGCCCTGAGAGCATTCGCTACCAGTTTCTCCTCTCAACCAGTTTCACTCTTCCTAACCTTACATCACCTATTTAGGAGGTTGAAGTACCTTCAAAAATCCCCGGTCAAATAATCCTACTGCAAAACTGAAACGTAGCTACAACAAAACTATCAAAAAATAGTCTAAAAACTGAAATCTAGGTTGTATAAATATCTGGAAATAAAACTGCGACAAACTTATGTCACGTCCTGTTGCGCGACGTCAGAAGGATACAAGATTCACTTCCGAAGAGAGCAGGATGTAGAAATGTTGATTAAAATCAAGTCAAAGCGCGCTAATGAAGATAATGCTCACACTACACCGTCAATGGACGATGAGAAGATGGCGGACACCAACAACCAACAGCTTCCCACCGTTTACGTCATATTCTATAAACTTATATGTACATTTTATTATACCTATATATGTGAACGATAATTAAGATATACAGTACTAACATTCACACGCAACATCTTAGAACAGAAAGGTACACAGGTTTGCTAGGAGATTCTTGGCTAAATAATGAATAAGTTAATGATTAACTGATTAATGGTTAAGAATATTGTTAACTATCAAGAGTTCTAGAGGCAATAAAACATTATTGTCATAACATTTAGTTATGTGTTGCTTTTAGGAGTGCAGTATGCTAATTGTTGGTTAGGGTACAAAAAACACAGATTAGAAAGTTCTAGAGGTTAGGGGATATTCGAGACAATGATAACAATTCAAAGCCTTGCAAATGCACCTATTGGTTGGCAAGAAACGCTTTGTAATTGGCTAGAGGGTGGACTTAGTATGCTGTATTAAACTGATTGCCAGCGTTGAAAGTAAGTGTGTTTTAGGATTGGTAATCAGAATTGAAAACAGTGCTATTGGGTGACAACAAACGTCTTGTAATTGGTTGACAGAATGACCCAGCTTATGATTGGCTTCTACCATTTTGGTTGAGTGCTCCCATTAATTGACAAAAAACGCCTTGTAATTGGTTGGTAAGTGAATTCAGCATGCCGCATTATGATTGGCTGCTACTATTTTCAAAACGTACTCCCATTGGCTGACAAGAAATTCCTTGCCATTGGTTGGAAGCTGTTCAAATAAATAATGTACCAATCACAACACCGTGGAATCCTTTTTTTACAAAAAATATTGAACCAAATAAGGAGTCAGAAATGGTGAATCTTGCATTTATATATTCTCATCATTGTAAAATAGAGAAGTAAATGCCTCATTATGATTGGTTGCCTTCAGTTTGAGCAAGTGTTCCCATTGGTTGACAAGGAACGCCTTGAAATTTGCAATTGGTTGAGAGGATGACTCAGCATACTGCATTATGATTGGCTGCCAACATTTTCAAAATGGCTTCTAAAACAATAACAAGTCAAACTAAATGCATTTTTCATCCTTTTTCAAATTATCTACATTACATAAATAATACAAACATTTTAAATAATATTAACTAGACTCATGGCCTCAACACGGATTTTATTATGGTGATTATATGAGAGAATTTTGATAACAAATATTCTGTCTTAATTAAGTTATTGTACAAAGATTTGTAACTTTATTTTGATTTGTAAATGAAATAGATAATAGAGCAGGAATTGTTGAAAAATCTTATAAATACTGTGTTCTATAGTGTTGAAAAATGGATTGAAATATTATTTATCTACGACCATGTCATAATGTATACATTACAGTTTCACAATTGATGCCAAAACAGCTGTCTTTTCGAAATGCTTTTTGAAACCCGTTGCATAATGAGCTCATTATAGTACAGGTTCTACATTATAACACGGGTTCTGGACCAATCAGAATCATTTTTGATGGAATCAATATCGTAATTCAATATTGTGAAACTATCAGCTGATTTGATCAAACTGCTACACCAGCTGCTTTAACCCAACAATCTACTATAACTTCTCGTATTTGAGATGAGAGGTTAGGTATCTCTGACAGTCACAGGTAAAATGAAATTGTTTTAATTAAATGTATACTAGAGGTCGTAGATAAAATAGTGTATGCAACGATTTTTTTGGCCATTAAAGCACTCGTGAGATATTTATAACACTCGCATTCGCTCGTGTTATAACTTACACCTAACTCGTGCCTTAATAAGGGTCAAAATAAAATCGTTGCATAAACTACTATTATATATTTAGTTGGAAGCAAAACACAAAACTAACAAAGCAAAACAAACACACAAAACACAATCAAGTAAAGATACAACAGCCACAGGAACATTTCACTACTGATTTCTTTACAAACTTTCAGGTAGGTTGAGTTAGGTTAGGTTTAATTCAAATTTTAGGTAATGACAAAGTTCTACTGGAAACTTCACTTTGAAGTACAATACCTGATTCTTTCATCAATAAACTAGAAAAATATTAGCCTATAGCCTAGTGCTATCAGCTCAAGCTTTAGTATAATAAACATAAAGTGGGGGTAACATTTGTTGTTATCAACACTAATAAAGGCAGAGCTTGGTAAACCCAAGCTATATAACGATATTCTATTTCTTACTATATGCTCCACAATATTCCCTCCTCTTGACATCACAAGCCAAAAGTAATGCGATATTTATGTGTGTAGTACTAACTTGAGCAAGCACCACACACATACGTCAAAGAAGTTATATTACAAGAAAACGAAAATTATTATTAATAAAAACGTCGAGAGGTGTTTGCACAAGTAGGAGGAACACAACACGGCCATCCCCGGAAAGTGAAAGCGCATAGATAAAATAATTTGATCTCTAGATGGCCGTGAAGATGACGAAGAAGGAAGAAGAACAAGAACCGTGGTAATCGAGATTGTCAAGAACGGGTATTGGTACTAGTACTAGTGCATCCACCCAAAGGGAGTGGCCCTTCTTAGCGGAGGCATCATCGATGATGATGATGACGAAGATCGATGATCGTTCTGTCACATAAGGAGCTGTATCACCGGAAAGACATGATATGAGAACCGTGAACTAGGATGGTCGACCACTTTCTTCGCTTATGTTACAGACAATACTACCAGTGTTGTAGAAAGCTGGGTAATGTACTAGGAGCTAGACAAGATTCTCAACATAGATGTGGCCAAAAACAGGTAGAAACAACAGAACTTGACAAGGCAGCATTTTTTTACACTGCAGATAAAGTATCTGTTTAAAATAAGTATAAGACAATCTCCTATGAAAGGCAGATCTACCACCCAATGATTCACTTATCACCATTTCTCGAAAACTAGGCGGTCAAAACAGTTGAAATTTGGTGCACATGTTCAGTCGAGACCCTGAATGAGTGCTGAGAGCGGGGTTTAAAAAAATTCATGAAAATACCCCCAAAATTTACGTTTTTCTAGCGTGTTTTTTAGTTTTCAAGAACTACTGACAAGTTGAAAATTGGTAAATATGTTAAAAGTTTTGGAATTGGACGCGTACTAAGGAGTTCTTTAATTTTTCCGAAATATACGCACTAGTTGAAAATTTACCTGGCGTTTTTTATTCAGTGTTCTCAAGGACTACGTGGCCGAAAAGTTGAAATTTGGTATACATGTCCAGTCGAGACCATACACGGACGTGCACCGTCGTACTGTACTGTATTAACTGTATTATTTAAAATTTCAATTTTATATTTCATATTTTTTTTAACTATGCACAAAACACGCCTCAATTTGACGTTTTCCTAGCATTTTAAAAATGTTTTCATATATTACAAGGCCGAAAAAGTAAAAATTGTAGTAAAAAATTTCCCCTCTCCGTCATTTCAAATATTTATCAATTTACAATTAATTATTTGAAAATGACAGAAGTTGACTAGGTGGTACACTTGGTTGACACTTTTTATGCTGGAGCAGCATACAATGCTATAGTTACATGGAAATAGATGCGATAGATCGGAAAAATACACTAGGGTTGTATAACAAGTTTTCTTCTCTATTTGGATGTACAGTAGTTGAGAACTAAAACTAATTAAGTTTTCCGACGTTAGAATAAATCTACAGTAATGATAGTACTAATTAATTGATAAGGTTTTCGTAAAAGTGTAAAAACTCCCATTTAATTAAATTAGGTAGTTAAAAATAAAAAAGTAGTTCAACTTGAGGATCTGTACCTAAAATATAAAAAACTCTACAACTTGATAATAGTTATCTTAATAGTACAAGTACTCGATAATACTACTCTTTGAATAGTTTGTATTTCAATTAATCTCGAATTAAAACCAGAAGCGTATTGCCGAACCGGCAATAGCCCCCAAAGACTATAGTCCTCGCCGACTTTCCAATACGCTTCTGGTTTTAATTCTACTTTAAATCATATTGTTTCACTCGTCACATTTGAAAATGTGAAAAAATTATTGACCTCGTCATTATGTAAATAGACTTTAAACATTTTTATATGTTATACAATTAAATTTTGTGGAAAAATAAGATTTATCTACGACCATGTCATAATGTATACATTACAGTTTCACAATTGATGCCAAAACAGCACTCTTTTCGAAATGCTTTTTGAAACCCGTTGCATAAAGAGCTCATTATAGTACAGGTTCTACATTATAACACGGGTTCTGGACCAATCAGAAGCATTTTTGATGGAATCAATATCGTAATTCAATATTGTGAAACTATCAGCTGATTTGATCAAACTGCTACACCAGCTGCTTTAACCCAACAATCTACTATAACTTCTCGTATTTGAGATGAGAGGTTAGGTATCTCTGACAGTCACAGGTAAAATGAAATTGTTTCAATTAAATGTATACTAGTGGTCGTAGATAAAATAGTGTATGCAACGATTTTGGCCATTAAAGCACTCGTGAGATATTTATAACACTCGCATTCGCTGGTGTTATAACTTACATTTAACTCGTGCCTTAATAAGGGTCAAAATAAAATCGTTGCATAAACTACTATTAAAACAGATTCAACAAGAAACAAGTGTATTATATTATAAGACAGAACAATTTAAAAAAGGACAAATAAGATTCAAAATAGGATTTAAAAGTTTATGAAACGTAATTACCTCAACCGCACCTATTTATAGACGATAGATAAAAATTTCCACACACTTCAACAAGATTATTCAAACTCCTTGAAAAGATAAGACATGTCTCTTAATCCACAAAACACCGTAAAAATGAATTTGGAATGCCACATCCATTCAGAAATGACAGGATTCAAAATCAACATATTCTCAACAGCAACTAGTTGCCCCATAATTTTTCCTCTTATCAACACGATACGACTTTTGTGATTAGGAAACTAGTTGGAACTGTCAAATTCCATTGAATTGTGGGACCATGAATTCATGACAAATAATTATGACATCCAAATCTGTAGACCAGTTTAATCTTCAAGTAAAACCACAAAAAACTAAACTTGCAAGCTACCTAGTAAGGAAGATAAAAGAGAATTCAGCCAGATGTACGGTATTTAGTAACGCCAGAATCAAGTTCTGATGAAATTTCAACACTACTTTAGATTTGAATGTTGAAAGCGTATAATGTGCGCTTTGTAGGAATTCACCACCGCATGCTTTGTCCAATATTTATTTTCTGTACGATAATTTCACAACAATAAACTTCATTATTTACAAGTGTAAGATAGTATTACATATGAAAGTTCAAAAAAGAAACTGGGAAAGTACCTTCTGATATTATTCTATAACAAATATAAGTTTATTCACTTGAAGAATAAAATATACTAAGATGAAGTTAGATTTATTCTGTAATACATTCTGGATGATTCTCTGATGCAATACTTCGGTTGAATTTATAATTGGCATCTACAACCAAAATTCTATACAACGAACTTCCAAATAACGAAATTCTCTACATGAAAAACATTAAATTAATGGTGTCCTTGACATTGGAATCTTGCCAAAACGACCCCCAACTAACGAATACCTCACTAGAACGAATTTTTCACCTGATGGATAATCGCTTTCTTCATACACAAATTCAACTACATTTTTTTAAAAAAAGAAAAATATATTAGAAATAAGAATGAGGTACAATACATTGAACATAAAAGTATTAAAAACATGATTTTTTAATAAAAAACTATGCTACGAATGAAATTGTTCATTACAAACCAAATTTATTTTTTGTACTATGATTGGACATGTTTAAAATACACAATTGAAGTCATAATTTTTTTTTTAAATTGCCTTAAAAACTATTTTTAAACCCAGTTCTTCCACAGAGCAATGTATTCCTGAAGAATAAATTTATGATAAACATAGTTGAAAACAGAAAATAAAACATGACAAATTGGGAAGTGATAGCCGAGTGCCGTAGCAGGTATCTGTTCAATCAGAGATAAGCTACGAAACTCCTGGGCCATCTTTGTAACGGATTGGCCAGAAAAAAAGACTGTTCTCTGCTGTATAACACTTCCCGGTGGTTCGAAGCCCACCTAAAACTGTAGGTCCAACTCATCATTCACCATCAACCAATTCATTACCCACGCACAGGTCTCAGACCTATGTGGGCTTCATCCTCCCAAAAAAAGAGAAAAAATGTTTTTAATTGCCTTCAAAACCTATTTTTAAAAGCATAATTCTACCGTACAGCAATACATTACTAAAGTACGGTTGTAATCAAGGAACAAATACTTTAACAGAGATATAGGAAGTAGCCACACAAAATTCCATCAAGTTTTAAATACATATTACATAATTAATTATCAATTCCTCCCAAATATTGACAACATTCTTTCAGAGCTCACTTCATTCCATCTCTTATCACGTATGCCACTATGTCACTCAATGATTTCAATCCAGTCAAATGTAATAGCCATTGAATTATCACTAACATTAAAACTCTCCCAGGCATCATATAACTTACATATATCCAGTTCCTCTCACAAAGACCAGACAAAGTTGTGAAATGAATTGTTGAAACCAACGGTTCAGAAACATTTTTAAAAATGAGTACGGTATTCAGATGAGAGAATCATTTAATTTTTGAAGTTGTATATAGAATTCCATTATATGTAAGTAAGAATTCCTACAATTCTTGTCTTACTTCAGCCGATTTAAACTGTGGGTAATTCTTCAGACCTCAACATTATATAAGAGCGTACCATTAGGAGTTTTACCCACAAATTTAAAAACATTAGCCTTTCGGGATAGGAATGTTCAGACCCAATAAAATAACTCACCAATAGGTACAATATGTGGGAGGAAGGAAAATTCTGTTGATAAGAGTTACCTCCATAATTCAAACACATATATCATGCCCATTTCACTCACAGGTCAAGTGCACCCAAAGAGATATATATCCCAACATATATAGATATATTAGAACGTAGATCAGCACCAAGTGTGAACAATATATAGTAACTTATGGGGGGGGGGGGGGAAAGGCGGTAATGGTCTACATGACTAGGCGCACAGCACTCAAGCTCCGTTAGATGCAATCTAAATAGGATCGTATACCAGATACATTACACAATGGATATACCGGCCCCGGAGTACACGGTACATTTGTGTGTGTATGTTAACTTCTATAGCCGAAAATGCTTTCCAACAATGTAGGTGAGGGGGGAAGGGACGGGAGGAGTGTACGGAGACATTTAAAAACCCGGCGTAAACAGAAATTGTGACGAAAGGTCAATCAAAGAATGGCGGCCAATACCTCTCCTCTCTCACTTCAATTGAGGTTATAGGTGTAATGACCAAGATCAATCTAGATCCGAAGGAGATCTCAGAGCGGTGATCTTATATAGGGTGCGTTTAGCGAAATCGGTTCCATGAACAATTAAAAATAATAACGGATAAACTACAATTACGTGCCAAACTAGTTAAAAAAAATGAAATACATTCATCAAGTGATTACTTATCTTTCTACACAACTAACCAATTATTCAAGTATAAAAATTTGACCAGAATTGATTCATCTTATCTTACAACATGCCAGTGCTTGAACATGCGGTGAGCGAGATGAAACGACCTCTCAATGGGCGAGCGGGCAGCTCTGACTAGATGGTTCGGTGCCCACCTAAATTTTCTGTTGTTATACATTCAACTTATATGGGAGCCCACCTAAAACGCATATGTTTTCTGATACATGGTTTGATTGGTAAGATAGAACTACCAGTGCGAAACTCCCCATTAAAATGTAAGCCATTTTTTAGAAAAAGAGGTTCAAGTGTACTCCCCCAGAAAGTTTTTGAGAGATAGTCCCTCTAAAACCACATTTTTAGTGATTTCAGACACTTCCTTCAACTTTGTGAAAAATTGTATTTCTGAACTTGTTAGAATTCCAAAATTTCTTTTGCCTCTCGATCTATGGGGGGGGGGGATATACCCTGATTCCCCCCCTACCACAGGTTACGCCACTAAGTAGTTACATGACAGATCAACATACCACTTAGGTTCAACTCAATAGTTGTTTTTAGTAGTAACAAAATAGAGTTCACATTTATTTACCTTTCTTTTTCAAATTGAACTTTTAAATTAGTAGTGGTTAAGTGAGAAGATTCATTTTATTATTTTTCGATTGAAGGTTTTCAGCATATCTTAAATTTTTAGTCTGTGTTAATGATTTGGACACATTTTATTATTTTTCGATTGAAGGTTTTTAGTAAATCTAAATTTTTAGTCTGTGTTAACCTCAATGTTTTGGACACATTTTATTATTCTTCGATTGTAGGTTTTCAGCATAACTTAAATTTTTAGTCTGTAACCTCAATGTTTTGGACGATGTAACACATTCAAAATTTGTGAAGGGAGCAGTTTTGGACTTGAGTCTGTTGCACCTTCACATTCGTTGTAAATTTGTCAAAATAAATAAATAACATAACAGCGTGCACGATAAATAGCTATTTTTTTTTTTTTTTTTTTTTTTTTTGAGGATGATGCCCACATAGGTCTGAGACCTGTGCGTGGGTAATGAAATGGATGATGTTGATTGATGAGTTGGACCTACAGTTTTAGGTGGGTTCCGAACCACCGGGAAGTGATTTTACAGCCGAGAACAGTGTCTTTTTTGCTGGCCAATCTAATCGGTCACCGTTACGAACAGGACCTACGAGAACGCAGCTTATCTCTCTGATTGAACAGATACCTGCTACGGCTCGCGGCTATCACTTATTGATGTACCTTATTCTAAAATGAATCCTATAGTCAAGGAGAAACATAATTTCTTAAAGTAGGTAATTTTAGGTAAAAAGCTACTCAAACAACGCTATTCAAAATATGGAAGGCTATCATGAAAAATATGTTGCTTTTAAGCATAAAAAAACACACTCTATAAATTAGAAACCAACTCATATTATTCAAAAGAATTAAGTTAGCAACTTCTGCACTTGAATTTATGATTTGTAATAGTCTTGACTTTGTAATGATTTTGACTGTGTAATTTTGATTTATAATGAACTTGACTTTGTAATAATCTTGACGTTTCAATGATCTTGACTGAGGATCTTCCAGTTGCAAAAAAAAAATGGCAGAATAAATTATTATCCTTGAATCGTGCACCTTGGCTAGTATTACAGAAGTTGACATTGTAAACTGAGTTAAAAAAAAAAACAATGCGATGCGGCTAGTCATAACAAATAAATAATATTACTGTAGTCTGATTCAGCGGCCATTAATTCAGTCAATAAAACATGAATCATATCCGGCATTTCAGACCAGTCACTTTGTAAATAAAGACATGGCTGGAATACATTTTCAAAACAAGAAACAGATTCATTACCAGATTGTACTGTACAATATTTATACAAATTGTGATTTTTTTATTTACAGGTTGAGAAGCTGAGAATTAGCTGAGACTGAAAAAAACCGTGGTTATGTTATCCCAGATCCTAAACCTTTTGCATGAGTTTGCTGATTGATTTAAGATAGATTTTTGAAATTTGATACGTGCTAAGCAAGAAGTTTCAATTTCATTTATTGGTTAATGTGTTTTACTACTTTGAAATATATTTTTTTCTGCCACTATTGAAATATAGGAAGGCTAACAATTTTATTCGAAGATAGGGAAGTGATAGCATAGCCGCGAACATGTACAGACTTGGAATTTTTGTCCAGACCGACCTTATTACGTAAATGCTCACTGCTAATATAAAATCTCACTGCTAATATACAAACTTTTTCTCATGTAAGTTACAATCTATTGTGTTGTTAATAATATGCTTTTTAATCAGTCACAATGGAATTTAGTAAATTTACGTTAAGTAACTCTGGAATTTAGTAAATTTACGTAAAGTAACTCTGGAATTTAGTAAATTTAAGAGAAGTAACTCTATCTTATCAAATCTAAGGGTGACCAGCCAAAAGGTATCTGTTCTCTGCTGTAAAATCGCGCCCCGGTGGTTTGGAACCCACCTAAAATTTTAGGTCCAACTCATCAATCGCCATCATCAAAACCCACGTGCAGGTATCAGACCAATAAGGGCTTCATCTTTTAAAAAGTTATTTAATTTAGCGGTAAGTTATTGAATTTTGTTACTGGAACTACATTTTCACAAGTTAATTCGCTATTTTACGTTTAATAATATTGTATTTTGCTTTTTCAAATTCAATGCCAACGATTTAGTTGGCTCCTTAGAACAGAGAATTATTAGAAAACAAAATCACTAAAATGCTTGTACCTTGTGCAGCAACAGCTACCGTACATCGGTGAATCTAGCGTAAAAATTCTTGAAGCACAATATAAAACCAACTCCAGTTAACATAAAATCTTCTTTTCAAGTGAATTAAACGACTTGCAGTCAAATTTTATTTAAAATAAGTAGTATTTCACTTACTTTGTAGGCCGAACGTTTTAGGCCTTGAAGATGGGTTTCAACAACTCGAAAACGTTCGGCCTACAAAGTAAGTGAAATACTACTTATTTTAAATAAAATTTGACTGCAAGTCGTTTAATTCACTTGAAAAGTTAATATTAACAACGCAGTTCGTCATGGAACAAGAAATCCAGGAATAAAATCTTCATAAAATAGAGAAGAGACAATTAGTGGACAACACTAAATCCGATTGAATCCTCAATCTGAATACGGAATCAAAACAGCATACCTGCTATAGCAGCATTTACAAATGAAATTAGCTTATACGATGGTAGGTACTTTAATCTTGACCAACCCAAATACTCAAATACAGTACCTACAAAGCTCATCTAAGCCATAAATACTTTCAAAATGTATCAACAAAGTAGTATATTCTTAATATGAGTAAATTTGGATATTAGTAGAATAGAGAAATCGTTTGGGAACCATAGTTCTAGACTTCACCATTCGTGAAAGCACATGCTTCCGAAATGAAAGTTTCCGGCATAGCTACTGCGTGCGAATAGTGGCAACCAAGTTTTTGAAATTCAACAATGCAAATCAATTGTAACTGAGCAAGAACTTACCAGAAATTATGTTCCAAATTAGAAAATCCTATACGAAAAAGGTTCTACACAAATAATAATAGCGTAGCACAACACTGAAACAAACTTTCACGACACTAACAACAACTCTAACCTTACTTCCGCACGACTGAAAACCAACTGTTGTAGAATGTCGCCAGTTTCGGTTGAGGATCGGCTGCCTGCCGATCAAGAAGCCCCTTCCAAACTGAGACTACAGCGCTGCCTAGCGGAGAATCAGGCAAGCTAACCACTAGCGCACGCTTTCAAACTTGTTTGCACGTTTGATGGTACAGCTACTGAGTTGAAAGTATTTATTGAACTGAATAAGAATAGTTTGTTTATTTATTAACTATATTATTTATTTTATTTGCATCGGTATTCAGCAATAACTGGGGACTGGGGGTAAATAAATACATATTTAGTCTGTGATGTTTTCTGACGAAGCTTCTTTTCAAAAGTGAAATGGACCCTTCAAGCATCTCCAATATAAGTGAGTAAAACAATATAAAAAAGTGAAATGTGTTCGTTTAAATTATAGAGACATATTTAGTGTAGCCTAAGTTTTTCTTTGATTAGTTAGTTGAAAATTTAAAAAATATTCTCTTGTCAATCATTAGTTTATAATCATACTAAGTGGGGATAACAAAGCAAACCAAACTTTGATCATGATTTAAAAACCAGTTTTTACAACATTGACAGGAAGTTGTAATGTATATAAAAAGATTAGCAGAGCACAGAGAGTTGAGTAAAATACAGATTTACATACTGCAGTCTTCTTACTTCGACACTGTCATATATACGACACGTACATTGAACACTTCACGAATTAATATACAAGAAATTAATTTCGTAATATTTTCATCGCTATTTCATGGACACTTATCTGCTGACGAAATTTATAGATGAGAAACAAATGACAGGAATCTACGAATTAATAAATCCCAAGATATTTCCCCACGACCATATAAATTCTAAACTACATACCATAATTACTACTAGACGGTATAAAATGGTTAATTTCTCTCACGAAGGCCAAAACTGATGGGAGGAGTTTCATGGAAGCATACATTTACACAAATTTCTTTGGTTTGATTTTGATTTGAAGTTTGAACATTGCAGTTCATTATATTTTTGTGACTAAATAAATAAAAATAAATAAAATAAATGATTGATCTTTGTACATTAATATAGCAAAATCTTTATTAGCTGAACAATATCGATTTATCTGTTCTGATTTCATTATTTTGTGTAAGAAATAACTGAACAGTGTGAGTTGTGGATAATTTGTGTTAATAAAGTGCGAGTGATAAATTTAAGTGTTACCAGCGTTATTTTAGAGATAGAACAATATACAGGAAATTTTGGAAAATTCATCAAAACAGTTCCCAAAACAATTCGTCTAACACAAGATGGGTGACGAAGAAAAACGCAGTTGGCAATGACGATGAAAGCCAACTAGCTGCGGTGACAAGTAGTGAAGATAAATACAAGTGGACACATTCACACGAGTGTGAGAAAGTATTGCAGATGGAGGTGGTTTGACCTTGACAATGAAGTATGTGAAAGTGACCATGAACTGAGGACCACCTGCTTGTACTTGGTACTTTTCTGAACCACACCATTCTTTTGCTAGTCATCCGTCCCTCTTGCACAGGGTAAGTTGCCAAAATTGATGATGACCTTGGGGCTCACAGCCAAAACACAACTAAAACAACGTCAAAGAACCATCCAGCCTTTTCCATTCTCCATAGCAGGAGAGCTGCGACTCGTTTTTTCAACTGACGAAAAAGGATGAATTCAGTTGGTGAGTGTACGTGCTCACTGTACTAAAATCAAAGTCTTGGCAATTGGTATGGACGATACGCACGCCAGCTCCGCCAGCAGACGAATGGGCTTTTAAAGAAAACCATGATAGCGTATTCATGTTCAGTGTACCTTCCCCCTATTCACCAACATCTACAGCCAATACAAGTAAAACATTTTTCATTCATTTCATTCTTATTCTTCTATATTGAATGGTGAGAAGAGAGTGAATTGTTGGAAGTTATCATTAGAAGTCTCAAGCATTAGAAAATATATTTTCGTTGATAAAAATTTAGCATTAAATTTGTCGAGTTGATTAATTTATACACTATATAAAAAATTATGAAGAGAAATATCCGTGGATGAAAATTTAGCATTAGATTTGTCGAGGTGACTAATTTATACAGTATTTATACAAAATTATAAACAGAAATATCCGTAGATGAAAATTTAGCATTAGATTTGTCGAGGTGACTAATTTATACAGTATTTATACAAAATTATAAACAGAAATATCCGCAGTTCTATCGTTCTAGGATTAAAGTAACAAAGCTCACAGGAAAGTGGATGATGCCCGCAAGAGTCTTAAGACTTGTGCGTGGGTATTGAGATATGAGAAACATCTATGGCTGAATGAGATTCGAACTTAAGCTTGAGTGTTATCTAATCAGACAAACTTCAACAAACTGCGCCATTCTTTAAATACTGGAAAGAGAGCTAAAGTTATCATTAGAAGTCTCAAGCATTAGCAATAATATATTGAAATATGTAATAAAAATTTAGAGTAAAACTAATGTTTAGTTGAGGTGACTAAAATGTTTCAAATCTATTTCTTCGTTCAAGTTACACAACAGACTCTGTCTCTGCTGTAAAATCACGTTCGGAACCCACCGAAAAATGTGGGTCTACAACTCAATAACCATCAAACGTCTCAGACCTTTGTGGGCTTCATCCTCAGACGAAAGCGTTTATCAACTTTGCTCTATGTTGTGAATTCTGTATAGTGTTCACATTTGGCGAAATAAAAATATTATTATTATTATTATAATTAAAATATGGATGTTAAAACATAATCTATTCATTTGAATTAATATCTCAATGTAATATTCTTTTTTTACATAAATGTGACAGCAATGAACGGTAAAGTTGTTGAAAACGTTGTAATTAGAGGTAAATTCATCAAATATTCAAAAATTACTCCCAGAACCATTTTTATGGCCTTGTGATGGATATTCCATGTTAATATTGACACTTCTGAGGAATCATGTCACGTACCAACAATAGAAAAAGTCTAGAAAAAAGCACTGCCTTAGTATAAAGTAAAAACTTAGTATAAAGTAAACTTGCTTCTTCCATGTTAATATTGAAAAAAAAAACACCTTCAAAGTAAAATTACGCCATGCTTGAAAGTAGCTTTAGTTTGGCTTACCAAGTTCCTGCTCATAAAACCAGTATACATTTTCTACCCTGCTCATAAAACCTGTATACATATTCTACCCTGCTCATAAAACCAGTATACATATTCTACCAAAATAAGTTCAATTATTTGGGGGAAAAGACATTAAAGACTCAACTATATTGCAAAGAATTTAAAAAAATAAATACCTGGATTTCTTGTTCCATGACGAACTGCGTTGTTAATATTAACTTTTCATGTGAAATTTAACGACTTGCAGTCAAATACTTGTTAAGAATAAGTATAATAACTCACTTAATCTGGCCGAGCGCTTTCGAATCTATGAGATCCATCTTCAGAGGCCGCCTCTGAAGATGGATCTCATAGATTCGAAAGCGCTCGGCCAGATTAAGTGAGTTATTATACTTATTCTTAACAAATATTTGACTGCAAGTCGTTAAATTTCACATCAAAAGTTAAAAATAAATACTTAAACATGCTTATACGTACACATACTTAATATGCTCAATAAGGCAAAATATTTTAGATGAAAAAATAACGTAAAAATACTAGAAAAGAAAATACCGGTACTGTAATAGCAAGAATACAAAAATTAAACGAAAAAAATCTACAACACAAATGGCGGTCATCGGGTCCTTGTGCATACGTGCAACAATTTATTCAACACATAATAATGCACAATAACACACAGCTCATGATCGCAATGTCCTACATATGCACTTTTTTAGCAGACTGAACACTTTCTGTTGCAGGTTCAACCGGTCTGTTTAGTACTTTATACTAACGCAGTGTTTTTTTCAAACTTTTTCTATTGTTGGTACGTGACATGATTCCTCAGAATGCTCCAGCTGCTACATCAATGTTCTTCTGTTTTCCATTTTCCGGCCGTATGTCCGTCCGCCATCGTCATAATATTAATAATAATGGTGGTGCAAACTGGATGCAATACAAGTTTGCACGGCGCATCAAGTAATGGTTTTGCATTCCAACTTCTTGTCGTAGTTGATTTTCTGAAGACTAGCAGACTCAAATTTTGCTCTTGTTGTTCGAGGGTGGTAAAATTTTCTGTGGTAAAACATCCTCAACGAACAACTAAATTTTAAATCACACAAACTTTTTGATCACATTTTACAAAAACCACAATTCTTCTAACCAAAAAACTGACATCGATGGTCAAGGAGGACGCCTCTGAAAACGGATCTCAAAGATTCGAAAGCGCTCGGCCTACAGAGTAAATAAATTATATTTATTCTTAATGAATATTTGACTGCAAGTCGTTGAATTCACATAAAAAGTTAATATTAAGAACGCAGTTCGTCATGGAACACGAAATCCAGGAAAATTTTCTGTTTCCAATTCATACATTGTCAACACTGAATTAGAAGTTAAAAACCACTACATATCATTTCCTACCACAAGATGAGATACGTGGTCTATGGTGTAATGATAAATTTATTAGTATATTGTATGTAACATATGGCTGGACTATAGAAACTGCAACAATGTTCAAGGGCCGTGTTCGAGGACGTTCCTGGAGTGCCTCTTGAATCAAGGAACTCTCAAAATGTAATGTATTTTTTATAGGCATTTCAAGAGTCCCTCGAGTCATTTCAAGAGTCCCTCGAGTCTTTTCAAGATTCCCTCGAGTCATTTCAAGAGTCCCTCGAGTCATTTCAAGAGTCCCTCGAGTCTTTTCAAGATTCCCTTGAGTCATTTTAGGATTCCCTCGAGTCATTTCAAGATTACCTTGAGTCATTTCAAGATTCCCTCGAGTCATTTCAAGAGTCCCTGGAGTCTTTTCAAGATTCCCTCGAGTTATTTCAAGTTCCCTCAAGTTATTTCAAGATTCCCTCGGGTCATTTCAAGAGTCCCTCGAATCATTTCAAGATTCCCTCAAGTCATTTCAAGAGTCCCTCGAGTCATTTCAAGAGTCCCTCAAGTCATTTCAAGATTCCCTTGAGTCATTTCAAAAGTCCCTTGTGTAATTTCAAAATTACCTTGAGTCATTTCAAGATTCCCTTGAGTCATTTCAAGTGTCCCTCGAGTCATTTCAAGAGTCCCTCGAGTCATTTCAAGAGTCCCTTGAGTCTTTTCAAGATTCCCTCGAGTCATTTCAAGAGTCCCTCAAGTCTTTTCAAGATTCCCTTGAGTCATTTCAAGATTCCCTCGAGTAATTTCAATAGTCCCTCTAGTCATTTCAAGAGTCCCTCGAATCAAGACACACTTGGGGAATGCTATTATATTATATTTATGGGGCATTAGTGTTTTGGTCTAAAGAACGGACTACACAAACGAGGAGTGAGGTAGTTTGCGATTACTTTCCTCAATTCAGTATGCTTGAGAATCCACCCTCTTCACACAGCCTGGCTACAACTATCTCAGGGGTGCCCACAGGGGGGGGCTATGACGCAGACTGCGTCATTGAAATTCTTGGGGGGGGTTCCAAAAAACGTTTTGGGGGGGGGGCGTAAAGTTGATTGAAACCGTGTTTAACGTGACAACATTCAAAAATATACTACGAAGTCACCAGATAGAATGTCAATTAATGAAAATATATTTATAACTATTATTATACAATTGAATATGAAATAGTTAAAATAGTTATGTTTAGGATTTGTGCAGGAAGTTATTATTCAAACTTAGCAAGACGCTAAGCGAGTGCTCTGAAAGTGGTTTATACAACTTTACTCTCCTTAACAGTTACTAGTTAATCAGCAGAAAGGGCAATAAGTCGATTTAAAATTATCAAAAACAGACTCAGATCAGCTATGGGAGACTCATGGTTGTCCAATCTAATGGTTCTAGCTGCAGAAAAAGTTGTACTTGAGTCTATTTCTAACGAAGAAATAATTGAAAGGTTTTCTGTTTCCTCATCCCAAAGACAAAAACTTCTATGTGGGGTTTAGAGAGATAGATTTAACAAGCTTAGAAGGTACCAAGCTAACTTGTAGATGGTCACAGCCTACAAATTTAAAATGTTTGACTTCAAACTGTTGATGTTTTTCATGTACTTTACGATAACTACTTACTAATAAGTAAGAACTGCTATAGCAAAACTTACTAAATACTAAAAATTCAGTAATTTTTCATAACTATGTTTTTATTTTGTTTTGAAAGACACTTCTTTCGTTTGTGTGTTGTAAATAACTATACATGAAATGTGTGCCTTTTATGTACTTCATCCATACATAAATTCTCCCAAGATACTACACTAAGTAAATAACCTGTTGTTTAACTACTGTCCAATAAATGACTTAGTATTTTGAATTTTTGTGTTTTACAAATGAAGTTATTAACTCATTGTTTTCACTTCCTTTAAAGGAACAACTTTGTAGAATTATTTAACCTTAATGTAATTGGTACACCGAACATAAACTTATAGGTATTTCATTTTTATTGAACATTGTGTATTTGTAATAATATTTTATTGTTTAAAAACCATTTAGGTTCAAATTCTTATTTAGCTATTTTGCAATTAAGTTTATTGAGCAGAAGTTCATATATTCATTTCATTGATATTTTTTTTACCTTTACAAAAAATGTTACCTATGTAAAAAGAAAAGAATCTCAAGAAATATACATACATTTTGTATATTATCGACTGGGTTTGAATTTTTTCAATAGTTATAAAAATCTTCTTTTAGTTTTAGAAAGAATACGGGGGGCTTTTTTCGAATTTTTTTGGGGGGGCCTAATTTATGGTGGGGGGTTGGTGCTAAATTTAGGGGGAGGTGCGTAATGAGGTTTAGGGGGGGTGGGCACCCCTGACTATCTCAAATATCAATATTATGATGTAGAATTAATAACCAAACGTCAGAGTAGAATCATAGTTATAAAAATAGAAATACAGTAACTAAAGTCTGCAAGAAAATACTTCCAACACAGACCAAGACAGCAGAGAGAGAGAGGTCCGATCCTCTATCCCTTACAATTCACCCCCACCACATAGCAGCATTAACTCAGTTGCCCACAACGATAACAGAAAAGTGACATTGCGCATTCTACTTTGCGCAGGTCCGACTCTCCTCTCTTCCTCCAATGTAACTGAATATGATACAGAGCATCTGTGGTGGTGGAAGATTGCTTCCCCTCTTCCATGTTGGAAGTCTTTTCTCACAGACTGTAGTTTAACTAAATATTTCAAAGCAATATTTTTATAATATAATATACAATATTTCTAAACAACATAAGGAATACCATACTCTTATTTGAGTAGGTTGAAATTCATTGATGACTTGCAAATTTAAAGGTAAATTTTCTAAGATTTAATTTGTTCACACAACTTATTAATGAGGGGGAATACAAAAAGATTTAGTCAGGAAATTGTCATTTAACTTAAAAAATAAAAATTGTATGTTAATAAATGGAAAGCATAAAAAAGTACATTTGAGGGAAGTGATAGCCGCGAGCCGTAGCAGGTATCTGTTCAATCAGAGAGATTAGCTGCGTTCTCGTAGGTCCTGTTTGTAACGGTGACCGATTAGATTGGCCAGCAAAAAAGACACTGTTCTCTGCTGAAAATTACTTCCCGGTGGTTCGGAACCCACCTAAAACTGTAGGTCCAACTCATCAATCACCATCATCCAACTCATTACCCACGCACAGGTCTCAACCTATGTGGGCTTCATCCTCAAAAAAAAAAAAAAAAAAAAAATACTAATGAAAAATTAGGTAGAATTGAAAAATATTCAACCAACCTATCAGAAACATCAGTCTTTTGCTCCTGTTGCAAAAGAGTTAGATTTTCTGTTTCCAATTCATTCATTCATTCCATTCATTCATTCAATCATTGTCAACTACTACCTGTTTAAAATTAACATTTATTTTGATAATGAATTTCAAAGACTAATTTAACAACAATGTTTTAATTCAATGTTTGTAACAACAATGAATTGCACCAGTTTAAGGTTGGGAAATTGGTGGTTGAACATAAAACTTCAGATTGGACCAAAAATAATGAATATTGCAATCAAAATTTATACCTGGAATGAATTGGAAAGCTGTAGAGTGTAGAGGTATCAAATTCTC
>OX418217.1:10311674-10347644 GCA_948455865.1 Conomelus anceps | reverse complement strand
GGTTTCGTAGTTTATTTCTGATTGAACATATTTAACAATTAGATTAGATATAAAAAATAGAAGGCTCGATTTCGATGGTATTCTTTTCACCTCTCACCTTAGCTAATTTTTATAATTTGAATGTAATAAGGTTAGGGAGAAAATACTGCAATGAAAATACGCCGAACGAATCAAAAATTAGGTACAAAAAATATGCACTAACTAGATAAACTCAGATTTTCAAAAAAGAAGCCTTGATTTTGAAGGTATTCTTTTCACCTCCCACCTCGCTAATTTATAACTTGAATATAATGAGGTTAGAAAAAATATTGCAATGAAAATACGACAAACGAGCAAGAAGCCACTCCCTTGTACAAAAGGAGGGTCCGGGGCGCGTTCCCCCCCCCCCCCCGGAAAAATTTGAAAAATAAACTATAAAACCGACTTTGTTTGCGTATCTAGACATAATCCTCAAATTTTAAAGCACAGAACATTTAAAATAAGTAACAATTAGATTACTTAGATGTAAAAATAGATAACTTGATTTCGAAGGTATTATTTTCCTGGATTTCTTGTTCCATGACGAACTGCGTTGTTAATATTAACTTTTCATGTGAAATTTATTGAAATTTATAAATTTCATTTATTGAAATATATAAATTTATTTCATTTGTCTGCAAGTCGTTAAATTTCACATGAAAAGTTAGTATTATTTTCACCTCTTACCTTGGGTCAAACTGAATTGTACCTAGTACTTCAGTCATCGCCAAGGGGGAGGGGTCCTTACCCGGAGGTCCTCCCTTTGGCTACGCCTATGACTGGATTCCTTATGCAAGATTAATTTGAGATACATGATTCATTTTTCCAACATTTATTCATTGTATCAGGATAGATACTCATTACCAATAACTATATTCTTCTTTTTCTTTCTTCTATTCTTTTCAATTATTCTTCTGCTATTTCTCTCTCATTTCTATCGTATATCAAGTTTGTAGTTTTTTTTTTTTTTTAATAATTATTATCAATATTATATACAATATAACACAAATAATATAGGACTGATTCTCGCACAAAGGCTGTTTTGCTCATGCAGGTCTTATTATATCTTTGTATTATTTAAATACTTATATTTAAATTGGGAAGTGATAGCCGAGTGCTGTAGCAGGTATCTGTTCAATTAGAGATAAGCTACGAAACTCCTGGGCGCTCTTTGTAAGGGTGATCGATTGGATTGGCCAGCAAAAACGACTCTGTTCTCTGCTGTAAAATTACTTCCCGGTGGTTCGGAACCCACCTAAAACTGTAGGTCCAACTCATCAATCACCATCATCCAATTCATTAGCCACGCACAGCAGGTCTGAAACCTATGTGGGCTTCATCCTCCGAAAAAAATATAATTGTGTCGTATGCACTAAAATTAAAATAAACAAATTTGAATTTGAACTAATCGATAACAATATGATTACAAATTCCAATCAATTCTTATGACTCACAACTACTCTAGTAGCTGGAACAACGCCCTCTCTGTTACCAATTTACGCAATGTAGCGCGTGCGGCCCAGCTATATGGTACTTATAGCATGCTAGGGGCATGCTTCTGAATTTCGTAACAGTCTGCTTTCTATCAATAGCTGCAGCAAAGCCTTCGCTCTACCAGGAGCACTGAGTAACAGGAACGCAGCTATTTCTCATTGAGTTAATTCATTGGTGCAATTAGCGACAGTTGGTTACCCGGCTCCACTCCACTGCCTGATAAGGCATTGTCACGATTAGTACACCGATTAGCATTACTAACAACCGTACTATTCACACTGAGGTCACTGTCACACTGCCCAATCGCGTTGCAGGTCCGGTAAATGCACGCGCGCGAATACTGTCGCACGGTAAATAAGAATAAGAATTTAATTAGAATTAATAAGAATTCAAGTGTGATTTGTCTCTCATATTTTATTTTTTTTAATAGCCTACTAGTCGTGACTGACAAGATGGCGAATCTATGCCGTTCCTTTTCAAAATACAGTAATAATGTACAATCTAAATAAATATAATCAATACATTCTATTTAACAAATTTTAAATTTTATTCCTACTGCACAACAATAACCGAATAATATCTTAATAGCTGCAAAGGTACAAAAACTGTTTGGTTGGTAAATTTGTTTGGAGCGGTCAAAGTCCTTTCTTTTGCTGGTGGTGCCTGAACATAAATTTTAATTTCTTTTTATTTCTGGTTAGTTAGGTTTCTTTTATTTCCTTTATGTTAATATGTTAATTTGTAACCATTAAATTATTTTGTTGTAAAGTTGTGGCAATAAACAATTGAATTGAAAAAAAAATTAATAAAAAACAAAAAGGGAATAAAATAGAGAAAAATTAAGAGATAAAAGTAAAACTATAACAAGCAAGGAAAAATACTCATTGTCATAAACAAATTGTCACACAATGTTACACACACATTGTCATAAAACTTAAAAAACTCAGAGAATGCTGACGTAATGCGTAACATGAAACTTTATGTATACAATAAATATTATAAAATACTATACTGTAATATAAAATATTACAGTATAGCACTACAGGACTATAATAAGATTTATTAAAACAGTCCAGGGAATCCTAAACTTTTTTCAACTAAAAATATTTTAGGGGGGTTTCAACTACGGAAGTATATCAGGTTGATATTAACTTAAAAAATCTGAAATGAAATATGCAGACAGCTTTTTTTATTGTTTGTGATAGAGATGAACATAATAACATTTCAGGGGGAATTCCACCTAAAAACAACCCAAAATAAAATCACAAATAGAATATACCTTTTTTACAGTTGTTTGAAAATTGCGGGGATACATCCCCTTTATTCCTCCCTCGAAACAATCTGTCCTTTTTTTCTGAGGATGGAATCCCACATAAAATATTTAAAAAACAAGGAGTTGAGTTAGATGATTGGAGCATTATTGACAATATATTTAATATTATGAGTATTGTTAACATCACACTATGTGAGAAGGGTAAGAAAGTATAAGCCTTCTTTGTTGATTTTTCTTCGGCATTTGACAGGATAGACAGGCATGCCTTGTTTTATAAACTTTCTGAATTGGGAGTATCGTATAAAATGTTGAATGCCCTGAGAAATTTATATGTTGTTCAACAGCTAGAGTGTGGGGTTAGCAGGGGCTTTCTGACTTGTTGAAGACCACTTTGGAGACCACATGGAGAATTAGCTGGCAATGTTTATCTTTCATAATTATTATATATAGTTTTTTTTTTTGAGGATGAAGCCCACATAGGTCTGATACCTGTGCGTGGGTAATGAGTTGGATGATGGTGATTGATGCGTTGGACCTACAGTTTTAGGTGGGTTCCGAACCACCGGGAAGTGATTTTACAGCAGAGATACTATAGAAGTAAAGATGTTTAAATATGTTCAATTAAGCCCATTATTTATTTATTATTTTAATTTTAAAAACAATTGAAAAAATATTTTGTTGATAAAGAGTTTTTTGTGTACAAGAGTTCCTTTCACATCAAAATTAAGCCTCACCTCAACTAATTGATATATACTGTGTTAATGTGGTAATAATGGTAACTAGATTGTATAATTGTTGATCTGACTTGTAAATTGTCATACTCCTTGCCTGGAGTCTCCAAGGCGGTATCTACAAAAAAGTCCGAAACCTCTCCGTGGGTAATGATTTGGGTGATGGTGATTGATGAGATGGACGAGTTTTAGGAGGGTTCCGAACCACCGGGAAGTGATTTTACAGCAGAGAACTCAATCAGTTATTGTACCAAATTGGTGACAGTCCATCCTGGACCTGGAAATGCACAGTAGATCTTTACAAAAAGAGATCCCTGTACCGGCTTCGCAACGGTTGCATTTATTATTCAAATTATTATTTAACAAATCAGCATAATTCATTTAGTGACTACAGTTCTAAAAGATAGAACATTCATATTCTCAGTTACAGCTAGTCAGGTTTTAGGTTTTGATTTTCAGTTTTCATGTTACAATACTTTTCAAGCGTCCACAGTCCATTGACATTTAGAAGGCGTACCAATTCAATTTTGTAACCGAAACGGAAAACACTGATTTGGAGCAAATTATATCAGCGAAAATTTTTCTCTCAAGACACAGTCGGCGCGTTTAATCGAATATTTCTATCTTTGGATCAGAGTTCAAACTACTCTCCTACATATCAGGTACAGTAATAGACAAGAAGTATGTTGTGAAATCCATTCAAATCGAATCTTGTTAGCGCATTGTTACAACTTCTTAAATGTCATGAAAGTAACTGCTTATTATAATATCTACTTACTGATTGATTCCTCACTTTGATAACCAGCGAGACTTTCGAAAATACTCTACACATTCAAATCTCTAAATCCCTTCAAAATAAAATTAAATCATTTTGAGTTTCCAATTACAAAGAATCCATTTTCCAGCTTTAGGTGCTGGATGCACCCCCCTTGACCAAAAATCCAAATACCACTACTACAGGAGGTCAGAATAGAATAGAATAGAATAGAATAGAATAGAATAGAATAGAATAGAATACTTTTATTGGCCATTAAGTAAACAGTTTACAATAGGCTTTGTCATTTTCATATATGTGAGGACACATAAGCGATCCAGACAGTTATACTTAGGTTCAAAAGATATTCTATAATAATATATTATACATAAAATCATACATGAGTACAGTCTCCAAATAATATTACCTACGTACTTGAATTCCTACAATTATCATTAAATCATAATAGTAATCAAAAATCAGGTCAACGGATGCTCTATGATCTATCTATCTATCTTATTCATTATGGATATCTTCATCAACATTTCTATCATCTATAATAAGACAGAGTAGGGGTGTGTGTGTGTGTGTGTGTGTGTGTCAGTCGTAGATTTCACAAAAACGGCAACGATTTGGAACACTCAACGCTTCCTCTCAACTCAATTCAGTGCACCTTGAAGCCCGATTTTTCCTTTTAGATTTTTCAAAATTAATGTTGAATTTCATAATTTTTGTAAAATCGGTTGGATGCAGGAAACTCATAGAGCAGCTGATACATGACACGTATCTATGATGCTATTATAGATGATATAAAAGCCAAATCAACAAATTAGTTCTGTATCAATATTGCAGCTGCTAATTACCCAACGTCAAAAACAAAGCTGATTTGTCCACTTCTCTTTTCAAACGGTTGAACTGTTTGGCTAACAACTCTGAAAATTTCACTCACCCTCCCTCTTTCGTAATTTTGTTACCGCTACAATAATAAGTTACAGAAAAGTTACAAATATAAGTTACAGAAAAGTTACAAATATAAGTTATAAAAAGTTACAAATATAAGTATAAAAAGTTACAAATGTAAGTTATAAAAAGTTACAAATATAAGTTATGTATGCTGGTAAGAAGATCCTCTTATAATTATTGTGAGGCGATTTTTAACTCTTTTTTCTTGAATATTTCACATTAATTCGTTTTCTATTAGTTTTCGTTTTGTTATTACTCTTTCAATATTTTTTCTACAAGTTCAAGTCCAGACTCTTCTCCAACCACAAGCTTAGGATCAATATTCTTTCTGATTTTCTTGTCGATATTGGATGGATGTTATGTTTTGAAGGAGAAATAAAATTTACAAGTATAACGGAAAAGAGAAACTCCAAACTGGATTCCCGGGTAAGACGGGGTACTAGTAGTTACTAGTACTAGTATGTTACTAGTTGTTACTAGGTACTAGTATTCTGTAGTTTTCATATAACTTGGCAGCAGTTGAGTTCAGATGTAGCCAGTCTTCCCATCTTCTACACGCTGCCAAGTTATATGAATACTACAGTAGTTACCAATAAGAAGGTTAAATTTTCTATAACAGCCTACTGAAAATCTTAGAACACAAGAAAATTGCATCATGTTATATAAATTCCCACCCAGAACTACAAAATTCATCTCCAAAGATAAAGTATAAGTACTTGGTAATTTATTCTCACTCGTTCCATTTCCAGCTGTAATAATCCATCTTTCTAAACATCTCTATATATCTATATAGCCTATACATCTATAACATCTCAATCGGTACATCTCTCTATACATATATAACATCTCTCTACACATCGATGGCAAGCAAGAGCTAAACCTATTCAGCCACGATGACTTTCTACTTGAGCAATAATCGGCATACAGTTGCTAAATAAATGAACAGTTACCTGCAAGACAATAAATATGCTAAGGCGCGCTTGTGAAACGCTCATTTTATATGCAACAACAAATGGAATGCGCGTATTGTACGCTATAGCGTATTCTACGTTCGTCTATGAGTATACGCTGCTGTACAGCCAGTTTTGTAACCGCTGGAACCTGCTCATAGCTCCTAGTTACATTGATTCAGAGATCATTACGAAGATAGGATAGATGGATGGATAATTTGGCGCTTCAACGATTTTAATTATGGCTTCTCATTAGACCTCCCAGCAGTTAGTGCATTGTCTCATAAATGGTCATTGCAACCTTGTGCAGTCAGCATTTGCAACTCCCAGCATTTGACATCGATTGGGTGTTTTACCGGTTAGAAAAAGTAATCAATCAACTTACAGTGGAAACAGAACATGACAATGGGAGTGTATGTGTATGTGTGTGTGAGAGAGAGAGAGAGTATAAATAAATAAGTATATATATATATATATATATATATATATATATATATATATATATATATGTAAACTGTAAAGTGCCTCATCTTAAATCTCCGCTTAAACTCCAAACACAAGGTATCCGGGTACAGATCCTCATTAGGTAACATGTCCTAAAGAACAACACTAAAATTATTATTAATGGTAGGCAAAATGATTATTGAAATATTACAATGGAACACATTTGGAAGACTACCTTCCTTTGATTTCAACTGGAGCAAGAATTTAAAAGTTATAGAAATACTTCCGCATCCGTCAAATAATATACAAATTACTGGACTCTTTTTGTTTTGTATTGTGTGATGAGCAGTAGTGATTAGTGAGATTATGGGTGGTGTAAGTTGAGTACTAGTGAGTGGACTCTGTTGGGTGACTAGAGTCATTGTTGATCTGTTCGGTGACTGGAGTCAACTGTTGGGTGACTGGAGTCCGAAGGAAGGCGTGAGAAACAGCTGTGACTGGCTCATTTTATTCACATTAGAAGAGTCCCAAGCGCCAAGTCAAAATAGTAGTTTATGCAACGATTTTATTTTGACCCTTATTAAGGCACGAGTTAGATGTAAGTTATAACACGAGCGAATGCGAGTGTTATAAATATCTCACGAGTGCCATAATGGCCAAATAAAATCGTTGCATACACTATTTTATCTACGACCACTAGTATACATTTAATTAAAACAATTTCATTTTACCTGTGACTGTCAGAGATACCTAACCTCTCATCTCAAATACAAGAAGTTATAGTAGATTGTTAGGTTAGCAGCTTAGGTTAGCAGTTTGATGAAATCAGCTGATAGTTTCACAATATTGAATTACGATATTGATTCCATCAAAAATGCTTCTGATTGGTCCAGAACCCGTGTTATAATGTAGAACCTGTACTATAATGAGCTCTTTATACAACGGGTTTAAAAAAGCATTTCGAAAAGACAGCTGTTTTGGCATCAATTGTGAAACTGTAATGTATACATTATGACATGGTCATAGATAAATATGAATTACTTAACATCTAAACTTCATTCGCACTGTCCAATATGGAAGTTAATTGTAATAATTTGTACAATCCACTTCGTAGTACACATCTACCTACTCAAAATATATAACTGACAAAAATATATTAACAGTAATTGTTATATATACATAAAAAATGAATCAAAACAGAATTTTATTTCAAGCTGCCATACATTTTATAATTTTTGTTTATGTGATTTATTGGAAATTTTGAGATTTTCTCTTGTAACTTTCTTTGTTCTTACTGTCAATATGTATTATTTTTGTTCAGTTGCAGAGTAATAGGAGTATAAAACTCTGTTCTGCAACTCTTAAAAATAAATAAATAGTGGAAGGTATCCATAATGAATAATTAGACGAAAGTGTCACAAACACATTTATTAAAAATTGAGAAACTAGTTTCGGTTGTTATACCATTATCAATCTCAATCAAACTAAAACTAAAGTACAGAGAAGCTGAATATATACTGAACATGGAATGATACTATTGGCTAAGCGAGATAGAGGCTGACCTTCATCGAAGGTTGTGATTGGCTGGCAAGTCACGCCCCCTGGTAAAAGCAAAAATACGAGCCAAATCAATAACTAAAAACTGTGAACATCTAAAATTCTTTTTTCTACTTGAGTTCCACTAACTTGGTTTGATCATAATCCCAGCCTTCATTTAAAAAACAGTTCTTTCGTGTATTTCTCAGTTGACCTTGACAGCATTTCAGTGAGCTTCTAATTTTTTAGTTTTAATCTGATTCAATTCTAGCCTTATTACGTATTTTTTCTTTTTTGTTGCTTTCTAGATGTTCACAGTTTTTAGTTATTGATTTGACTCGTATTTTTGCTTGTTACTCCTCCCACCAGGGGGCGTGACTTGTCAGCCAATCTCAACGTTTGATGAAGGTCAGCCTCTTTGTCGCTTAGCCAATAGTATCATTTCATGTTCAGTTTATATTCAGCTTCTCTGTACTTTAGTTTTAGTTTGATTGAGATTAATAATGGTATAACAACCGAAACTAGTTTTGCAATATTTTTTAATAAATGTGGCTGTGACAATTTCGTCTAATTATTAATTTTCTCTTGTAACTTATACATTTATTCAATTTTCCTTTTAGCTATTGATTGTTTATACGATTGATATCCATTTTCTCTTGTAACTTATACATTTATTCAATTTTCCTTTTAGCTACTGATTGTTTATACGATTGATATTCATTTTCTCTTGTAACTTATAAATTTATTCAATTTTCCTTTTAGCTAATGATTTTTTATACTATATATAAGATTATCGATTTATCCGTATTATATTGAACTGTTTTTTTTTCTAAAGTAATTAATATTCTACATATAACTTTTAGTAGACTGCTTTTAGACCAACCAATTTTCGGCAACGAGCTGGAAGACATAGGTTCACATCCACCTATAGGATCACATTGACCCTAACATTTTGATTAATGAATTCAAGAAATAAACATTGTCCTTACAATTCATAAGCAAAACAAAACGTTTCAATGCATCACGCATGTAATTCATATTATAGCATTTCTATAAAACCCCTGAGAAAAGAAAAAACAATCAATCAAGATATATCAATCATTTATCATAATATTATCAAAACCTAATCCACAAAATATGCTCCACGATTACGCTGTAGAGGATTACAGACAGCGTTATTTAAGTACGAGTTCATGACCGATGAATTTGAAGGTGAATGCACTCCTTATTGGTGAATTTATCAAGAGATATTACTTCTTCCCTCTTTTTCTTCTTCCTCTTACTACCTTCTGTAACCCCCCGCAAAGCTGGACAAAGAAAAATATAAGTAATCCTACAATAGTACAAGGGACAATATACAAGGATCAGGCTCATCATCCAGATAAAGATAAGTTTACCAATGAAGACTGTGGGGGGGGGGGGGAGGTATCAATACTTTCACCCACTTATGATTAGGTCTCTCTCACACAATCATTCTCTCTCCCTCACTCACTGTATGATCATACCTAATCGTATAATTTAGGTTACAACAATGTGTAACGGTATAAAACGCTTTTTATCGATTCTAATTTGAACTTATCGAACATTTTACGACGTTTCTGAAGTCATCTCTCCTCTTCATCATGAGAAGAAGTTGAAAAAGAAGTTGGAATAAAAGGAGGAGAAGAGGTAAGGGGGGAAAGAAAAGAGAAATAACGAATAATATGAAAAGAGGACGTGGATGAAGTAAAGAAGACTGAAAAGGAAGTAGAAGTAGAAGACAGGAGGAGAGAAGGAAAAGATTTATTTAATGTAAAGTGTGGAGTTGAGGGAAGAAGAAAAAAACAGTACAGGAAGAAGAAGCAGGAGAAGGCGAAAATGAAGAGGAGGGAGAAGATGAAGTGAGAAAAATAAGAAGAAGCAGCTAAGAAGAGAAAGAATGGGAAGAATAAAAAGAAAAACAAGAACAAAAAGACTGGAGGAGACAAGAGACAAAATAATAATAATAAGAAACAGAAGAGGATGAAGAAGCAGAAGGAGAAAAATAGGTAGAAGGAGAAGAAAAACAAGAACAAAAAGACAGGAGGAGAAAAGAGGATGAAAAATGAATAGGAACAAGAAGAAACAGTATAAGAAGAAGCTGAAAAAGAAGAAAAATAGGAAAAAAGAAAAGAAGGAAACAGGGATAAGAAAAATAGGGAGAAGAAGAAAAATATGGAGAAGTAGAAAAAGAAAAACAAGGAGACGTAATATAAAGAAAAATAGAAGAAAAGAACAAAAAAATAGTATGTGAAGAAGAAAAATAGGAAGAAAGAGAAGAAGATGAAAAAGAAGAACAATAGAAAGAAAGAGAAGAAGAAGAAAAATAGGAAGAAAGAGAAGAATGAGAAGAAAAATAGGAAGAAAGAGGAGAAGAAGAATAGGAAGGAGGAGAAGAAGAAGAATGAATAGGAAGAAAGAGATGAATAATTATTATTATGAAGAAAAAAGAGCAAGAACAATAAGCCAGGAGGGCAAAAGAAGAAGAAGAAGAAGAAGAAAAAGGAGGAAGAAGAGGAAGAGGAGGAGGAGGAGGAAAAAGAACAAGAAGACGGGAGGACAAAAGAAGAAGAAAATTAAAGATTAGGAGAAGATGAAAAAGAGGAAGGAGAAGAAGAAGAAGATAAAGAATTAAAAGAAGTAGAAGAAGAGTAAAAGAAGAAGAAGAAGAGAAGGAGGAGGAGGAGGAGGAGGAGGAGGAGGAAAAAGAACAAGAAGACGGGAGGACAAAAGAAGAAGAAGAAGAAAATCAAAGATTAGGAGAAGATGAAAAAGAGGAAGGAGAAGAAGAAGATAAAGAATTAAAAGAAGTAAAAGAAGAAGAAGAGAAGGAAGAGGTGGAGAAGGAGGAGGAGGAGGAGGAGGAAGAAGATCATTTTAGTGCTACCTACGGTAGTGAGCTTTTACCGACTCAAATCATTAGTCAAGAGCAGATTTATAAAGCTGCTGGGAAAAAATACTAACAACCCGATTAAGATTCGCTTCCTAATTCTTTTAAATCATGATAAACTACCGGCGAAAAGTAACTAGATATAAAACACAAGGCTGACATTATTCCCCTAGGAAACCTGTTCAATATTGCACAAATCATGGCACTTGAAAAAAGAACTATAGGTGGCTTTGGCAGAGCTTCTTTGGAATGTGAAAAGTTTTTTAATTTTTAGGCTTATTGATAATATTAAGATTTATGAATCCAGACAGATTTTTTTAATTGTTTGATCCACTGGATTTATTGATATTTAGTAACAGTTAGATTGTTGCTCAAAGTCTTCTCTGTTGTAAAATCACTTCCCGGTGGTTCGGAACCCACCTAAAACTGTAGGTCCAAATCATAAATCACCATCATCCAACTCATTAACCACGCACAGGTCTCAGACCTATGTGGGCTTCATCCTAAAAAAAAAAAGTGGGATAAACATTTTTCATAAAGTATTTAAGACACATATTTCAGGGTCAGTACAACAAAAATAGCAAATCAATAATTATAGAGATACATTGATGGAATTTTTTATAGTATTATCCTTTAGCCTTCAACCAAAAATAAGGTACATGAGCCTACTCCTTAGACTTAGTACAAATAATTTTAATACAGAAAGTTAATACAGGAATTGGATTATTCAATACCTACAATACATTTATTTAAAAAGATTAAAATAATGTAGACCTTAAACTGTAAAATTGGAACATAATTTTCTATTGCACATTCACCTCAAGTTGGCACCTTCTTCGCTCTTCATCAACTTAGTCTAATAATATTATAAGGGTGCTATAACTATATAGTTATCCTATAACACTCGAATTATATTGTATTATAAATTGAATGATATACTGTACTCAGTGCAGGAGTACAGCAGTAGACTATTATTAATCTATTAAGAGCTTTTTGTTGTATATTATTCATTATATAACTATGTATAGTATTCTTCATAGTTATTTTAATAAAGATTAGTTATCTAATTATCACTTATTCATCTAAATCTTATCTTCATATGCGACAATGTCAGATGTAGAGGAATTCTAATTCTCTTGAACTATTTTATAATTATATAACTAAATAGAACTAATTATATAACTATATAGAACTAATTATATTGCAATACTTTGATTTTTTCAGTCTTATTCTTATCCACCTATGTTCGGCTTCTTCAACTGTTCGATTTCATAAACTTCTTTAAATAAAAACTTCTGTAAACTTAAAATTGCATTTGGGTTTTAGGTTAATTGGACTACATACCTTGCGACTTGGGCTCCATACATTGAGAAAATATGTTGTAAAATTTCATCTGGGGTATTTGTCCTGCGACAGCTCGCTAGATTGAATGACAAAAAGTTACTTTTTACAGCTTACGATGGGCTCTTACTGACACATATTAGGTATGCTATCTTAGTATGGGGTAATTCATCAAAACAAAATCTTGATAGGGTATTTAAGATCCAAAAGAAAGCGGTTAGGTGTATAAAAAGAGTAAATAGATTAGATTCATGTAGGCCGTTATTCAAGAGACTTGGTCTCCTAACTGTACCCTGTTTATATGTGTATATGAAGCTACTTTATATGTAAAAACGAATGATATTAACCAAAATCTTGACGTACATGATTATAATACAAGAAGCCGAGGAGATTATCACTAGGTGAGTCACAATAGTAGCTTATTCAAACAAAAACCTAGTTATATTGGTAGGAAATTCTACAATAAGCTATCGCAGTTTTTAAAGTCTTGAAAATCTAGAAATATTTAAGAAACAATTGAAAAAGTATTCAGTTGATAAAGCTTTTTATAGTGTACAAGAGTTCCTTTCACATCAAAATTAAGTCTCAACTTAACTAATTGATATAGTAATTATGGTATCTAGTGTAGTATATGACTAGTGTTAATCTGAATTGTCTTATACTCCTTAACTGGAGTCTCCAAAACGTAATCTTCAAAAAAAAAAATTCTTAGTACATCCTACTATTATTTACTTGAAAAATCTATAGACGCTATCAATAACTCCATTTAGATGATGTTTTACTAAAGTCATAGCTTCAATTTTTTAGTTGATGAATCGTTCAAGTAGATCGAATTTTTTCAAAGTTCATCAATATTACTAGTATTTACTTGAAAAATAGAAAGACACTGGCAATAAGTATCCATTTAGATAATGTTTTACTAAAATCATAACTTCAATTTTACTATCTTCCAGCTATATAGTTGATTAATCGTTTAAGGATAGAATTAATTCAAATTTCATAAATCGTATCAATAGTAGACTTAATTCTGAATTTCACAGAAGACTGATTGACATTTTGTCACGGTGAGTTCATACAGATACATGTCGCACTTGCTCAGCGATGGAGGGGATCAGTATCATTCCAAAGAACCAGTGACAAGTAAATATGACAAGAGCCAAGAGCAAGTGAAAAGAAAACAAGAAGGTGTGGTGTGGTCTGTCCTGTGGTGCGCGAAGCGGCAACACTGAGCTCTCCCACCACGATCCTATTGCGCAGTTGCCACTTGTCAGGGCGAAGAGCCAGGAACCGGTCGATGTGTACAAGTTCAAGTGCTTAGTGATTAGTGACAACTGAGTTCGGTTAGCGGTATCGTGTTTATTCCTTGTTCATTTCAAAGTTATTACGCAGCGTTTAATTAATTAAATCCAATTCATTCCTTAACTTTCATTCATTTTTTCATCATGACGGACAGATGGAACTCTGAAAACACAATCAAATTCATCCAGGAATTTCGCGCGAAAGACTGTTTATGGAACCGGAAGGCGCCATCATTCAAAAATAAACAAGCCAAGGAGGCAGCGTTTCAAAAAATTGCCGATAATATGAACATTGCAGGGTTTGGAGTAAGCGAAGTTAAAAGAAAAATGAAAACACTGAAATCTACCTTCTACCAGGAAAAGAAGAAAATGCAAATTTCCTTACAATCTGGAGGTGAGGGCGAATCTTTGTATGTGACAAATTTACCGTGGTACAAAGAAATGGAGGATCTATTGAGTTGTATACACGAAAGTCAATCTGCTAGTTTGGAAAATGTAAGTAACATAATGTACAAACAAATCATTACGAAGGTAAACATACCAATTATCGCCCCCTACCGAATATCGGCCTTCTTTCATTTTATTAACCCATTTACTGTAGTTTTCATATAACTTGGCAGCAGTATGTTGGGTTCAGATGCAGCATGTCCCATCTGCTACACGCTGCCAAGTTATATGAATACTACAGTAGATCCAACTTAATTTTTTCCTGAAAACACATTAGTTTACCATCATTTCCGGCTCCTTAGATGGGGTAAATAACATTTTTAAAGTATAAATATTCTCCATATTTAAAATAAGTGATGTTCCCAATTGGGAACAGCGGGCTCAAAAGGGGGGGGGGGGTCAAAAAGAATTTCTCATTTTTTTTAATGTTAAAAATGTTTATTATCAATTATTTTCATGCAATAATTTTCATTATCAATGTTAGAAATGACAATTCATTATTACAAATACCAATAGCGCAGTCTAAATATAGAAATAATTTGTAAGCTTTCATATAGCCTCAAAACAATGAGTATGTAGAGCAATGTCATATTCTTTGTACAGTATTTCATTCTCACATTTATTTTGCAAAATGCACTCCTAGTTTGCTTTCCATTACTTGTAATCATGTGGTCTTGATCAAATCGAACATGCTCTGTCACTTTCCTCTCAACAGCAGCTCCAGAATTTGAATCAGTTATTGATTTACATGATCCCCTTTCTTCTTTGGCCATTGCTTTCACATCAGCTGTTAGAGAAGCTTTTTGAGATTTGCTCTCAATTTTCCAACTATACCATACATCTGCCACTGTGGACATTGACAACTGCATTAAATATCTAATGGAAATCGAATTACTTTCTTGATGTTTAGCAATATAATAAAAATTGAACATCTTCCCAAAAATGTTGTTTAATCACTCAATCGGGAATGACTCAAGCACCAGAAAGAAGTCACTCTGAGTGTGCAGGATAAAATGGATGTATTTATGCCTTGAATATCTTTCAAAAAGCGGTTTCAGAGGAGTTATTCCTAAAAGATATTCCGAAACAGGAACAAGGACCAAAAAAAACCTCTCATTCCGTACAGCATATTACAGAGTTTTCCTGTCACTACCAAGCCGCTATTACTACAAAACAAGCTATTTTCAGATAAATTTCCCATGGAATGCTAAACATGCCAAATGCCATTTATTATTTTTATGTAGGTGAGGCAGCACTTAGATGTATTCTACGTCATTATTTCCCTGAATAATTTAAATTTCATTGAGTGACTACAACTCACCTCACGGCATTTATTTTCTTGATTAAATAAAAATCAATTTAAAGTGTAACAAAGCGGCACGTGCAATCATAAAACGAATAAATTTCATTAATTTCAATTGTTCTTTTGCTGCCACTTGTTATTAAGGAGGGAGAGAGAGAGAGAGAGAGAATTAATTTAACAAAGGTACATGTTTAAATTCTCTAGAGACAATCATATAGAAGAGATAAAATACCGTTCCGAGTAACAACAGATAATAACAATAATTATTAATGTAAGATATTTTTCTTGGAGCTTTGCTCATGTAATCGATTTGTTTCAAGTGCTGGGCGCACTGAATGTTAATACAAGAACACTGCCACATATTTTTATTTTTATTAAGTCTGCCGTACTGAACAAGCATGACCGGTGAAGATTGCAATAATTTTTTCAACTTGTGCACAAAAGAATAAAGTTTATGACTTTTGAAATCTATCCTTCAAGGACGGCTTTCAATCATTCAATTCGTTCAATTGAACAGTATTTGATTGCTACAAATAGAAGAAGCAAAAACGAACACCTCGAACAAGAAAGTTTATCACTTTATTTTTTATTACGACGACTGCTATGTTATCCAATACGATTGTTAACATCCAGCTGGGGCAATCAGGTTGTTACATGTTTTAAGGCCCATAAATATTGCACCCCTAGCTACAAGTCTATTTTCAGAGACAAGGTTGTCTTTGAAATGTTCAAAGTTAATGCGACTCAAGTTTAAAACTTGTTTGTTGGAATTGATTTGTATCAACTACAATAGAGTGTTTCTTCATTTAAGTTTCAGTTAAGGGTACTTCTCTGTTATTCAAATTGTCAATTGATATATTTCTCATAATGTTTGATCTATGGAATGCAAAACGGCGAGCATTCATTACCGCTCCTTTGGCAATAAGGAAGTCAGTCCAAACAAGCGAAATTTAAAGCCTTCATTAGATGTGTAAGAAACATATGAAGGCATGAATAATCATGCTTAAAACACATATAAAGATAGGAAAAAATAATAAAGATAAATTTATGTAAGAAAAACATACAAAGGCATATAATAAAAATGACATTTAGACATTTATTACTGTTTATGCATTACTTGTTTTTACTATTTTTTTATTAATTTTATTATTTATTACTTTTATACTGTTTATAACGTTTTTCTATGTATTATGAACCATGACTGTACTATCTTTTATAATAAAAGCTATGAAAAAACTTAATTTTCTATGTATCATGAACATGGTGACTGTTCTATCATTTACAATATCATTATCAATCATTACAATAATTAATACTGTACTATCATTTGCAATAAAAGCTATGAAAAAATTAAATATTTTATATGACTAAGGTAATTTAGGCATTTTATTTACCAGGTGCTACAGCGGTCATCTATATTACTGTACTGTGAAAAATTTAGATTTCAATATTGAACAGATTGTCATAGATTCAATATTGTGTAGGGTCAATCAATAATTATGAATGAATAACCTTATGAGAAAGGTTATGAAAAATTTACTTATTGATTTCTTGGATGAAGAAATGAGTAGGATGAAGCCCACATAGGTCTGAGACCTGTGCGTGGGTAATGAGTTGGATGATGGTGATTGATGAGTTGGGCCTACAGTTTTAGGTGGGTTCCGAACCACCGGGAAGTGATTTTACAGCAGAGAACAGTGTCTTTTTTGCTGGCCAATCTAATCGGTCACCGTTACGAACAGGACCTACGAGAACGCTACTTATCTCTCTGATTGAACAGATACCTGCTACGGCTCGCGACTATCACTCCCCGGCTATTTCAAAGTTATCAAAAGTTATTATTTAAAAATAGTAGGATATTCTAAATTTTAATTAATTTTAAATTAATAGCTGTTTTCCTTAAAAGTTTGCTAAGAGAAGTCCACATGCTGATACAGATAAGCATTACAAATACATAACTATTACTGTATTATCTACGACCATGTCATAATGTATACATTACAGTTTCACAATTGATGCCAAAACAGCTGTCTTTTCGAAATGCTTTTTGAGACTCGTTGCATAAAGAGCTCATTATAGTACAGGTTCTACATTATAACACGGGTTCTGGACCAATCAGAAGCATTTTTGATGGAATCAATATCGTAATTCAATATTGTGAAGCTATCAGCTGATTTGATCAAACTGCTAACCTAACAATCTACTATAACTTCTCGTATTTGAGATGAGAGGTTAGGTATCTCTGACAGTCACAGGTAAAATGAAATTGTTTTAATTAAATGTATACTAGTGGTCGTAGATAAAATAGTGTATGCAACGATTTTATTTGGCCATTAAAGCACTCGTGAGATATTTATAACACTCGCATTCGCTCGTGTTATAACTTACATCTAACTCGTGCCTTAATAAGGGTCAAAATAAAATCGTTGCATAAACTACTATCGTATTACTATTATAATATTCAAATTTCTGGTGATAAAATATTACTGTATACTATGAAAAATATGGTACTCACGAAATTAAATTTGAAATGAACAACAGTAATCCTAGTCAAATATTGTAATTACCTGAAAAAGAAAGAGAAATTGTAAAGACACATAATATTAATTTAAAAAAAAACACATAAATACTGTATTGAAATTAAATAAAAAATGTTAATGAAAAGTTTTCAAGACACAATATGAAACCATTAACTTTTCATGTGAAATTTAACGACTTGCAGTCAAATATTTGTTAAGAATAAGTATAATAACTCACTTAATCTGGCCGAGTACTTTCGAATCTATGAGATCCATCTTCAGAGGCTCCTAAATCATCATGCCAGTTTTTTGGTTAGAAGTGTTGTGGTTTTTGTAAAATGTGATCAAAAAGTTTGTGAGATTTGATCACATTTTACAAAAACCACAACACTTCTAACCAAAAAACTGGCATGATGATCTAGGAGCCTCTGAAGATGGATCTCATAGATTCGAAAGTACTCGGCCAGATTAAGTGAGTTATTATACTTATTCTTAACAAATATTTGACTGCAAGTCGTTAAATTTCACATGAAAAGTTAATATTAACAATGCAGTTCGTCATGGAACAAGAAATCCAGGAATATGAAACCAATTGCATAAAATATGAAAATTATAATAGTTAGCCTATTACTACTATGACAAATACGTAATGCAATTTTGGGATGAGACCAATACCTCGCTAAGATCAAATGCTTCATTTAATACCTATATAATTCAAAAATGCACCAATGACAATAAAATTGAGAAGTCTATTCGATTAATGGATCCGATCAAACAATAGCTTGACTGCATTTTCTACCTTCGAGTTTTTCCATCTAATTTCAATTATTTGTTAGTTTTTTAGTTTAGTTTTAGTGTGTACTATATCTTATTTTGATTTTGTTGTTTATAAGGATCACACGGCTGGCTCTCAGGTGCCGTTCAGTGTCTTCAAATATGATTTGAAATACTTAAATTACCGGACTTATTAAGAATAACTTATTAATTAAATTTTATTATATATTTTCCTATTTTACTAAACAATTTTATTCGTGCATTTGAAAAAAAATGATTTAAAAGAGGTGTAAAACCTATGTGGGCTTCATCCTCAAAAAAAATTTGTAGTAAATAGGATTTGTTTTTAAGGCACTGGGGGAGAACTGCGTTGATGGATTATAATTATTATTATTATTATTATTAAGTAGTAGTAAATTTGAAATTCATAATAAATAATAACTAAATCAACATAATAGTGTTGTAACTAAAGAAAGTTACAAAATATTAGTCAATTTCAGAATATCATGCTTCAAGGTCTTTTAGTTTTTCACATCGGGTAGTGCACAAGTTATTTTTTAATGCAATGGACCAAATAATAATGGGCCTACTAAAACTATATGGGTAAAATTAATTAACTCCTGGATGTTGAATACTGTTACATAATAGAATAGAATAATAGATAGTCGCTATCAAGAAATTCCCATGAAATCAACCTTTGAACACAATTTTATCATAACAATCCAAATTTTAAATTGAATAATTATTTGACACACATAATAAATAATTTCTAACGTGCACATTTCTCAAGGATAAGCTCCGATAACATTTTACATTTGCCTAGTACTCTCGTTTCCTTGTACAGGACTTCTTACAACAGCACGAATAAACTTGTTCTGGTTTATTTATCGACCACCAGGTGGCAGCACAAGCTAGTCATTCTTGTTTGACGGATGTAGTTCCATATTCTCCGCTAGAGCGCAGGTACTGCACTGTTCTTGCCTAGAGCTCCATGCCTCTCGTTTAGCCTATGGTGGAATGATACATTGACCAGTAGAATAATATAATTCCACCAGTGGCGGCCGGCCAGGGGAAGGGCATGAAGGAGTTTTCACTTGTGAATTTATTCATTTTTGTGACTAATTATTTTATTGTAATATTTCATTTAAATTTTTGTTTTTCACTCAATTTATTTCAAAATGAGTTTGAAAATTACTTTAAAATAAATAGTAAATATGAGAATTTAATTAATTCAATAATCATAATTGCAATGGACCGCTTATTCACTCAATTTATTTCAAAATGAGTTTGAAAATTACATTAAAATAAATAGTAAATATGAGAATTTAATTAATTCAATAATCATAATTGCAATGGACCGCTTATTCACTCAATTTATTTCAAAATGAGTTTGAAAATTACATTAAAATAAATAGTAAATATGAGAATTTAATTAATTCAATAATCATAATTGCAATGGACCGCTTATTCACTCAATTTATTTCAAAATGAGTTTGAAAATTACATTAAAATAAATAGTAAATATGAGAATTTAATTAATTCAATAATCATAATTGCAATGGACCGCTTATTCACTCAATTTATTTCAAAATGAGTTTGAAAATTACATTAAAATAAATAGTAAATATGAGAATTTAATTAATTCAATAATCATAATTGCAATGGACCGCTTATTCACTCAATTTATTTCAAAATGAGTTTGAAAATTACATTAAAATAAATAGTAAATATGAGAATTTAATTAATTCAATAATCATAATTGCAATGGACCGCTCTACAGTTAACCTCTGACTAATGGTGTGCCGGCTGAGGTCTGTCAACTAGCAAGTGAAGGGATCTTGTTAAGACAGAAAAGTCCTTCACTTGATTAGCACGCGGTTGCATGTGGGTTGACTAGTTGGAAATGTTGACGACGTAGTAAAGGTATTCAAAATATCCTGCACCTGAACTTATCACAAACACTAGCTAGCTGTGCTATGGCCAGAGGCAGTCCGGCCTTATGACAGTTACATAGTGAAGCAGTAGGATGCAGTAATAACATAACCTGGATCATTTACATATTATAAACAATTGTTCAAGTTCAATTCTTATATTAGAGTATCTTTACTTGATTGTGTTTTGAAACAAATAGATAATAAATAAATATTGCAATATCACACATCGGATCACATTGTACACTTTTAACAATGAAAACTTCAGCAATAAAACGTTATTCATGTAAACAATATTAACTTTATAATTTTCAGTAGTATTGAAAAATAATCTGTAACAGGTGTTAGTGCAATAAATTGAAAATGGATTAAAGAAATTTTAATTATTGGATGGTGTTAGTTTGTAGTTTATGGTAAACTATACAATATCACAATGCATTATAACAAATTATTTTATAGTAAAAATTTTTAATAATTCTCAAAAAAGTCCTATATCAGGTATCAGGGCAATTCTGCCCTGTTTCGGAGCTTCTTTTTAGTGTTTTCAAAGTATTGGATCCCAGACAGCTGTATTCAAAGTAAGTGGCATCTAGGTTGCACAAAGACAAATCTGCCTTCCAGAATAGGAATCACCACTACAACACCAGATACAGGCATCTCCTCATATCAAACGGCAAAAAAGGCTCTTTATCAAAGACACTACATTCATTTATCACTAAAAATCTTCAACTTAATTCCTGGAAACATTAAAGCAATAGGACATATCAAAAAATTCAAGCAACAGCTTCATAACTGGCTAATAAATATTGACAGACAGCATATAGAGAGGATGTTTTCATACAATTATTATGATGGAAACTTTTAATTTTGAAAACTTACCAATCCTTAATCCTATATCCTATTTTAAACTGAACCTCCTTTTTCCTCTACTAACACCTACTCTAGAACATGGCATGCCATAGTGGGGTAGGATGATTTCCAAAATATATGTTTTATTTATTATACGTATCTTATTACCTGAATATAATTATTGAACCGCTTGGTTAAAATTTTTGTATTGTATATTGAAAAATGGAAATAAAATTATTACTTATTTATAATTGAATACATTTAGATAGCTCAATGGTGAGTGATAAGTGGGGTTTTCCTAGCTTCGCACTTTTTGCAAAGCGGACTTCACAACAGTAGCTAGAAATTCTCGTATGTTTAATTGTTACGAACGGTAATTACCGTTTGTCTAATTTTGATCCAAATATTCTTCAGTTTTAGAAATTTTCGTACGATTACTTGTTGCGTACGGTAATTACCGTTCCTACGTCTATTTGTTACATTGTCACCATAGAAATTGTCGTACGATTACTTGTTGCGTACGGTAATTACCGTTCCTACGTCTATTTGTTACATTGTCACCATAGAAATTGTCGTACGATTACTTGTTGCGTACGGTAATTACCGTTCCTACGTCTATTTGTTACATTGTCACCATAGAAATTGTCGTACGATTACTTGTTGCGTACGGTAATTACCGTTCCTACGTCTATTTGTTACATTGTCACCATAGAAATTGTCGTAAGATTACTTGTTGCGTACGGTAATTGCCGTTCCTACGTCTATTTGTTACATTGTCACCATAGAAATTGTCATACGATTACTTGTTGCGTACGGTAATTACCGTTCCTACGTCTATTTGTTACATTGTCACCATAGAAATTGTCGTACGATTACTTGTTGCGTACGGTAATTACCGTTCCTACATCTATTTGTTACATTGTCACCATAGAAATTGTCGTACGATTACTTGTTGCGTACGGTAATTACCGTTCCTACGTCTATTTGTTACATTGTCACCATAGAAATTGTCGTAAGATTACTTGTTGCGTACGGTAATTACCGTTCCTACGTCTATTTGTTACATTTCGAGCCAAATCCCCCACAATTCTTTAGCTTGCATCTGGCAACACTGGTTCTCAGTGCGCGGCGCAGTGCGAAGCTAGGAAGACCCACTTTTATTGTATAGTTCAGGGTGTACTATCCAAGCAACAATAGCAATCAATTATTTCATTATGTTCCAGACTTTTCGTATATCGGTGCAGCCGGAAAATAATTTGCCAGCACAATTATTATTTGATGATGACGAAATTGAAATTGAGTGCCAGGACGATACACTGGTGCCAGTCCAACAAACCTCCTCTGCTAGGGTAACGAAAAAGAGAAGAACTTCATTTTCAGAGTCTCCGTTTTCACCTTCAGATAATAAACGACGTACAACGGACGACAACGAAAAAAACTTGCTGACAAACATTGTCGAACAATTACAGAAAATTTCAAATAGCAATTCGCAAGTGGACAAAAGTGACTGTTACGAACATTTTGGGAAATATGTATCATCAATGTTACGTACTATTGGTCCCCCAACTTCAATGAGACTACAAGAAAGAATTACGTCACTGTTAACCAATGCTATGTGCCCCCCATAAAACTCTTCCCTTGACCAGTCGATTACCAGTGATTTCTACAAGTAGAAGTAATTTAATGGTAATTTTGTTCAGTTTTTTCCTTTTTTTATTCATTGCTCAGTTTGATTAAATTTGATTGTTGAATGATATGTAATAAAAAATAATAAACTATACCAATCAGCTTTTCTTTACCTGCATTAGTTATTACTCTAACCTAGTGATACAGTATAATGTATCATGTCTTATTATCAGAAAACAATGTATACAACAGTCAGTGGCGTAGCCACGGGGGGGGGGGGCCCATGGGGCCCAGGCCCCCCCCACCCGAAAATCCAGAAATAAAAAATTCTCAAATAACTAATAGATAAGGACTTATTAAAGCCGAAGGGTCTATCTGTATTGTTGTATTATAACGAACAGAATACAGAAACCCTGATTGTTTAATAGAATATAGCTACAGTTATAGTCAGATTAATGTATTGTTCAAATTTTTCCTCAATATTTACTCATATAGAAACTTTTTAGGTGCTCAAATGGATAATTTCGATTTAAAATGAGCTACGAAATCGAATAAAACATGTTAGAAAACTGTGACTACCATAATTAATGAAATATTACATTAAATAAAACGCAATTTTTTCAAGTTTGAAGTGGATTTACTTTGTTAATTATTGATACATCACCTTTTTGAATAATCTCATCTTGTAGAAAATTTAGTTTTGAAGTAAAAATTCAGAATAACCCATAGCTTAATCGCACCCAAAGTTCATGAAATCGGGATTTTATAAATGAAAACACACAAATAAATGCAAGTTCTATGCAAGCGTATAAAATCAGTGTGCTATGATAAAAAGATTACGATTTCATAAACTTTGGGATGGGTGCGTTTTAGGCTAATGACAGAAATTACATGAAACTTATAAAAAGGTATGCTTTCTTCATGTATATTTGAGTTGTATTTTTATAAACTTGAAATGCAATTTATTATCATTGTATTAATTTTGAGATTCAGTACATAAGTTAAGTATGGTTAGTTCCAATCACGGGTTTTGACTCACAATAGTCACAGGTATTAGTATATCAAATGTGGCCACCTAGGTTCTTGGGTAGTATTTTTCAAACATTTCTTTTGAACTTTAGAGCCCAACAAGTTGTCTAGATTAGCTTTTTACACCACTAAATTTGAAAAAATCTATTTTTAAAAATCCTATGGTGAGCCAGGGACACTGTAATAAGGCATTTCAATTCATTATATCCTCATAAAACCTATCATTTATTATTAATAATAATTCATTATAATTAATAATAATTATTATTAATAATAATTCATTATATCCTCATAAAACCTATCATTTATTATTAATAATAAATTATAAATTTATTTTATTATCATTTTAATTTTGAATATTGTATTTTGTCAGTATGCATTTCATATTGTGAATTTTTTTTCGTTATAATTTAAAGGGTTGCGTGGAAGAGAGGACCAGGAGTCCTAACTCCGCCCTAATAAAGGCATTCAATCAATCAATCCCGATAGGGATTGGTCCTTCGTTTGTATCCTATGTTAGTACATTCTAAATTAGTATTGCTTCTTCCTCAACACCTCAATACCACTCAAATAAATTGTACCATTCAATTATTAAATGTACCATTCAATTATTTTTTAATTAACAATCAATTATAGTAAATAAACCAATATATTTTATAACAACTCGTAAACTATTAAAAATTACAAACTACTCCCATTTGACTTCAGTGTACAAATAAATTGTTACTATATAACAATAAATCCTTATAAACTATCAAATATGCATAAAAATTCGTAATTTATAAAAAATTCAATATTTTCCAAACACTGCGACCCAAAAATTGAATAAGACAAATTACAACCAAAATTTAATAAAACCAGGTGGTTCGGAACCCACCTAAAACTGTGGGTCCAACTCATAAATCACCATCATCCAACTCATTACCCACACACCTATGTGGGCTTCATCCTCAAAAAAAAAAAAAATCACCCTATAAATGTTGATTATTTATTTATGTAAAACATCACAGAATTAAATTAGGTTCGAAAGGAATGGGGCACAAATCATTCAATCATCGGAAGACTACTGTTCAACAATGATATAATACAAGAAAACGCTATGAAGAGAATATCAGGGGATTAATGACCTTTTTAAAAACAAATGAAATAATAATAATCGCCCAATATAACACATTCCATTCATTCGACTGTTAAAATAGAAACGAAATATAGTTCAATGGATTTCTAATAGCCTTGCCTCGAGCACGATATAGCATTTAATTTCACATGACAATATCTATATAAAAATACTTTCAAGGGCCTCTAAGTGGAAAGGTTACAGATCGATTCAGTTACTACCGCCATTCATAAATATCAAATTATTTGTTTTTTAAGAGGTCAGTACAGGTTGACAGCTAGCTGGGTCGGCCACTGTTAATAGTAACGACCTTTGCATGGAAATTATATCTATATTTAATGTATTGTGACGTTGATATCCATATCGTTTGACCACTTGTTTTACGTTATAGCATTGACCCATATTTTTTATATTATGCACCCACATAACGACATTTCAGTATTTATAGCTATTTTTTAGAGTGCTTTCATTTTTTAATGCCTCAGCAGTTATCTATGGTTTATTGAATGGTTTATTATCTGCGGGTCTTGTTACAAATACATCAATTAAAATGTACAAATTGTAATAACTTATCTATCCTGTCCAAAATATACATAACAAATTCATCTTTTGAAGACTAATGAACAGTATTATTAAATTCCTGGATTTCTTGTTCCATGACGAACTGCGTTGTTAATATTAACTTTTCATGTGAAATTTAACGACTTGCAGTCAAATATTTGACTGTAAGTCGTTAAATTTCACATGAAAAGTTAGTATTATTAACCTGAGAATCAGTGATTCGTTTATGATTTTTTTTTTGAAAATTAAGTCTTGAAGACTCCGGTTATGGAGTATATATATATATATATTTTTTTTTTTTTGAGGATGAAGCCCACATAGGTATTATACCTGTGCGTGGGTAATGAGTTGGATGATAGTGATTGATGATTTGGACCTACAGTTTTAGGTGGGTTCCGAACCACCGGGAAATGATTTTACAGCAGAGAACAGTGTCTTTTTTGCTGGCCAATCTAATCGGTCACCGTTACAAACAGGTCCTACGAGAACGCAGCTTATCTATCTGATTGAACAGATACCTGCTACGGCTCGCGGCTATCACTTCCCTCATATAGGTCAGGTAAGATCAACAAAAAAATACATGACCATTCTTATTCACTATTAATTATATCGATGCTACTGCAAGATGTGCAATTTTCCGCCATCTTCATTTCTGTAACGAAGCTATTCTGGATCTATGTTCAATGAACAGTTCGTATGAACCTTTTCCATCATTTTGACTAGAGAAAAACAGTTTGGTAGAATCCTCATGAAACACTCTGTGTGTACACTTAGACAGAATTTGAATGAAATATTATGGGGGAAAAATTGGGGGTATTTTGCTCTATAACCCCGCATTTCTTAAAAATTGCCATTGAACAGTAGATTCCTAACCTAACCTAACCCAAGACCCGGCTAGGAAATGATGTTTATACCAGGTTAGGTTATTTTAGGTCAGGTTAGGTTAGGAGTCTTCTGTTCAATGACACTTTCGAAGATATGCGGGGTTATAGTGCAAAATACCCAAACTGGGAATACTAATTACTAATCATTATAATTACTAATAATTGTTAAAAACAAGAGTCTACAGTTTGAACCAGTAATCGTTTCCATACTTTCAAACACTGCTGAAGCAAGAGGATCGGGAATAAAATCAATTCACTAAATTTTTAATCTTTTTTCTTCGATTACGTTTTGAAGACTTCGGGTAAAGAGTACAAGACAAGTCAGATCAACAATTATATACCTACAATATTATTACCAATCTTATACACTAGTCACCAAAAAACAACACCAATTAGTTGAGATGAGGCTAAATTTTGATCTCTTGTACACTATAATAGTAGTTTATGCAATGATTTTATTTTGACCCTTATTAAGGCACGAGTTAGATGTAAGTTATAACACGAGCGAATGCGAGTGTTATAAATATCTCACGAGTGCCTTAATGGCCAAATAAAATCTTTGCATACATTATTTTATCTACGACCACTAGTATACATTTAATTAAAACAATTTCATTTTACCTGTGACTGTCAGAGATACTTAACCTCTCATCTCAAAAATATGAGAAGTTATTGTAGATTGTTAGGTTAAAGTAGCTGGTGTAGCAGTTTGATGAAATCAGCTGATAGTTTCACAATATTGAATTACGATATTGATTCCATCAAAAATGCTTCTGATTGGTCCAGAACCCATGTTATAATGTAGAACCTGTACTATAATGAGCTCTTTATGCAACGGGTCTCAAAAAGCATTTCGAAAAGACAGCTGTTTTGGCATCAATTGTGAAACTGTAATGTATACATTATGACATGGTCGTAGATAATAGTATATTACGTTACAAGTGCGAGAAATGGTGTTTACCGTACGAGTTACGTACGATATTTTTCGTCATACTAGTCTAAAATATAAAAAAATTAACTTTGAGCAACAAGCATCAACAAACATAACCTCCAAATCCATTACAGTTGTAAAAATAATATTAAAAATTCTTCTGAGATCAGCTATTTTTGCTAATTTTGAATCAGCTGGAATACGGTAATATCCATTACCGCACTAAAAAAAGGATGCGATAATGAAAATCAGCTCGATTCAGTGCTCGCTAAAGTGGTGAATATGTACGAGTCTGTCGAAAAAAGCTTTGTCAACTAAATTGTTTTTAAAATATTTCTATATTTTCAATTATAATTTTCGTATGTTTGAATAACTTTACATGTTCTTTTTAAATTGTGAGGTATTTCTTTAAATGGTTTTCCAATTACCACCCAATAAAAATTCCATTTGGTAGATTCGATTCAACAAAATTGCCATGTCTGAGGGAACTGATTCAACCTTAACATTCAACGAAAATTCCTGTTTGAATAGTTTCAAATAATTGATTTGATGCAGAAAATACAATCTGACAAAATTATCATTCAATGAAATGTCGGTTTGAAGAAATCATTATTACGGTACTCAACTAAATTCCAATTTGAATTAATTTCGATATAGTAATCGATTCAACCGGGAAATTCAATTTGACTTGAAATTGTTTCGATTTATTGATTTGATTCGAGAGATTCAATATTCATTGCGATTCCATGTATCGACAGAAGCGTGTAATCTCGAATGCTGTAATGCGATTGCAAATAACCGAGTCGATGATGTGGCTGTTGATTTATATCTGTCCATAACTATATGTAGACTATACATAACTGTATATTGGCAAACGTTGGACAATTGGTGGCTAATGTTTAGGAACCATTAGTCTTGTGGAAGGTTCATATCATGTGGGATGTGCATGTTACCTGTATAATACCGGTGAGGTATTGCCGCTTACGTATGATATGAGTGTGTGTGTGGATAGGTAACATCTACTCTCTCACTCACTCCTACTGGCAGCACTCGCATTACCGTTAGAATTGCACTGGGTCACTGGGCGAATCCCCCCCCCCCCCCCCACTAAAAACACAGCCCCTTCAATCGTATCATCTCCATCACCATTTCTTTAAGCTTCTACTTCTTCTCCATCTTCATCATCATCTTTTTCTTAAAAATTCTCCTCCCTTTCCTTTCGCCTCCTGAATCTTGTCCTTCTCCTTCTTCTTTATTATCCTCTTTTACTTCATTTTCTTCTTTATTCACCTCCTCCTTACTCTTTTTCTTTAGCCCCTCCTACTTCTTCTTAATCCTCTTTTTCTTCTTTTCCTTCGTTTTCGTCTTCTACTCCACTTCTTTATCTTCTTCCGCCTCTTCTTCTACTTTCCTCCTCCTTCTCATCCTCTTCTTCTTTGTCCTCCTCCCCTTCCCCTTTTTCTTTTTCTCATCTTCTTCGTCTTCTACTCCTCTTCTTTATCTTCTTCCTTCTCTTCTTCTACCTCCTTCTCTTCTTCTACCTCCTTCTCATCCTCTTCTTCTTTGTCCTCCTCCCCTTCCCCTTTTTCTTTTTCTCATCTTCTTCGTCTTCTACTCCTCTTCTTCATCTTCTTCCTTCTCTTCTTCTACCTCCTTCTCATCATCTTCTTCTTTGTCCTCCTCCTCCCCTTTTTCTTTTCCTCATCTTTTTCGTTTTCTACTCCTCTTCTTTATCTTATTCCTCCTCTTCTTCGGCTTCCCCACTCCTCCTCACCCTCTTCTTCTTTGTCCTCCTCCCCTTCCCCTTTTTCTTTTTCTCATCTTCTTCGTCTTCTACTCCTCTTCTTTATCCTCTTCCTCCTCTTCTTCTCCTTCACCCCTCCACCTCATCCTCTTCTTCTTTGTACTCCTCCCCTTCCCCCTTCTTTTTATTCAACTCCTCAGGCAATATGCGTAAAGCCAAAGTAGGAAAAGCATCCCTGGTCCCGAAACTAGTACGGTATCTCACTGTTTTCAATAAAAATGTGGTTGTGACAACTTCAAGCCTTTTTATCTACGACCATGTCATCTCTATCTATAAAAGGATGATACCCTGACTCACTCATCAACGCAGAGCCAAAACTACTAGGCCTATGAACTTGAAATTTCCTTATGAACAATCCTTATAGGATTTCACCGTGCAATAAGAAAGGATTTTTCGCAATTTTAGGGGTGTTTTTAGGGGGTTAAAGTTTTGCCTATGCAAAGCACGGGTACATGGCTAGCTAGCTTAGCTTACTGGGATCTTTTAATCATATGGAAAATAATTTGAAATTTTTCGATCTGCTGTACACGCTGTTTCGATGGACAAGCTGTTTGTGTGTTTTGCAAATCATCATTCATCTAACCTACTGAACTTGCCGGCCAAACAGCTTAAAGGAACAGCTGATAGAAGTTAACAGTTTTTAATCAGTATGTAGCAAACATACGACTGGGTATGATGAAATGTAATTATGCCGGGTTGATGAGATCTGTTAACCAATGCATCTAGAAATTTGAAATGCAGCCTCAGCGGGAGGTGGCAAATAATAAAATAAAAAACCTAGCTTCTACCCTAATAGTCGTGGAAGGTTTAAATTTGAAATGTTCATTGAGAGGTGGTGAGTAAGTTCTTATTGTGTAAGAAAACAACGAAGGCGGCCTCTCTGATCAGCTGGAAGAGCCCTAGGACTAACTTCTTCCCTAGAAGGTTGAAATTTAAAATGTAACCTCAGTGGGAGGTGACAAATAATAAAATCAAGAATTTTTTATGAGAACGCAGCAACGCGCGTCGGGCCAGCTAGTAATGTATACATTACAGTTTCACAATTGATGCCAAAACAGCTGTCTTTTCGAAATGCTTTTTGGAACCCGTTGTATAAATAGCTCATTATAGTACAGGTTCTACATTACAACACGGGTTCTGGACCAATCAGAAGCATTTTTGATGGAATCAATATCGTAATTCAATATTGTGAAACTATCAGCTGATTTCATCAAACTGCTACACCAGCTGCTTTAACCTAACAATCTACTATAACTTCTCGTATTTGAGATGAGAGGTTAGGTATCTCTGACAGTCACAGGTGTTTTAATTGAATGTATACTAGTGGTCGTAGATAAAATAGTGTATGCAACGATTTTATTTGGCCATTAAAGCACTCGTGAGATATTTATAACACTCGCATTCGCTCGTGTTATAACTTACATCTAACTCGTGCCTTAATAAGGGTCAAAATAAAATCGTTGCATAAACTACTATTATTTATTACTAAAATAATAGCCAAAGTATGAGCGTCAGACTGATGTTGCACGTGAGGTTCAGTGCACCCTCTCATGCCAAGCCGCCACTTCCGCCCCTATGCACGACACATCTTCACATTCAGATCTACTTCCGCAAAAAAATTCTTCTTTGGCTTCTCATGGCCGTACCCGCACCTAACGCCATCTGCTCCTCCAGAACAGCGCTAGTACACATACCCTTACGTTAGACAAAGACAACCATAGGAAAACGAGACCCCTTGACAACCCTTCAATAAGTGTGATGCTTGCACAGAGGATACAATAAGGTATAGTGCATTATAGAGGATGAACCCAGGTTTGAGACCTGTGCGTGGGTAATGAATTGGATGATGGTGATTGATGAGCTGAACCTACAGTTTTAGGTGGGTTCCGAACCACCGGGAAGTGATTTTACAGCAGAGAACAGTCTTTTTTGCTGGCCAATCCAATCGGTCACCCTTACAAAGAGCGCCTAGGAGTTTCGTAGCTTATCTCTGATTGAACAGATACCTGCTACGGCACTCTGCTATCACTTCCCTTTTCTGAAGTTTAAACGATAGAGTAATATCTAGTCATAAGATTTCAGTAGCCTCTGTTCTGCGCTACATTGAAAACAAATTTTTGTACCTACTTTCTTCAAGCTTAGTTTGTGTTTATTGTGTGTGTCTTTTCAATTCTTTTAAAAACCTATAACAATATTGATCAGAATTGAATAAGATCGCTTATAGTAGTTTATGAAACGATTTTATTTTGACCCTTATTAAGGCACGAGTTAGATGTAAGTTATAACACGAGCGAATGCGAGTGTTATAAATATCTCACAAGTGCTTTAATGGCCAAATAAAATCGTTGCATACACTATTTTATCTACGACCACTAGTATACATTTAATTAAAACAATTTCATTTTACCTGTGACTGTCAGAGATACCTAACCTCTCATTTCAAATACAAGAAGTTATAGTAGATTGTTAGGTTAAAGCAGCTGGTGTAGCAGTTTAATCAAATCAGCTGATAGTTTCACAATATTGAATTACGATATTGATTCCATCAAAAATGCTTCTGATTGGTCCAGAACCCGTGTTATAATGTAGAACCTGTACTATAATGAGCTCATTATGCAACGGGTTTCAAAAAGCATTTCGAAAAGTTAGCTGTTTTGGCATCAATTGTGAAACTGTAATGTATACATTATGACATGGTCGTAGATAAAACTAATATTGTAATCGGTTCAATTTCTTCAATTTCTATTTTCTTTTTTTTATAATTCTAATCTACTTGTGTATTGTTCTTGTTTGTTGTTTTCTATATGTTCACGGTTTGATCGTTTTGCCAAATCAGTAGAAACCAATCTGTCAAAGCAAAATAATTCTATATTGAACCGACTATTGTATTAAATTCTCTTGAATAAATAAATTATCTCATCTTAAAATGAAATACAGTAGCTCCATCATTTCCATGCTCTATGGAGGGTTATACGAGCACAATAAAATAAACTTTTTAATAAAAATAATAAATTACAAAAACACAGAAACAATTCCAGACTCATACAACATTTACATGGTTTTATTCAATCTATCCTTTAACTTTCATGTGAAATTTAACGACTTGCAATATAAAAAGTTAATATTAACAACGCAGTTCGTCATGGAACAAGAAATCCAGGGACTTACTTTCCATGAGTTGTTTTTTGACAAAGTTCTATTAATTTTAAGTTCCAAAATTATTGATATATTTAAAAAAGACTATGATTAATATTATAATATTTACTATTAATTGATCAATTAATAATACTATTAAGTTTTAAGATTCTTTATATATTAAAAAGGCTGTTCAAGATAAATTGAAGAATAATTATGTTTTAGTAGCAAATATCACATTCTAGAAACTGTTACATAACAAAAAAATTATAAACGAATTTCATTAGTACATAATACTTCTATTTGTAGTTACTGCAAAATATAATGGAAATGTTTATTACTTGTCCTTTATAAATTTCTATGAAATGGTCCCTGATGCAATTTTCGAGTCGCTTATTGGTTTTCAATTAATTATATTGGTTTTCATATAATTATATGCTACAATGGGTTTTTTCAGGTTTAAAAAAATTGTATCATCACTCAACTATAGCGCAGATTATGGAGTAAGCTTGATGGTTCGTCTATGCCTATAGTACAGTAGAAACAATTAGTCTGGGCGCGTGGCTCTGGTTTCACTACTAGCCGTCCTGTAAAAGTTGACTAGTTGACCTTGAAGACATCTGCAGCATTGCACGGGCCACATGTTTTTAGAAATGAGCGATAAACACTCCCCTTGCCATGGCTGACTACAAACGGCCGTGCGCCCAGACTAATTGTTTCTACTGTAAGTAATGTTGGAATAAATAATCATAAAAATAATTGGAATTAAGTGAAGATAACTATTTTCATGTGAACAGGGCCCATTTTCTGAGTGTAGTTATTATTCCATAAAAGAACAGTCTTATCTATAAATGAAAAAAAATTTATAATTGTGACTATTTTACTATAAAAAAATGTTTTTATTATTTTTTTTTAAACTACAGTGGTTTTTTTACTGGTTTAAGAATGGAGACTATATTGTGCAATAAGAAAAAACAGTAAAACCGGTACTAACACAAGAAAAAAGACAAAACCATATAACTGACTATCAATAAATTTCAATTTAAACATACTTTTGTTCAATATATTTTTTTTAGTTTACAAGAATGTTGAAAATTAAAATGCAGGTTTCATTGAGAAATTGAAGATTCAAAAACTGATCACTGTTTTTACATTTTACCCTATTGTTTCTAATATCCAATCACTAAGTATTGCATTCAGCTTTCAGCACCCACTTGAATTTGATCCAATTAAATTTAACACCTACTAAATTTAATCGTTGTTAATGTGCTGTAAATACTTTCTTCTCTAATACGTACTTGACGCTCACAATAATAAAATAGGTTTGAATTCCTTCCTTATCACAGATTCAAGCATTCTAACAGCCTTGAAACAGATACTTTACAGCGGTTACCTTTTTCACAGGAATGTGAAAGGTTCAAGCCCCGCTGCAAATGATCCTAGTTCTTTATGATGTTAGAATAACTTTTTTCTTGTTCGGTAAGAAAATGTGTTACCGTATATTTATTTTTTGTATTTGTAATAGTAATGTTGTAAATATCCATAATGAATACAGGCCTAACACAATATATTTTTTACTCTAATATATTTTACATTTCTATGTCATATTATGATTATTTTTTTTCTGAAGATAAAGCCCACATAGGTCTGAGATATGTGCGTGGGTAATGAATTGGATGATGGTGATAGATGAGTTGGACCTACAGTATATTGATGATATTATGATGAACTATTTGATTTAGTTTTTCAGGTGGGTTCCGAACCACCGATAAAGGTTATCTGTCCTGTTCTTTCTTATCATAAATTCTTCCTTTTAAGTCTTTTTCATTAAAATTCAATGTCTCAGTACTTTTAGGCTCAATGTTACAACTGCAACGTTTATTGAGAAAAAAAAACCCAACCGAGATAGGGTTCTTCATAGTTTTGGCAATATTACATAAATGTTCTATTTTTTTTTCGGAAAAATGAAGCCCACATAGGTCGGAGACCTATCGTGGGTAATGAGTTGGATGATGTTGATTGATGAGTTGGACCTAAATTTTTAGGTGGGTTCCGAACCACCGGAATTAATATTTGTAATAATTGCAAAACTGTCAATCCCAATTGAACAGCTTGATAGATTGATATAAATTTCGTTATTGGGAAATTCAAAAGACGCAAAACCAAAACCGAAATTTATTAAAAATTTAAAAAAGATGTCGGTGTGAAAATCTGTACGGTATAATTCGTTACGAGGTTAGGAAGTAAAAAATGAAGCAAAATACAGTAAAATAAGCATCCAATTTAAATTCACAAACAAGTAGGATTATTTGACTTTCACGTTTTAAAACAAAAAATAATTTTTCAATTAACTTTTGTCAAATTTTATACGATTTTTATTCCATTTCAACTCGACCTCGATGGCTCAGTCAGTTGGGGCGCTTGTCTCTGATTAGATAAGAGTCTGGCAGTCTGCTGTTCCTCGAGGTTTCGAGTTCGAATTTCTTTCAGGCGAGGATGTTTTCACCTCGTCCATTGACCTCATTACCCACAGCACAAGCCTCATGTGGGCATCACCCGGCAAAAAAAGGTCTTGTTGTCGTTGTTGCAATTTTGCAATACGTACAACTTATTTCCTTTCATTTATCATTCTACAATCTGAAAACTTCATTTACAAGCCTAAAAAGTTATTTATTCATGGATTTAGTTATTTATTTAGTTACGAAGAATAGTTTGAAGGTACAGTATTTATTACATTGAAACTCATGCCAAATATTTTTCTAGAAATACTTCCTTCCCACATAAAATTAAATGGTCTCAGAATATTTTCTTAAATAATAAACAATGTTAAAACTATCAAGTAATTAAAACTATGAAAGTAATATTTTTGTAAGGGTGACCGATTGGATTGGCCAGCAAAAAAAGACTGTTCTCCGCTGTAAAATCACTTTCCGGTGGTTCGGAACCCACCTAAAACTATAGGTCAACTCATCAACCACCATCATTCAATTCATAGGGTCTCAGACCTATGTGGGATTCATCCTCCGAAAAAGAAGAAAAAATTGCAAGCGAAAGTAAGTAAAAGTGAACTGCGATTAAAATGTTTGACATTTCTAGTCAACCAATGAGAGTGAGTGGTTGCAATTACAAAATAGGTCTAATCAGGTCTACCATTGGTTATTAAAAAACTCCTACAGCAGTTATCTACTCCTTTATAGCATGGACAGAATGCTGCCATCAGTGTTCTATTAAAAGTTGACACTCCCATTTTTCAAATTACATATCGCAACGATTGCAGCTAGTTTTTTCTACTCTTGATTGCGTAAGTACCATCCTCGCCTAACTAATTAGAAAATAATCAACTTGCAATA
>OX418217.1:10121433-10311474 GCA_948455865.1 Conomelus anceps | reverse complement strand
ATGAAGAAAAAATTCTAGAGTAATATTATTTGTGGTCTGTGAATTCCTGATTTCGAATATATGATTTTTATTCTGAGAAAATTCGGGAATAAAAGATATTTTAATAGAGCAAACATCAAAGTCTAGCTTTTTCAAATTTTGACTAAAATAACAATAATAGGCTATTTTGTGGAGCAGACATACTGAATTATAAAAAACATCATAAACTTGATTCAGCAGTAGGCCTCCAGTTGTGTCTGAGGTAGCATTACAACAATGCGAAATTGCCGTCACACAATAAATATGTAAATGTTAAACTCTTTAGTGAAGATTTTCTTTATTTCATTAACATTTAAATATCAAGTGAGAAAGTAATATAATGGAACTGCAACACCAAAGGAAATATAAATTTACTGTATGAATAAATAAATATAAATAGCCTATATATATATATTTACATCTGACCATCATTTCGGCATCCATACATTGTTGATTTACATTCGTTTGGACGTCCATGTGTAATTGTGCATCCGTATACGGACGCCCGATTACATTCCTTAATAAAATCGTTAGAAAAGTTTGAAATAGGTTAGTTTCGCCCCATGCCTTTTCAGGCATGCCGACTTGACCCACAACAGAAATCACGTGACAATTCGTCAGTTATCATCAGCTCTACACTAGTTTGTAAAAAAACTCTTGGATGTCTGAATGTTGTCAAAATGAATTTTAATATACATGGAAGCTTCTGAATTCTACCACCACGTAGCGCTAGTCAGATTGGCCCTCTCCTTAGCGTATACTATGAAACGTATAAATTTGTTCATTCCACCGCGAATTCGACGTCCATCAAGTTAAAGAAGATTGGCAACAACGCCTGGATGTCAACCTTATTAGAGAATGGCTTGAGCTGACCCGGCGAGCTTCACCAAGATTATAGTAAATTCCAGTTCCTGAAATATCCACCTGCAAGATGGTTTTCCAACAAGTAGCCTATCTCATGCATTTCAATATCACTTTTTTCTCATAATATAATAGTTCTTATTCCTGCCTGAACTTTATTTTTGAAATTCTTGAAAATTCACTTGCTCTCAATACAATTACTATAGTTAATAATTAAAACTTTCGCCACTTTCTGTAATATTCCACCATTTTCAATTTTTGTTTCATGTTCATCATGACCTTTATTTTAAACTTTTATACAATTAAAATATAAGACGATATAATATAATTTATATAATTAAAAAACAGAAGAAGAATAAGAGGGGGAAGAAGATAAGGAAGAAGAAGACAGGAGGAAGCAAAGAATAGCAGTTAATAATTGAAACTTTCGCCACTTTCTGTTTACAATATTCCACCACTTCCGATTTTTGTTTCATTTTCATCATGACCTTCATTTTAAACTTTTATACATTTTAAATATCTGGAGATATAATATCATTTATATATAATATAATTATATTTATATAATTGAAAAATAGAAGAAGAATAAGAGGGGGAAGGAGAGATGGAAAAAGAAGACAGGAAGAAAAAGAAGAGAAACATGGGAGAAGAAAAATAAGAGGAGGAAGAAGAAGAGAAAAAGAGAAGGAAGGAGAAGAAGAAGACAGGACGAAGAAGACAGGAAGATGAAAGAGGGAAGGGAATAAAGAGGACCGAGCAACCGGTGCAATTCGGAGGTGAAGAAGAAGAAGAGAAAAGGAGGAGGAAGGAGAAGAAGAAGAAGAAGAGAGAAAGCATAGAAAGAATAGGAAGAAGAAGACAGGAGGAGGCTAAGAAAAGAAGAAGAATATAAAAAGAAGAAGAAGAAGAAGAAGAGGAGGAAGAAAAAAGAGAAAATAAAGTAGACCGAGCAACCGGTGCAAGTCGGAGGAGAAGAAGAGAAAAGGAGGAGAAAGGAGAAGAAGGGGAAGAGAGGAAGCAGAAAGAGAAGAGGAAAAAGAAAACAGGAGGAGGCAAAGAAAAGAAGAAGATGATAAAAAGAAGAAGAGGAGGAGGAAGAAGAAGAAGAAGAAGAAGAAGAAGAAGAAGAAGAAGAAGAAGAAGAAGAAAGAGAGAATAAAGAGGACCAAGCAACCGGAGCAAGAAGAGGAAAACAGGAGAAAGGAGAAGAAGAAGTGAGGAAGCAGAAGAAGATGACAGGAGGAAGCAAAGAAGAAGAAGCGGAGGAAGAAGAAGACAGGATAATAAGAGGAGGAAGTAGAAGAAAGTTATTGGAATGGGAACTTGAAAATCAATTCAATGTCTATGTAGACACTTTGGATACTACTTTATTTTTATTGTTACCTGACATGAATTCGAAAAATGCTCATAACTTTGTTAATTTTGGACAGATTGATTTGAAAATTCAGGGGAATGTTAATAGCATGAAGAGAAACGTTCAAGATTTTTTGTTGACTTTTCCCATGTTCTCTTCTACCTCCCCAGCCGAAAAACTATACAGAGTTCCATTTTGATTACTATGCGGGAAGTTTCAAACGTCCCGCTATACTGAGCTGCTCCGCGCCAAGGGACAGGATTGGATAAAATCGCCCGCTCAACAATACTATTGGGTGACTCCAATTAAATCGGCTAGTTCAAACGATACTATTAAACTGAAGTACTGAAGACCAGGGGCACACACAGACTTTTGGTTTAATTTCCAGGTAAAATTTGGGATGGTAAAAATGGGATTTTTCAGAGCTCTTTTTACAAGATTGTTGCCCGATAAAGTTTAATGAGGAGACAGGGATTCATTACTTGACTCTTTAAAAGAGTATTAGTTAATAAGCTATGGGGAAACAAAATGTGTCCATCATGAGTATTTTTTGTACAGTGTTTCAAAAGTTCAAAATGATTCTGTCAGACTGAATAAGAAGCTTCTCATGAGGATATATATATATTAGAATGAATGTAGGTCCGGACTGCTTTGTTATAGAAATAAAGAGGGCGAAAAATTACAGCTATTCCATTATCCATTTAGAAATTACTACGGTCTTCATATAGATGGTGTGAATTGAATTGAATCAATGGAAAATTATCTGATACATGCTACAAGATTCACTATTATACATTTTTTGATGCCCACATGAGACTTTTGCGTTGGTATTAAAGTGAACGAAAAAAGCCAGTCAGAACGCGAATCGGGATTACCAAATCTTTAAATTGGATGTACTTAAATGTAATTGAATGTACTTAATAGTCAAGAACGGTCCCAAATTTTATAAAGTTGAGCTTTATTGAATCAAAGCATACTGATTTTGCACCAGATGCTTTCCACTTGCTATTCTTCTGTTTTTTGACCCAATTTAAATTCTGGTTTTGTAAACTCTGGGTGCTTTATTCGCAATCAATAACCAAGCTCATACCCTTCAATCTCAAAAACTCTTCAATCTCAATTTCCAAAATACAATAACTCAATAATCGCAGTAGTTGATGTTTAATGTGATTTTACAGTTCATTTCACTACGAATGCATTCAATTCACCACCTGAATGAGGGCCTTAGAAGCCCAAAGTTTTCTAAATGAGTGCTAATTTATTGATCTCTCATTGAAAAAGATAGCTTCACTCTTCTGCTATATTTATTTATGTATTGAAGTGTTTTCGAAGGAATAAACTTTTGCACTCTTATTGAAATTTTTGCAAAAACCTGTAAACCTTTTTTAGAAAATTGTTAGCTGCGGACCGTAACAGGTACCTGTTCAGTCAGATAAGTTAAGCTGCAAATTCCTAGGTTAAGGGTGACCGAATCACAAAAGAGGCCAACAAAAAAGAGGGTTATCAGCTATAAAATCACTTGCCGATGATTCGGAACTCACCGAAAAATGTGGGTCAACTCATCAACACATTACCCACGCACAGGTCTCAGAACTATCTGGGCTTCACCTTCCGAAAAAATTACATTATTACTGTAACGTTAAATGTATCACAGGTTTAGGAAGTTTTAGAGGCTGGAGGTCCTGTACTTATTGGTTAAAAGATTGCCAGATTGATATAAATGAAACGAAGTATCTTTACCCAGCCGCCTGGTCGAATTTCATTCTGCCAGGCTACAAACTCTATTTCCACCTATGGTAGTCACTCATAATATTCCTCTTAATAGTATATCGATATTGTTAATAATTGTTATAAACAATCATATTTAAACAAGTCTGAAATGTACAGCCTAGTTCATATTATACAGTCAATTCGCTTGAAAATTATCATTTTAATAAGGATTTCAGGACCTGAAGGACATGAGTCCCAAAGCCCCCCATGTCAAGCCACTACCTATGAACATTATTCTACTTAAAAAGTGTGAATGCATGACATGTACTAACACTGATCAGCCTGCAGCACATACTCTCTATAGTAAATTTTCTTGAAAATTATCAACCATTTTTTAAGGAGCTCGGGTTCTTGGAGGGGGGGCTTAAGCCCCCTAAGCCTCCCCCTTGGTTGCGCCACTGCTATAGACACTTCGTTTGATTCCTTTTTGCTCAAAACCTTAAATATCTTATAAAGATATGAACAGTTTTATTAAACAAAATAATCATCCCATATAGGTTATGAAATTGAATAAAATTATTTGATTAGCATTCATATGTATGTTCTTTTCACCACATGATTGGGCTTGTAAAAGATGCCCAGAAATTCTGCTGTTGTAAGACTCACATGTTTTGAACTCACTGAAAATTTCGATTTTAAGACTTCAAATATCAATATTTCGTGCATACTGCTGACTCAAATAACAATTTTTTTAATTTCTCATTTTTCATGTGGCCATAAAAAATTATCTGCTTGTGTTATGGATTAAAACTCACCAGTTCTGTAATGAGTGGGTTTTTATATACCCAGAACTCCGATTTCCATCCTTCAAAATAATATTATTACAGTTTTTTGTGCACTGCTGACTGAAATATCAGATTTTTCGACTTCTCGTTTTTCAAATGATCATAAAAATTTCTGTTAGTGTTATGGATTCATTGAAACTCACATGTATTGTAATCAGTGGGTTCTTATACATCTAGTATTCTCTTTACTTCCGTCATGAGAGCGATGGGGGTACTTGAGTGTTCCCAAGCAAAAGTGGCGATTTAAAAAAAATTTCAATCAAAAATTTCCCAAATTCAACTGGCAACCTTGTAATTTATACAACATTTCAATTTCAATTTAATGTATATTAATATAATTAAATTATATTTATCTAGTTTATATTTAATTAATTTAATATAAGTGAGTAATATTGTGAATTAATACATGAATCGAGATAATGGATAAAGAATACAAATGAAGGGCACAGGGGAAAACCGATCAAAGTCCAAAAAAAACTGAATTCTGAAAAAAAATTCCTGATGAAGCTTGTTTTGAGCTCTACAAGATAGCACATCAAAAACCTGGAAATAATGATCATAGTCCCCACAACAAATCGAAGAAAATAACAAAGGCTGGGGAAAAACGATCACAGTCCACTCCAACATCTGGAAGTATGATCAGAGTCCACTTCAACATGTGGAAGAACAATAAGCGTTCATTTCACATTCCCACAGCTGATTTGATATTGTTCAGTGTCACACACATTTCACATGTAAAAATTTGAGGTTTTCTCTCAGTTTCTCAACATTTGTTATTCATTTTTTGTTTTTTTAAGTTATTATTAATTCATCTTACTTTTCTATTAATATTATTAAACTTATTAATATCGTTTTTTCATACAGGTTAGCGTAGTTTAACAATAAAAATGATTTTTTTCGTTCATTGAATTAGGCAATTTTAATAATTTCTCAAAAATTTACACTTTTCATTAATCTTAGTTATTTGGGTGTATTCCATGTACTGAAAAAAAAATATTGACAAGGAATTATTGATTAATAAACTTTATTTTTCGATTTTCTCAAAAAAGTGATTTTGTGACTATGATCGTTTTTCCCCTGCACCCTTCGTTGCTTTGGTTTGTGAATTATATTTGCAGCATAGTGACGTTTCATGAATCAGCAATTAGCTATAGCAATTAAAATTCAATATAGATTTTTAAATTAAACTTGTGAAACATGAAATTCAATCGCCAATACCATGCAATTCTAAAATCGGAGTTGGGAGCTGCGATATTGATACGGAACAAATGAGTTGCTTTGCTTGTGACTTGTATTCGCATCATAGTGACGTTTCATGTATCAGCCGGTCTATAGAAAAATCTAATGGAAAATCGAAACTCTGAGGTGCATTTAATTGAGTTTACAGGAAGCTTTGTGCCCAGGTTAGTGTTCCAAATCATTGCCGTTTTTGTGAAATCCGTAAGACTGAAACACACGTTCTTACTCTCTCTCTCTCTCTCTCTCTTATTATAATTTATATTGTTTGTTTAAATTTATATTACCGTAATTTTCAATTGTATTTCATAATTGTATTTTTCCTACAGTCATTTAATAAAGCGGGCTATTTATGCACTGACTATACTACTCAAAACAGCTGATTCCTGCACTCTTTTACTTTGCCGCAATCATTTTACTTTGTCGCCTCCAGGAAGTGCCAACTGTAGGAAAAATTAATGTGTACTCGTGCTGAAAGTATCTTTGCTGCACTTGAGAAACTATTCCTTACTCACCTACAGCTAGTGCGTAATGCATTTCTCTCGTGCAGCAAAGTGCTACTTTGCACACTAGTTACACAAATAACTATAATTACGTTCATTTTATTATATTGTATTTTTTGTATGTATTTTATTGTGTGCTGAATTTGTTACTGTATCCTCATGGCATGTGTTTTTCATATTCTCATGCCTTTCTATTTCGTGGTTAAGTGGTAGAGTGGGCATTACTGTCCAAACTTCGCCACGTCGACAAATAAAAATGTAATTCTATTCTATTGTCAGGCATTGATTTTTTTTAAAAACAATAAATTGTAGTATGGAACCTGAAAACAGGACTTGAAACTAAAAAATACGATTTTTTTTTGGAGGATGAAGCCCACATAGGTCTTAGGACATGTGCGTGGGTAATGAGTTGGATGATGGTGATTGATGAGTTGGACCTACAGTTTTAGGTGGGTTCTGAACCACCGGGAAGTGATTTTACAGCAAGAGAACAGTTTCTTTTTTGCTGGCCAATCTAATCGGTCCACCGTTACAAACAGGTCCTAAGAGAACGCAGCTTATCTCTATCTGATTGAACAGATACCTGCTACGGCTCGCGGCTATCACTTCCCTGACTGTACCAACTTCAATTGACTGTACCATATTGAAATTACTTTGTACTGTATTGGTTTTTCTTCCATCATACTTAATGATACAGAAATACATTGTCCTTATTGCTTTGTAATGTATTGTATTGTCTTATTTGCTTATTATGATTGTTATTATTACAAGCGAAAATGGTCTTTTGTGCGCATGCCCGAACCGATCAATTCAGCAAGGCACCTGCTAAATCTTCGCCAACAATCTTGACATAGTTTAATTAAGAGATTGCAATCTCATCGCGCACTATGATCACGATGATCTCTTGGTTTTTTTCTGTTGTTCAACGATGATGAAGAAGATCGCTTAGCTCATTGCCAAACAGAAAGGAATGCTTATTGCTCATTGTGCTGAATGCTGAACAATTTCAGTTCGACAGAAAGCCTCAGCGTGAGTCTTTCTTCTACTTAGTGATCAAGGGTCAGCAGGAAATCGTTAATCGTTAGTGCCAAGTTAGAAGCATCTTCAGTCAATGATCTGATAAAGGCTAGCCGCTTAGATCTTAACTATAAGGTTAGACATAAATAATATTGTAGAAAATACTATACAGGTGAATTTAACACTTACTTATTCGCTGGTGATAATCATCGAGTATTGGATGCTCCACTGTCCAAGCAGCCTAAGAAAAAATGAAAAATTTGAGACTTAACATTATAAGTCTATACATTCCAACACTATAAACAACTATACAGTTAACGTATAGATACTGAAAGTGTGCGATTTAGTGTTAGTACGTCTCAAGTTTATAGTGTTGGAATTTATAGACTTATAATGTTGTTAAGTCTCAAATTTTTCATAGTTTCTTAAGCTGCTTGGACAGTGGAGCATCCAATACTCGATGATTATCACCAGCGTATAACCAAAAAATTCTGTGACAGTGTCATATGGGAATAGCGTGAATACGACTATTGCACAGCATGTATTTGATTTTGCGATGATCATTATCATCAAGTATCGGTTGCTCCACTGTTTAAGCACTTTTAAGTTGGCGGCTATTAAGCTATTAAAATGTAAGAGTAAAATTTTGACTGTTACATCATTATAAAAATAGTGTTTCTGTCGACGAAGTTCTAACGCTGGCGAATAAGTGATTCTAGGAAGAAAAGGAGGGGAAAAAAGAGAAGAAAAAGTAGGAAAAAAGAAGAAGAGAAGGAAGGAAAAAGAAGAGAAGAGAGGAGATAAGACGAAGGTGATAGAGGAGGAGAAGAAGAAGGTGATGGAGGAGGAGAAGATGGGAGAGAAAAGTAGAAGAAAGAGAAAAGAAGATCAAGATGAGAGAGGAAAGAAGAAGATGGAAGAAAAAGACGAGGATGCAAGAGAAAGGAAGAAGAGAAAGACGAAGGGGAAGAAAAGAGGGATACGAAAAAAGAGACTATTAGATAGTTTGAGAGAATATTGAAGATAGTTTATTACACATTCTAGAAACCCAGATTCAAATGAATCGGGCAACCTACTAGAATGGTATTCATCAAATTAAGTAATCCAGTTGTTAACATTATCACTCGATCAATTAAACCAACCGAAAAAGGGTATTTAGAGGATTCGAATAACGGAGGCCTGTCACAGTCAATGTCCACGTCCAAAAGGAGCACGATGTAATCCTCACGAAGTAAAACCACATGGTTGTTAACATGTTGACGTAACGTACCATCAACAAATCACTGCTGTTTCGTTAAAACAACGTGTAATTAGACAAAAAACTAGGGGTTTTAAAGCGTTTACAGTTGGATAACAACTTGTTACATGTCAGTTGGCGGTTTAACGGGCACGATCAAATCAATCTCGAAACAACAGGGCGCAATCGTATTGAAATTGGGATAGGCCAACCAGACGTTAATCTCATTAGTGTTACAAGTGTTAGTGGATACAAAAGTGGGCTGTACTGTATTTCTGATGTCTGTACATCGTACAGGCGTTATACACACACATATGGGTGTGTGTGGATCCTAGGAAAGGACTTAGGTAGCTGATTGAACTTACTTTGCATACGACACAAGACACTTAAATTGTCACAACAATAAATCGTCATGTTGTACAGTTACAGCACTCAATCACTCTGGGTTCAAACTAATGTTGAATCTAATTCGAAGATGACAAGTTACTATAATCTTATAATGTAATACTATGACATTGACATTCATAAATGAGATTCTCATTCTTGTGACACAAAGTTATCAAACGTTAAATAGAATTAACTTTTCAAGTGAAATTTAACTGCAAATATTTGACTGCAAGTCGTTAAATTTCACATGAAAAGTTAATATTAACAACGCAGTTTGTCATGGAACAAGAAATCCAGGAAGTTAAATAGAATTTGATTTCAAGTACTGCAGTCAGTGGCGTATGTGAGGGAGTGGCCTAGGAACCCCCCCCCCCCCCTTAATTAAAGGTGGTTAGGAACCCACCTAAAACTGTAGGTCCAGCTCATCACTCACCATCATCCAACTCATTACCCACGCACAGGTCTCAGACCTATGTGGGCTTTATACTTGAAAAAAAATTGGTAGAACAAACTTTATACACACAAATTAGTGTTTTGAAACATTCAATTTGCTTGATTTGTATACACACTTCAAAAATAATAATGTTCCAAGAATCTGGTTAAATGGTATAGAATTTGACAAATTTGTCAAGTTTAAAATCTTGTATAGAATTAATTTTGTAGTTAATCACATGAAATATCAATTTTAATTTTAATTTATTCTCATTTTTCAGCAATTTTACAAAATTAAATATCTTTCTAATTTTTAATAAACTTGAGAGATAATAATACAATACTGCTACGTTTTTAAATTAAGCTCCTAAATTTATATTTTTTATTAGAAAGAATCAGTAATTATATTCGAAGTGAATTTATGGGTGGGTGTGGTTGTGAGCTGTTTGTTTTTATTGTGTTGTAGGTTTCTATTCTAAGTTCATCATGTATTTGTGGGTCTGTGCGTTGGATGCTTGTTTCTGTTTCAATGACAATGTTTTTTGATGTGGATTTGTTGTTTTTACACTCATATACTCTTTAATAACAAATTTTCACAGAACATAATATACTGGCACAGATACGTAGATGATGTTCTATTGCTATACAGAGGAAACAAAAGACAATGTGAACAACTTCGATCATACATAAACAAAATACATAAGAACATTCAATACACAGCTGAATATGAGCAAAACAATTCAATAAACTTCCTAGACCTCTCAATTACAAAGAACACAAACCAACAACACAGCTTCAACATCTACAGAAAACCAACAATGACAGATACCCTAATACACAGCACCTCCAATCATCCAACACAACACAAACACTCAGCATTCAGGTCAATGCTACACAGACTCAACAACACACCGCTATCCACCGACAATTACCACACTGAACTAAATACAATAAAATACCTAGCACAAGAAAACGGCTACAAACACGACCTAATTGACAAACTCAATCATAAAATAAGAAACAAAAAACAGAACACCAACACCACTGACAAAAAATACATCACAATGACATACATTAATCCACAATCACACAGACTAGCAAAAATCTTCAAAAAAGCCGGCCACACCATCTCATTCAGAACAAAAAACAAAATAAAAAATGCACTTACACTCAAAACCACACTGAACACAAACAAATACGATCTCCCAGGGATCTACAAACTAAACTGCTCTAATTGTAACAAATTCTACATAGGACAAACAGGCCGCACATTCAAACAACGTTACAAGGAACATTTTCAGGCCCTGACATCCAAAGCTGAATCGAATTTTGCCGACCATATCATTCAAACTGGACACACTTTTACTGACATCAGTACCAACCTACACATTCTACACATAAAATCTAAAGGACACGAACTCAACACCTTGGAACAATTTGAAATATACAAACACACCACACACAATAAACAAAACATTCTCAATGAACAACTAAATTTTAAATCTCACAAACTTTTTGATCACATTTCACAAAAACCACAACACTTCTAACCAAAAAACTGACATGATGATCTAGGAGCCTCTGAAGATGAATCTCATAGATTCGAAAGTACTCGGCCAGATTAAGTGAGTTATTATACTTATTTTAACAAATATTTGACTGCAAGTCGTTAAATTTCACATGAAAAGTTAATATATTTTACATTAGAATCACGTTAGAATAATGTTTAGTAGGTTGTTATTGTTTTGTAGATTTAATTTTGATCTTATTAATTTGTAGTTACAGTAGTATAGTGATGGTAGAAGTAGTACCTAGTAAAATTGGTTAGTTGTAGTGGTAGTATTTTCAGTATATTTTAATGTTGCTTTATCACATCTTTATATAAAATAGGCGAACATGTTTTTTTGTGATGACAACTCCTCCGTGGTTTCTCGACCGATTTTGTTCGTTCACGTCTCATCTGAAAGATCTCATCGAGTAGATGTTTGATAAGGTCTTACATTTTGAAAAAAGTCATCAAAGTGGACATGAGCAATTTACGATCTAAGTTTCAATTTTTGCCATTGCTTCTTTAACATAGGGATCGGTGAGCTGACAATTTTCACATTTCAACTTATGATGATTTGATGATCAGCTGTTTTGAAACAAAAAGTTTATTTTTCATTGTTCATTCAGAGAGAGAGAGAGAGGGTGGGAGGATAGGATAAAGAGGAAGAGAGAGAGGATAGATAGATAGATAAAATGTCTTTATTTCGCACTTTACAATACAAAAAGTGCTGTGGGCGAAGTTGAGGCATACAAGCCCCCTCTTCCACTTAACCCACAGTATCAAGAAAAAACTTCATTAACAAGTAAAACTAAAGAAATTAAAACTAAAAAACTAAAGAGGAAAGAGAGAGAAAAGAAGAAGAAGGGGAAGAAGGAGAAGTCGGAGTAGAAGTAGAAGAAGAAAAATAAGAAGAAGAAGAAAAAGAAGTAGTGGAAGAGGAAGAAGAAGAAAAAGAAGAAGAAGAAGAGGAAGATTTTTTTTAAATTTTTTTTTTTTTTTAAATTATTCAATTTATTCACTGTATCATTACAACAAAGGTCCTCCTAAACCAGTAGGTTTTTCAGGAGGTGCCATATATTGATTTAATACAATTAAATAATATTCTTGAACAAACTAAAAAGTCAATTTACCAAATATCAAAATAACATAACCTACAATCCACATGACACACTAGGCTACAACACTTTAGTGCATTCCACTGAAGAAGAAGAATGTATTTTACAAAGTTTAATAAAGTCGCACATTCGTGCGACCCGGGATAACCTAGTAGTATAAATAGTGGGGTAGTCAAAATGATAAAATTGCGATTATTAATTGTTGATAGCTGTGTACTTAGTTTTTTAATATATTTTCCTTGTAACAATCAATAACCTCCTATATGCAATTGTTGTAATTTTTTCAGAGAAATTATAATTATTAATTTAATGATTGAATTTGTCAAATTATACACTAAACTATATAGGCTTAAACAAGTAATACCAAACATTTTATTAATCTTGACCCCCTCCAAAAATGCAACCTATCACTGATTGCCCTCTTTTCTATTATGTTCAAATACTACAATCCCTCTGATTACAGTGTAAGTTTACATAACACATAAATACAATTCAATTCAATTTTTTTTGCTTTTCATTTACAACTTTCCCAGTAGGCATCTCATCTATCATTCTATTCCTGAATCCAATTAAGCCAAACAAAAACCATGATTGAATCAAGACAAGTAATTCAATCAGGCCTAAATTTAGTCATAAGTCAAGTGGGTTCAATTGTCTATTTAAAACGAGCTCTTAGAAGCGACTTAAAAAGCCAGATGCCATCACTTGGAGTGCTCCTCTATTAACAATTTATTATTCATTGACATGGTGTCATTCTTCACAATTAAGTGACTGATTGTGGGTGACAATGAACCAAGGGGGGAGAGAGGAGTAGAATTTATATGGTGGGGGGAGTAGAATTTATAGGGGGGGGGGGGGGTTAGGGGGCGTTAAGTTGTTGAACTGTTCGATGGAATTCGTCAGATGACCTTTGCGACCATAGAGCCGACCTTCCAGGTTTTCTTCTGGTTATTTGCTAGATGGATAAAGAAGAAGAAAAAGAAGTATCAAGTAACGGGTCATCAGATGCTGCTTGCTTTTAATGCTGCAGCATTTAATAGGCCATAGGCCGTCGAGCTGGTCGGTAGTAGTCTTGTGGGCGAAATGCATATATTTAAGAGGTTGCAGGTTCGATTCTCGCGGTACTCTAGCAATTCCAGACAACTTAATAAGACAATTGATACCTCAATGCTTTCTTCGTTGCTTCTAGGCCAACGGCCATCAATAGATACACTCTAAAGTCTTCGTTATATTCGCAAATCACTCAGAATTCGCCCTGTTTATTGTACAGTAAAAGAGAATTACCTGCTAATATACAGTGGAGAGGTCAATGATCATTTAAATTTACATAATTATTGAATAATTGATTGGGTACCTGACATTATCGTACAACAGTAGTTTAAATTGAAAGTAGGTGGAGGGTTATCCTATTTTTCGGAGGATGGAGCCCACATAGGTCTGAGACCTGTGCGTGGATAATGAATGAGTTGATCGTGATCGATGAGTTGGACTCACAATTTTAGGTGGGTTCCGAACCACCGGGAAGTGATTTTACAGCAGAGAACAGTCTTTTTTGCTTGCCAATCCAATCTGTCACCCTTACAAAAAGGGCCCAGGAGTTCGTAGCTTATCTCTATCTGATTGAACAGATACCTGCTACGGCTCGCGGCTATCACTTCTCGAAAAGCTATAAGCAATTGAAGCAAGGGACTTGAGCGCTGGTTTTATAATAGCAAAGACAATGTAGTCATTATCTACTGCATTGTCTTTGATAATAGATTGCTGAAGAAGAACCAGAATGTTCACCACCAAAAGTCAAGTTGCTGTTTAAAAGGGCTTCTTGATTGAAACATTATTGGTCTGTGGACAGACAGCAGTGTTTATATTATGATAAACAAGAGCACGTATCCTATACCTATACAACGTTTATCTATCTATCTATTTTATATAGAGTTTTGTCTGTACATTCATCAGAATTGTATATTTTTTGGTTATTTTTACGTTTTATACATTAAATAAGCCGAAAATAGTCTTATCTCACTTTCTGTCTGTCTGTCTGTCTGTCTGTCACGGCCGCAAAAGCATTTTTCGCGGCCTTCTCCTCAAAAACGAGAGCATCGATCGGGATTTTAGTTATTGAACAGTATTGAAAACATTATTGGCAATGTCTTTAGCTATAAAAAACTAAATTAACTTTTTTTTTAACAGAGTAATAAACGTTTAAAAACCAAGTATTGTGCGGTTTTGGATACATTTCTTCTAAGTTTTATTACCACATAAGAACAAATCACGTAATTTATCAATCAGCTGTTCTCAAATATAATCAGAATTCTCAACTGGATGAACCTATTTCCGAAAATAGCCTATTTCTACATTGATATTTTTTTACACCTCTCCACCTTGGTACCTTGGATAATGTGCTTTTTTATACTGTATTTTGTAACAATTAATTTTCAAAATATACGTAGTACCACAAAGAAAACAGACGATGTTGGACGGTAGCAATGTGTGTGTGTGTGTGCGTGCGAACGTATGTGAGCTGCTCACACTGGGATAAAATAGCATAGAATAGGCTTGGACCAATAGAGAAGCAGAGTCGTGGTTAACGGCAAAAATTTGTCGCTGCCGAATGCGACAACCGTTAGCAAACGCCAAATAATGTTTGCCACACAAAAGCATTGGAGTTTTCACATCATCATCAGCTGCAGCATCACATCACATGGTCATGCTCGCTACTCGCAACTAGTATAGTATTCAATAGTATACTAGTAAATAATATACAGTTTTGGACTTGAGTCTGTTCATTATAATATTGTGTACCAATAAACAAATAAATTAATTAATTAATTAATAGTAAACACATAATTGAATAAGACCAAAATTGCATTGTAAATTTTGTTGTAATTTTTCCCCAATAAATAAATGAATGAATAAATAAACAAATAGTCAAATAAATAAATTACAAGTTAGTTCGAAGTTACTGACAATTGAACAAACTGACAAATTTACTTAAACAAAATTTATTAATTTCGAAGTCCTTTAATTGCTATTAGTTTATACTGAAGACTTCCGCAATGGCGGATATTGACAACAGTATTTAATAGCTGATGGAAATCGATGAATGCTACTGTACAAAAATATCAGTCACCACCGGGAATCGAACCACGGACGATTGTTCAATTGTCAGTAACTTCGAACTAACTTGTGAGATACGAGCCGATATGACCAAGTTAAAAATGAATGCTGCTGTGCAGAAAGGTCTCCATGGTCTAGTGGTTAAGGCGCCCGACCCGCAATTGGGAGGTCCGTGGTTCGATTCCCGGTGGTGACTGATATTTTTGTACAGTAGCATTCATCGATTTCCATCAGCTATTAAATACTGTTGTCAATATCCGCCATTGCGGAAGTCTTCAGTATAAACTAATAGCAATTAAAGGAATTCGAAATTAATAAATTCTGTTTAAATAAATTAATTATTAAAAAAATAAAAAATAGTTAATACATAAACGAATAAGTCCTAATTATATTACATTGTGAAATTTTGTTGTGACAGAAAAGTTCAAATGCTTTCCACTGACATACCGTACTTTTTAAATTTAACACTGTTTTCAGAGATATTGTAGAACTGTTCCATGATTGAATAATAACTCAGATATTGTCAATTTCTACTAGTTTTTATTTCACAAAACTAGTTTTTATTTCACAAAACTAGTTTTTATTTCACAAAACTAGTTTTTATTTCACAAAACTAGGTTTCAATGCTCATCAGTTGCATGTTGAGTTAAAACTAAAATTTGGTAACAGAGGTGTTCTAGGTTAGTGGGGGAATGTATTGAGGGTTAGCCACTTTCAAAATCAAACTATTAAACTATCAATATTAAACTGTTTTCTAAAATAATAGGTTATTTCTAATGTAAAAATACTAAATATAAAATTAACTAATAACATTTATGTAATTTGTAAATTCTAAGAATATTTGATTATTTGAAATAATTCTAAAAGTTCAATAACTGTGAATAAAAACTTATTGTTTACATTAAAAGTAACCTAACTAGAAGACTCATGAATTGTTATTGTATGAGATCTGTTACAGCCCTTGTTGTAATTAAAAATTAACATGTTCTCTAAGCTAATTGTTGTTATAATGGTAAAGTTATTTATCTAGTCAAGTGGGGAATCAGCTGAACATGATTGAGATCAATAAAAAATATTTGATTATTCTGAACTCTAAATCTGAAATGTAAGCTGATAATATTCTAAAGTATCCCAATAATTATTTCAAATAATCAAATATTCTTAGAATTTACAAATGACATAAATGTTATTAGTTAATTTTATATTTAGTATGTTTTACATTGGAAATAACCTATTATTTTAAAAACCAGTTTAATATTGATAGTTTAATAGTTTGATTTTGAAAGTGGCTAACCTGCAATACATTCCCCCACTAACCTAAAACAACTCTGTTACCAAATTTTAGTTTTAACTCAACAAGCAACTGATGATGATGCCATGAGCATTAAAACCTGGTTTTGCGTGATAAAAACTAGTAGAAATTGACAATATCTGAGTTATTACCGTACTTTAGTTGTAAACATTGTTAAAAATTTCAAAGTAAGAATGTTTCAAAAACCGTAACAAGTTACCCAACTTTGTAGGTCATCCTTTAAAAATCTTTAGACAGGATCAACAACCTACATTAGCCTGATTATAATAATAATAGTAATAATAATCATAATGTTGACACATCTAGATTGTTATCCTGACAGCAAACAAGGAACTCATCAGCATACATTATACTAGACCTAAGTTGAGTGAAAAATGTCATGTGATGTCATGGCTGACTTGGCTCTTCTCTAGTTACTCCCCCACAACAACATTGCAAAACAACTTGTTGACCACTAGAACTAGAAGAACTGTCAGGACTTGGCTTCCTAGAGAAACAGTTCAACACCTACATCTAACCAAGCATCTAACCACAATGTTGCTGAAATGCAATCCGCCCTTGGATTTGCTTGTTAGCAACAAGAGAAGACAAGGAAAGAAACTAGAAGCCGTTACACTGACCTTATTTAAAATTGTTATTAAATACTTGAAGAGAGTAGTCGTAAATTCGTTTGACGTTGACAAGTTCTTGTGGAGGATAGGCTACTGTACATGAAAAGAATTTTTATGTGAATACTAAATCCACATACATGGGGACAATGTACTGACATTGGTGGGGATTACCACCGATAAGTGGCATAAAGTGGCAGCCACTAAGAGCCCTTTTATGCATGCGTTTTCGTACGGACGATAAAAAAACGGACGTTTTTAAATACATTGGAACAAATGAGCGCATTTATGCACTGTCGTCCGTTTTTCAGCTGTCGTCCGTTTCTAAAATATGTCGCAGTGTTTTAGAAACGGACGATAAACGCAGTGACGGACGTCTGCTCAAAGTACACGGTAGCATATGGCCGTGTTTATGCAGACGCACGACAAACGCACGTTTCCCACTCCAAGCCACAGTGCTGCCAACCTTTTACACAATGCAAATAAGCAGTGTACAACACAACAGGATCCATGATACTTGAACTATATTGGTAGCACTGCCACCCCCACCCTCATCCTTAAGCAAACGCATGACAAAAAATTGAAGACGCACGACATAAAATCAAAACGCACGACACAAAATTTACGGTCCGTTTTTTATCGTCCATACGAAAACGCAAAGAAATACGTAAATTTGGCTTTCCTAGACCCGTACTTTTTGCTAGACCCGTACTTTCCTAGACCCGTACTTTGCTAGACCCGTACAGAGCGCACTGCCCACCAGTGTTGCCCGACACAAACTGAAGAATTGTAGAGATTTGGTTCGAAAATACCGTACGTAACAATTTAATGTACGGTGATTTTGAGCCAAGTTCCCTATTATGGAGATTGTGGAGATTTGATTCGAAATTACCGTATGTAACAATTAAATGTACGATGATTTTGAGCAAAATTCCCTACAATTCTTTACCTTACGTCTGGCAACGCTGGTGCGCAGTGTGTTTCGCAAAAAGTACAGCCATGGAAACCCCCCTTAAAGTTTTGTTTTGAACTTTGTATATTTGTGTATGTTTTATCCATTGATGCAAATAAATGTTGTTTGTTGGCAGAGTAATTGTGACTCACAGTCAATGTCACCAATAATTTATAATAAATAAAAGTCTACACTCTACTTTGCCTTGAAGATGTCAATATTGTGAGGTAATGCAAAGAGAATATGTTCTTCTATAATATGTAGAAATTAATTTTCTACATAAATTTGATCAAATTTGGCAAAATTGTCTATTTTTTCTAGATTTCATAAAACACTTCTTAAATACTACGTATGACGTTATCGTATCACAATTCTTATCATAGAAAATGTTAAAAATGTATTGCATTCACCCAAAATGATAGAATTTAAAAGCAGCAATGCATATTTCTTGAAAACTATTTTCTTCTTACATAGAAAAATCTCCAATACCCACTCCAAAGGCCAAATTATCGGTTTTTCTCAAGATTCCATCAAATACATACTATATACTACATATTATAATGTTATCGTATCACAGATGTCGCCATAACATTTATATAAATTTATTGCATTCCCCTAAAATAATAGAATTCAAAAGCAACATTGCTTATTTTCTTCTAATAATATGTAGAAAGCACTCCAATATGCACTCCAATATGCACCCCAAAAGCCAAGGTGCTTTTTTCTCAGATTCCATAAAATACATACTACATATAAAGGTAAGTGTCATTTTTCTTAGATTCTATAAAACACATGAACTACAACATATTATGTTATCGTATCACTATTCTCATCGAAAAGACCTCAAAAATTTGTAGCATTCACCCAAAATAATACAATGCAACTGCAACACTGCATTTCTTAGCTTGCCCCAACTATTGAACGCCTTTTAAAATAACAAGCGAACCCGTTAGATCTGTAACAGAGCGCATTGCACAGCGGCTGGACGGCCATTATCCCACAAAGCCGTAGTAAGCAGAAAAGGTGATGAAAGTATCAAATAAAAGGAGAATGAATAAATTATCTAAGGTTTACAACAACAACAACAACAGTAGCCAGCAACAAAAGATGCGTAGATTTTCATAATTTCCAAGCAAACCGGTAAAATGAGTCAGTGAACCTAGACAATTCACTGTCGATTGTACTAGGCTAGCTTTGTAGTAGGCTAGGCACGGGACGGGAAGGACAGTTAGGCCACTCCAATTTGCTGTATAGTAGCCAAGAAGACAATGCCAGTCCAACTCAACATCAGCACTAATGCCAGAGATTGCTGGTGTAATCTTGTCCGTTTATTACCCCACAGAAGAACAGCGAACAGGTGTTATTTAAGAACAGTGATTGCAATTGGCCAGCTTCAGTTCTGACCACATGTTGTGAGGACATGAATAATTATGAAGGTGGAAATTCTTGTTTCCTGGAAACTGGGGACGAATGATGGGATTTGAGAACAAATTTGAGGTATATAGGAAATAATCCGGTGGTAAGGAACCCACCTAAAACTGTTGGTCCAACTCATCAATCGTTTTTTGTCTATGTAACTATCTATTTTGTTTATCATTAATATATTTCATCTGTTTACTTTTACTTTTTTTTTTTTTTTTTAGGATGAAGCCCACATAAGATTCCTGCACTCTTTTACTTTGCCGCACTCCAGCTGGCTTTGCCGCACTCCAGGTGTGCCAACTGTAGGAAAAAAATTAATGTGTACTCGTGCTGAAAGTATCTTTGCTGCACTTGAGAAACTATTCCTTACTCGCCTACAGCTAGTGCGCAATGCATTTCTCTCGTGCAGCAAAAAGCTACTTTGCGCACTAGTTACACAAATAACTATTATACTTTTATTTTATTATATTGTATTTTTCGTATGTATTTTATTGTATGCTGAATTTGTTACTGTATCCTCATGGCATGTGTTTTCTATGTCATGGTTAAGTGGTAGAGTGGACATTACTGTCCAAACTTCGCCACGTCGATAAATAAAAATGTAATTCTATTCCATTGTCAGGCATTGATTTTTAAAAAAAACAATAAATTGTAGTATGGAACCTGAAAAGAGGACTTGAAACTAAAAATTAAAAAAAATTTTTTTGAGGATGAAGCCCACATAGGTCTGAGACCTGTGCGTGGGTAATGAGTTGGATGATGGTGATTTATGAGTTGGACCTACAGTTTTAGGTGGGTTCCGAACCACCGGGAAGTGATTTTCAGCAGAGAACAGTGTCTTTTTTGCTGGTCAATCTAATCGGTCACCGTTACAAACAGGTCCTAAGAGAACGCAGCTTATCTCTATCTGATTGAACAGATACCTGCTACGGCTCGCGGCTATCTTTTATTTTATTTTCAACTGGATAATTCGTTTGTGTTATGAGGGCAATAATGGGATCTCCCTGGGCCTGGTGCCCTCAAAGATGGTAATTTTTCAATAAATAAATAATTCAATTTGATTGAAATCGAATGTATGAATTTGTTTCGGAGGAGGAGGATGAGAAGAAGGAGGGGGAGGAGTATGCGGAGGAGTAGTAGGAGGCGGAGGAGGAGGAAGAGTAGGAGGAGGAGAAGAAGAGAAGTAAGTAAGAAGAAGGAAGAAGATATACAAGAGGAAGCGGAGGAAGAGAGAGATGTAGGAAGAGGAGGGCGAAGAAAAGTAGGAGGTGGGGAAAGAAAAAAATATGTAGGAGGAGGAAGAAGAGAAGAAGTGGGTGGGGAAGAAAGAAGAGAAGTAGTAGCAGGAGAAAGAAGTACGAGGAGGAGGAGGAGAAAGAAGAAAAGGAGGATGAAGAAATTGGAAGAAAAATGAAAATTTGGAAGGAAAAGGAAGAAAAAGCGCAAAAGAAGAGGAGAAGGTGGATGAAGAAGAGGAGAAGGAGGAATATGAAGAGGTTAGTTAGAGGAAAATGAAAAATAATTATAAATTGAGAGGAGAAGTGATAGAAAAGGAAAAGTACAAAAGAAGCATTATGTAAAGTTGTATCTCATTATTGCATAATCATGTATTTGAGTGAATAGGATAATAAAAAGTATGGAAGTATTGAAGAGAGCAGAAGAATAAGATAAATAGAAAGAAGAGATAAAAGAATATTGTGGATCATGGTCATGAATAAAACAGTTAAAAATAATCTACTCTTTCTTAAAGCAGTAATAATCGTATTGGCCAGCTAGAAAGACTGTTCTCTGCTGTAAATCACTTTGGTAGTTCGGAACCCACCTAAAATTGTAGGTCCACTATGTTTTCAATAACATAGCTCAAGCGGCGAGGTGTAAATACCCGGAAGAGTCTACCCACCAATAAAATTCATACCTTTTTTTGGTGTTGGTTCTTATCTGCCCTCGTTTCTTGTTAAAACAGTAGCTTTATTTGATTGTCAATCCACTTCAAATTTTCTTCATATCTTTACTTTTCTCACTCTTTCTTCTTCTTATCTATCATCATACCATTCTCCTCTCTAATCTTAGGCCATTCCACGTCCTCATCACCCATTTCTCTTTCTTCTCTTCCTTCTTCTTCTCCTCCTCCTCCTCCTCCTCTTTCTTCTTTTTATTAATCTTGTTTCTTTAGCTTTTTCTTCTTCATCATCTCCTTCTTGTCTCACATCTCCTTCTCCTCCTCCTCCTCATTTTCTTCTTCCTCATACTTCTTCTCTTCTTTTGCTTCCTCTCTTCTCCTCCTTCTTCTTCTTCTTCTTAAACTCCTCCTTTCCTTCTTGAGTGTTCATCGCCTCCTTTTTTCTTCTCATTTTTTTATTAATTTTATTAATTTATTCATTTTTTATTTTTGTCCTCTGCATTCTTACTTTTCTTCTTTGCCTTCTCATTTTTATTCTTTTTCTCCTTCTTCTTATTTTTTATGACTTTTTCTTCAAGTTCTCTTTCTTCTTCTTTTTGTTTTCTCTGTATTCTTGCTTTTCTTCTTTTCCCTGTCGTTTTCCTTCTTTTTCTCCTCTTTCTCCCTTTTTTCTTCTTCACCTACTCTTTTCTTTCTTGAGTCTTCCTCCTTTTCTTTTCTTTTCAATTCTTTTTATTCCTTCTTTTGTTCTCCGTGTTGTCTTTCTTTAGTCTACCTTTTCTTCTCTGTTTTCTTGTACTTCTTCTCTTTCTTCTCGTTCTTATTCGTCCTCATCTTCTCTGTCTTCTTCTTTCACGTCTCCTTTTCTTCTCCCTCTAATTTCTCCTTCGTTTTTGCTTCATCAACTCTCTTCCTTGAACTATTGGCATGTTGAATGCAGTGCAGCAACTCAGCTGTAATCAGTGCGACAGAATGGACAGCAAAGGCATAATAAATCCAGCCATCACTAAACAACCGTGGCAATGCTGTTAGGCCTAGGCCCACAACACATGGCATGCAGCCAGCGCGCATTCTCCATAATGGCGATAATATTCTCTCATTCCATCTCACAGCTACCCCACATCTTCTTCGTCACTCACTCTTTCTATTTTCTGCCTAGACAAATGGATAATCCACGCTTCAACTATTCCTTAGCTACAACATTGACTTTATAACTGCAATTTTGAGAAATAGAGAGAAATAATTTTTGGAAATTACCCTACTCAACTATGGTTTACCCATGTTCTAGAGTAGGGGGGGGGGGGGAGGGGGGGTTAGTGCGGAATTATTAGGTAAGTGAGCTCACATGTTGATTGAGATAATTATTTCCAAGTTTTGCCTTCCTGTATTTAATATCCATTTGTGGACTGCAGATTTGAATCTTGTTTCAGATGCTGTGCTCTTGATGTTTTCAGGAAGCAGGTTGTACAATTTGGGAGCTAAATGGTTGAAGTGTCTCTGGTATAAGGCTTTCCTTGCTACATTCGCAATAAGAAGGTGCCTGTTTCTTGTATTGTAGCTATGGTTTCTGTTTTCAAAGTGTGCTGTGTTCCTGTGTATTCTCTGGATTATTTCTTTAGAGTAGAGTTGTCTTGGATCCATCACACCAAACTCGTAGAATAGTTGGTCTGATGGGTAACGTGGCGGATTTCTTCTTATAACTTTTACGATGAGTTTCTGAACTTTTATGAGGGGGTCAATGTGGGTGTAGCTCGTTCCACCCCAACCCACGATTCCATAGGTTAGTAGAGATTGAACTATAGAAAAATAGACCATCCTCAGACACTTCGGATTGACTAGTGATCTCAGCATTTTGAATTTGTAAATTGTTCTCCTTAATTTTTTGCATAGCTCATCTATGTGTTTATCCCAGCGTAGAAAAGAATCCACTGTCACTCCAAGGTATTTCTGAAACTGTTTCCTGCAAACTGCGTATGAAGAATTATTCAAGCTGTTATTTATTATTAAATTGTTCTCAGTTGGTTGTCCATGCTGTGTAGCGTGAATATATATAACTATAATATATTTCAACTATACTATACAATTTTCCACCCGGAAAAGTACTAAAACCTGAGGAAGAGTATTCTAAAAACAGGAAGACAAACCTGGTGAAAAATACAGCTGCTACAATAGAGAAACAGAATGGAGAGATTTCATTAAACCTGTTTGTGTTTCTATAATTAAATTGAGTTTGAACAAAAGTACGCTAAAAAATGTTGCTAATTTCACCTCTCTACTCAAAACTAGTTTCAGCTTGTTCTATAGAATTTAGCATTCAAAAAGTGGAGAGATTTCATTGAATGAAAATCGCTGTTATAAAAACGCGTTTAAGCAAATCTATTTCAACGATAACACTATTTCTAACCTGAGCCCTGTATGTCTCAGCTTGCTCTATACAGAAATTTGCATTGAAAAGTGGATTTTCATTTTAAGAGTGGAGATATTTCATTACATGAAAACCGTTTTTAACCGTGTTTCTCACCTTGGAAATATTGTTTTTGGCAAAAAGAATTTTCTACAAGATGAACTCACAGCCCAAAACTTCAACAAGATTCCAGCTGCTTGCTCTTATCAAACATCTTCCCGTAATAAAGTACATCCCTGTTTACTTTTGTTTATCTTATTCACCTTTTACCCATGTAACCTTATCTTGTACCCCTTTCCCCACCTGCTCAAGATAAGAACATTGAAATATGGCCTCATTCTCGCTCGCCTGTACAATACACACCTCTTGCATGCACTTGCATCTACTCTTCACACACCTGAGATCTCAACTTCCCTCCAGCATCAGGGTTAAGTGGGAGAGAGGACTTCGAGTCCTAACTTCACCCTTGGAAAAGGCAATCAATCAATCAGTATCACAATATTACATATTATGGCAAAGTATGCTACATTGTTTTTATTTTGTGTTTCATTTTGTAGGACATAATTTTCTTGTTGATCTTAATAACAAGTAGCACTCTTTTCTTTCAAGTATATTTATTTTTTACAATTTTTTCTACTAGCTTGAACATTCAACGGTTTATTGAACATTTATTTAACTGATTAACTCTTATAGGAAAAGTGTAGAGGAAAAACAGTTCAAGAAAAAGTAGTAAGTAATTAATGCTATAAAGAACAGAATAAATTCGATGAGATAAATAAATGGTTAAACTGATTCTTTTGAAAACAAACTTTTATAGATGGGCAATTCCCGATTGCAGATAATCTGCAATACACTTGATAATAATTATTATAAAAAGTTCGGTGACAGTCACAAAAGAAAAAAAAACCCTATTATGGAACGTGTTTGAAAAAAAAATTAAAGCATAAATTTAAGCTTTGGTTATACTTTACGTTTTTCCAATATTTTTGTAGTTTTATTTTTCATTATGGATGAGTTTAAAGTTTAAATTTGAGCTTTAATTGCACTGTACTTTTTTACATTTCTACTTTTTACATTATTACACTTTTTTTCTGAGGATGAAGCCCACATAGGTCTGAGACCTGTGCGTGGGTAATGAGTTGGATGATGGTGATTGATGAGTTGGACCTACAGTTTTAGGTGGGTTCCGAACCACCGGGAAGTGATTTTCAGCAGAGAACAGTGTCTTTTTTGCTGGCCAATCTAATCGGTCACAGTTACAAACAGAACCTACGAGAACGCAGCTTATCTCTATCTGATTGAACAGATACCCGCTACGCCTCGCGGCTTTTTAATTTTTTCTAATTTTTTTACATTTGTACTTTTTTACTTTTATTTACATAGATTTATTTTTTACTATACGATTTTAACGTAAGTCTGAAGCTTGTGATGAGATGCAAATTAAACAAAATTCATTGGCCTAGCCGGGAATCCAACACAGGACACACAACAGTATTAAATAATTAATTAATTTTAATTTTACTATCACTATCACGACTATCACAATTGTCGCTAATACCCAGAATTTGATTCTGGTTTCGAGTTAGTCGAGAATGCTACTGAATATTTGGAAATGTTTGTACATCGTATCATGAAAGGAAATTCACCATTATTCAAATTCTTAGTATATTATCACAGTTGCCCTTCAAACAAGAAGACTAAACATCAAGAAGGAAATATCGGGCAACGTTGTTTGCATTGATAACATATTAACTGGAAAATTGATAGTGGTGCATACAGTAAACACTTCTAGCAACCGAGGTGCTGTAATCGGTTAGAACGCTCATCTCTGATAGGATTCTGATAGACTGCTGCTCCTGCGGTTACGAGTTCGATTCCCTTATATCAGCCTAGCTTATTTTGTGCAATCATTCACCTCATTACCCACGCACAAATCTCAGACAAAATGGCATCAACATTGAAAAAAATATCCAAATAATCATAAAAATATTAATAAATTCTTCTGTTAATTCTTGATAAGCTCATTAGAATTTTATTATTATTTTTTATTATAACATTAAAATAAACATTTAGATTCTTTTTCTGAACTCAATCTGAAGTTATTTTAATAGTAGCACCTTTTTCTCATGAGATTAGAGTAGTACCGGAAACACCTCTCGTATGCCAAGCGTTACCGGCCTTTTAGAATAAATAATAATAATAAAAATATTATTAAGAGCATGCTTTTTATTGGTGGGAGCTTGGGGTAGTTCCAACTTACGGGCCATGTTACGGAGAATATGGTTTACCTTCAATTTTAGGTAGGTTCTGAACCACAGGGTTCAATAAATTGTACTAGAATTAAAGACCTTTTGAAAAGTAAGGCTTTATTGAACGAAGAACTCAGCATGAATGAATAGAGTATGGTGAATAAACAGTTAGAGGTTACTATGGCAACGCCATATGTGATCACCACAATAAATTATTATGACAATTGGATACAGCCTATCTATCTCAATAGTCTATTATTTTGGATAAATTAATCCCATGATTACCATCACTAAATTCATCAAGTAGTATCATTTCATTTATTTATTTCATTTTTTAATACAGTCAAAATACAACATATTGTAAAGAAACAACAGGCTTTTAGCCCAAAACTGTCTCTATTACTAAATTTTTACAGAAGTCCAAAAATATTTGTAAGCATAGGTTATGTTTACGTTTAGATTAAAATATAACTTGAATTTTCTGGGAAACACAATTACCAAGCTCAATCTAAACGATGAAGCGCTTTGATTGACTCTATTTGATACACTCCAAGATATTTCTGATTTTTTAGAATTGAATCACTGAAATTTAGACTACATTATCAGAAAAGTTCATTAAATTTCAATTTCTCAGTTAGATCATGACCACCTTTCGACAATTTTCTATTGGGTATAGACTGGGAGACTGTAACAGCTATTGAATTTAACGGTTGTACTTCCGTGAAATAATCGACTAAGAAAATCGTTAGTCGATATCTATGACGAACCCAGAAAATCGATAGTCGATATCTATAACGAACCCAGAAAATCGATAGTCGATATCTATAACGAACCCAGAAAATCGATAGTCGATATCTATAACAAACCCAACTCATCGACTATCGATTCTTTCAGTCGATTATTTTACTGGTCTACATACGGATGTGCAGCCAATTCAACTTCTACAATTTATTTTGTTTAGTTGGTCTATTTTTCCTACTGCTGAAATAATTTTTCCTAATCAAATCTCCTCTCCACCACAAAAACAATATCGCATATATCGCAGCATGATAATTACATAAAACTACGTTAAATTACGTACATGAATATAAAAAAGCATAATTTATTTGGGCTGTGGTGCACTATATGGGCTTCTGTCAGTAACTTGTTTTCAATTGAATAACTTGGACGTTTAAGATTATGTGAACACGGGAGAGGTTACATACTATGATTATACTCATTTTCAGATGGATATCTAGTCGGATAAAGACATCATTCACTTAATCGCGTCCTTTTTTAGAGAAGCTCATATGCTGCACTATATGGGCTTCTGTCAATAAAGTGTCTAAATTAAATAACTTGGACGATTATGTTTCTGTGAACACTATTAGTATTATTCATTAATACTATGAATTCATTAATTGAATAAAAAAGTTTTAATAATAATAAAACGTTAAATTTCAACAAAATTTAATAACAGACAAAACATTAAACTAAAAGGAACTCTTTATCATAAAATGTAAATTTATAGAAACTAGGCACTTTTCATCAAATGGCTCTTATGCATCAAAATAATAAAGTTATGAGGTGGTTCAGTCACATCTAGGCAGGTTAGGTTAGGTTTGGTTAGAAGCCCATATAGTGCACTTTCTCCTTTATTTGATGATTCGATGATTGTGTCATGTATGCAAATAATTCGTTATTGAATGACTAAATACTGTTTCCTGACACTTTTTGACGAATCTGCTATTAGAGGTTAGTTTCTCCATGTCATTTTTATTTAATATTACAAAAAAAGTTTCACGTTTGAAATTGTGCTTCCGCGGTTCAATTTTTTCTGTATTTTCATTTAAATATAGTTTTGAGACAATAGCTTTTCAAATAGTTGAGTAATACGCCCGACGCGATATATCCACAATATCTAAAACCAAAATAAAAGTCTTCAGAAGAAAATCAAAAGTTAGTTTGAAGTGACTGACAATTGAATAAACTGACAAATATACATAAACAGAATTTATTAATTTCGAATTCCTTTAATTGCTATTACTTCATCGATTCCCATCAGCTGTTCAATGCTGTTGTCAATATCTGTCATTGCGGAAGTCTTCAGTATAAAGTAATAGCAATTAAAGGAATTCGAAATTAATAAATTCAGAAAATCAAATTTTCAGAGACGGGACAGAGTTCTACTCTCCCATTAAGATAGTCTACCCGATTATTTTGAAACCCCGAACAACCTCAAACCTAACCTCACCTCTCAATAACCTAACTTAGAGTTCATCCAAGCTCATGTTATCCAAGTATTTTCCCTTTATGACCTGAAAAACGTAAGGCTAACTGAAATTTGAGTGAATAAATGTGTTTTACCTTAGGATCCGATTTATTGACTTTATATGAACGCTTCACACAGCATAGGGCCTTCAAGATCATGATGTAAATTAACACGTAGCACAAAGATGTCTGTTGCAATTGACACAAAATGTGAGGAATAATACACTGGCAAAACATTAAAGTCACACCAAACACACTCAAAACACAAACACAATTGAGAACAAATAGAACAACATAAGTGAACTCAGCGGATAAAATTTCTAAAAACAACTAACGCCATTTTAAAAGCATTTAAAACTAATCTGTACAGATGTTAGACAGCCGGAACATTTAACACAGACGACATTGTGCTTATTGAAAATAGAAAGCTTCCTTGCTTGCTATTGATTCAAGCAGCTTATCAATAATTTTATCTCATTGAACAGTTATTGACAAAAGTTATCGAGAAATAAGGTCTGTTGACTGATTCACACAGTATTGGAACAAAATTAGACTATAGACTGCACTGCATAGGCTTCTGCATTGGAATAATATTACCCCGACACATAGTATTATAGTGGGGTATCATAATTGAGAAAAAAAAACTTTTCATAACAGTTTCTTGAGTAGAGATTCTCTTTAAATATCTATAAAATAATATGTATATGTGTGTTTATAAATAAATAAAAATATTCTTTAAACCAAGAATGAAAATTAATCTTAAATTTAAAAAAAATTTGAGATTTCTAACATTTTTGAAAAAAAAATTAGCCTAAATCTAATCAATGAGTTTAATAATAAAAAGCTAGCTCAACTCTGAGCCGGTAGCGTCTTCCCATAACGAGGGTTTCGTCGTTTTGTGTGTGAAGGTAAACTTTGGTCATTGTATTATATATTTTATTGTTGAATATATCCCTCCTGCTTCAAATATGTGTATTTTTGAGAGATTTTATGGTCTTGTTGAGGGTCTTAATGGATTGATTGATGGTAATATTATAATTGTTGGAGATTTCAATCTTCCTGAAATTAACTCAGCTGATTATGACTTAATTAATGGTTCCTTGCGTGCAAGAAGGCTTAATCATTTTTCAACTACGTATCGGTAAATCTGAAATAAAAGTAAATTCGTATGGCTTTTCGTGGTGGGGAGACCCTTACGGGTAGTTCCACCTCGCCGCTTTTTTTAACGACTGCTTTTTTTATATGCAACCGGGACGACGGCTTAACGTGTCCTCCGAAACACGGGAGTGGCTCGAGAAAAATATCTTGTACTCAACTGGGATCGAACCCAGGACCTTTGGCTTATCAGACCAGCGATAAGCCAACTCAGCTACGCCGCCTCCAATCTGAAATGATTCACTATAAAAAACCGACAATATCTATATTCTTGATTTTTTGTAAAACTTTTAATTAGTTCAAACGCGTTCTCGTAGGACCTGTTTATAACGGTGACCGATTAGATTGGCCAGCAAAAAAGACACTGTTCTCTGCTGTAAAATCACTTCCCGGTGGTTTGGAACCCACCTAAAACTGTAGGTCCAACTCATCAATCACAATTATCCAACTGATTACCCACGCACAGGTCTCAGACCCATGTGGGCTTCATCATCAGAAAAAAGAAAAAAAACTATTGTGAATGTTTTTGTGGAGTGCGGTTTTGGGCTTTGCCTGTCGCATCCACAAGATGTAATCTTTTTGAAATAAATTGAAATTGAAAATTTTGAAATAAATTGAATTAGTGATTATTTCAGAGCAATATTGTGATAAAGCTTCACAGACTATATTTTTTGAATTGTTCTATTCTCCGTAATAGTTTCTCAATTTCTTTTTAATTTCTTTTTCTACTAGCATTTTACCCGGTCTTGCCCAGGAATCTTGGAGTTTTTCTTTTCTGGTTATTAAAAAAAAGTAGTGGTCTCAAAAAATTTCGAAATTGGGAAGGGTGAGTGAATACCATAGTGTTTGTAATTGTACCATAAAGTTTATGTATTTGAAAAGAAAGTTCACAAATTCACTCATTTATGAAACAAATTCTTAAAAATAGTTTTTAAACAGTCTTAGAAATATAATATTTCTTTATAATGTAAACTTAAAAAACACTTTTAAATGGAAATTGACTCACGTTATGGCGTGACGGCCGTTTCGCTCTGTTGTCTAGAGCATCGTCAGACGACCCACAGTACACTCAGTGTACACGGAGTGTACTGTGGGTCGTCTGACGATGCTCTAGACAACAGAGCGAAACGGCCGTCACGCCATAACGTGAATTAATTTCCATTTAAAAGTGTTTTTTAAGTTTATATTACATATTAGTGGAAACAAGATGGATCTTCAACATCATAATTTCTTTATAGTTCAGTTGCCATGCCAGCAAAATGTTATGAACTCGGAACTGATAAAAAGGACAGTTTCTAATTTCACGGATTCGGAAAAAAGGACAATTACACTACAATAATTGTTGCTTTTGGGTTCTATATTGAAACATGCAGTGTGTTCTGGCCCTGCCCACTGTCTGTTTTGTCTGAATCCGCGTAGCAGGAACAAGCATTGGAAATTCTACTAGTTCAATACAAACGTTGATTTTCAACCCACTCAATTCCAAGTTCTTTATAGTAGGCTATTATCTATATTAATAAGTAAGCAATTATTATCAACGTCATGAAGAAACGAAGAATTTCCCATTTCTTCCATATACTCAGGATGCCCGATAACATAATCTTGAAACAATTAGTCATGAGGAATATTAATAGAAGAACCCAAGGAATTTATATTTCGCAAACTTTAAACGATCTTGAAGAAATTGGTCTGAAAATCGAAAATGCTAAAGAAAAATTGACAAGATTTTACAAACAAATAAGTTTAACATTGAAAGGCCAGAAAGACAAACGACAATGGAGGTTACAGATGAGATCAGAAAGAAACGATCTGATAGGATGAAGGAATATTGGAGAAAGAAGTTAGAATTAGATTGGTAAGCAAGAAGACGCTGTTGTCTGCTGTAAAATCACTTACCGGTGGTTTGGAACCCACCTAAAACTGTAGGTCCAGCTCATCAATCACAATCATCCAACTTATCACCCACGCACAGGTCTCAGACCTATGTGGGCTTCATCCTCAAAAAATCTAAGCTGACGCGAAGAGGCAGAAAATACTAAAATATTGACTGAAGTGGTCCTAAAATCACCCAAAAATAAGTAAGCAATTTGTAGCACATATAAAAAAAATTATTTCCAGCTTTATTAACCAAAGTGAAATATTGATCAATTCGTGAACAGAGATAAAAGTATTGAAGGCCATAAAAAGATTCTAAAAAAATGGATAATATTCTGACAAGGTCAGTGCATGGATTCAATCGTTCGAAATGACACAAATTATCTTCAATTGAAGTGAAGACATTGAACAAGAATTCACAGAGTTCTACAATGTCAATGCAAAGATAATGATGCTCAACCGTAATTGACATCCTCATCCCGTCATGATAATGTGTTATCAATTACTGAAAACATCAATGCCACTGAAGATCTACGATCATGATTCTGTAATATTTTAATATGTTTCTACAACATAATACTGATGTCCGTATTATAAGAACCTACCTTGAGATTTCTTTATCTCAAGGGAGACTTTATGAGTCCTTGCTCTGAAGGCTTTAAAAGTTTCCCTTGAATCAATTTCCCAATTTTTAACGTGAACTTGGAAAACATATAGAGAAAGGGAATTTTAAAGTCTATCTTGAATTAAGAAATTCTCTTTTAGATGAAGTTTCCTTGAGATACAGAAGCCTCTAGGGATGTTCTTATAAATGGATAGGGTCTTGTATAATCAGAAGGGGTACTCTTAAAAAACCTTAAGAGGAAAGGACTTAAGCCTCCCTTGAATTAGGACGCCTTTTTAGAGGAAGTCCCCTTCGATATAAAGGCGTCTCAAGGGAAGTTTATAAATATGGACATCTGTCTTGTATTATCAAAAGAGGTACTTTAAAGGAAGGGCTTTTCAAGGTTACCTTGAATTGAAAAAGCCTTCTTTAGGTGAAATCTCTCTTGAGACAAAGAAGCTTCAAGGATAGGTTCTTATGTATGGACATAAGTCTTGTATAATAGAAAGAGGAACTTAAAAAACCTGAAGAGGAAGGGCCTTTCAAGGTTACCTTGAACTAAGAAAGCCTCCTTTAGATGGAATCTCCTTTGAGATAAAGAAGACTCGAGGGAGGTTCTTTGGACATCAGTCTTATATAATCAAAACGGGAACTTGAAAAACCTTAAGAGGAAGGGCTTTTCAAGTTTATCTTGAACTAAGAAAGCCCCCTTTAGATGAAATCTCCTTTGAGATAAAGAAGCCTCAAGGGAGGTTTATTATGGTCATCTGGCTTGTATTATTAAAAGGTGAACTTGAAAAACCTTAAGAGGAAGGGCATTTCAAGGTCACCTTGAATTAAGGACGCCTCAAGGTAAGTTCATAAAAATGCACACCTGTCACAGAAGAGGTGTAGTGGATTTAACAACTTGAAAAAACACTGAATAGTCCAGTCAAATTAGCAAAAAGTTAAGAAAAAACAAAAATAACTGAAAATCGGGACATATGACCAGAAAAACATCAGTCCTCAAGAATCCTAGCTGTACAACGGCCGCCATCTTGGAAAAACTGTGATGTTTCCCATTGTTATTTTCGTTTTATTTAATTTAAATAGAAAATGGAACCTCCCCCCCCCAAACAACCCTCCTTATTCCCTTAAGCCTTAAATAAAATAATACATCACTCTTCTAAACTAAATTTTACTTTTTTTTGGTTAATTTAACGACTTTCAGTCAATTTTAATTGAGAATAAATAAATAATTTACTCACGTTTCAGCCTATGTGAGTAAATTATTTATTTATTCTGAATTAAAAATGACTGCTAGTCGTTAAATTTACAAAACACTTAATATTAACAACGCAGATCGTTATGGATAAAAAAATTCAAGAATAAATTTCCCAATATAAATTGAGACATTGATTACAGCAATTGAATGCAGACAACTGACACATTATGGGAAGCTCTCAACATAACGAAAAGGCGATTAAGATCAGCCTGCAATTACTGAGCAATAATCTCGTCAGATTCCACAGTTGAGGGCGAGGAGAATATCAAGATAGAAGAATAAAAAAGAAGAATAAGAAGAATAACAAACAAAGCGACGCTTGCACTAATTACTACTGTGCAGCAATTACAATCCAATTTTCCGGCCCAGTTACACTTTACTACTGCACTTGGACTGTGGGTTGTAGCCTCCTTATCAAGCTACTGGACTTTACGTAATCAATTCTAGTAGCAGCAGTACAGGTTAGATTGAGTGCCAACTTCCCTCACACACTGACGCTTAATAAACTAATGTATTCCTATAACACCTACTTTTCACACACACATTCTCTGGATCCAGGGCAGTGCACACACGCACCCGCACGCGCCCAAATCTAGCGACCCACATCGTCGTTTCATGAACGAGATCATTTTCATCTCTACGCACATTATTCGAGTTCCCGTTAGTTTTCTTTCTACCCATCAACAGTGCGGCAATTGGAGTAACTTGCCATTTCCTGCATTCACAATGAGCGCCCATTCATAATACGCCAGTTTATCTGTTGAGTGTGATCCCTTCTTCATTTTATTTGGGCCGGTATTTAAGAACTTACCTTGAGGCTCCCTTATCTCAAAGGAAGCTTGAAAAAGAACTTTTTAAGTCGACCCTGGAAAAAGTGAGCTCCTTCCATCACTTCATTTGGGCCAATATTAAAGAACTTACCTTAAGGCACCCTTATCTCAAGGAAAGCTTGAAAAACCTTTAGAGGAAGTGCTTTTTAAGTCTACCTTGGGATAAGGAACCTCATCGTTTCGTTGGAGCTTCTGCAACACAAATGTTCTTCTAAATGTTTTTATATGACAGTGTTTATGTTTATTTTCTTGTATTGTATTTTATAATGTTTTTTCTATGAGAAATAAATGATTTAAAAAAAAACGTTTTTTAAATTTCCTTCATGGGCAAATAAATTCCTTTCTCAAGATTTCTTGAGCTGAAGAAGCCTTATGAAACTATGAGGCAACCTTATTCCAAGGAAGACTTGAAAATTTCTTCCTCTGAAGGTTTTTCAAGCCTCCCATGAGTTAACCAATTCTCAACGTAACGATGAGGCTTCCTTACTCCAAGATAGACTTGAAAAGCTCTTCCTCTGGAGGTTTCTCAAGCTACCCTTGAGTTGAAGAAGCCTCAACCAACCAATGAAACTACTTTTTTCAAGGAAAACTTAAAAGTCCTTCACACGGTGAAATTTCAAGTATACATAACCTAAAATTAGGATTTTTTAGTTAAAAATTTGTAAAGAAAACCGTAATGGGTTGTGCCTGTTGTATCTTTACTTGATTGCGTTTTGTAAAAAAGATGAAAGAAAAAAATACTAATCACATGCTGAAAATACTAATTATATCCTATGTCTGAAAAAGTTGTAAAAGAGGCGCTTGATTACGTGTTTTTAAAGTTCAATAGGTGATAGTAACCTTACAACCTAAGCGTCTGCGTCTGCGGCCTGGGTGACTTGAGCAAGGATCCGAGGGCCGTAAAAGAAAGTGTAGAAAATTATTGATAATCAAATTATGAATTTAGTTCGGTCTGGTCACAGAGCAGAGTTCAATAATAGGCCACCCGAAGCAACTGGAGCTGGAACTGGAACCTGGAGCACAGTAACCCACTGGGCGACTGACTTGCTAACTGATAGCTGATACGGATCAATGCATTCGCCAGAACAATCCTCCACAACCAATTTTATATTTAACAACTGTTGGTCAATGAGGTGTTCGAAAAAGAAACTATGTTGAGCAATTGCCTCTCAAATTATTCAATTATCTTCCAATTTGTGGGTGATTGTGGTCTGAACAGTATTGAAAGCATTTTACACAATTCTTTCCTTGCTGAGGAAGCTCACATGAGTCTGAGACTTGTGAGTCTGAGTGGGCAATGATGTAAATTATGATACAATCATGTTATGAATGGTGGATCTAGTTTTGGATGGGTTCCGAACGGCAATAAAGGAGATAACTATTTTATTTTCTATCTTTGATAGCCAATTTTTGGCTAACAAAAATGGTACCCCATTTTGTTTTATTCTGACAACAATGATTTAGGTTGCCCAAATAACTTTGAGGAATGAAGTTGTCTTCATTTCTGTGCTTTACAAAACATCCCCTGCATCAAGTCACAATTAATTGGATTGCCCAAATAACTTTGAGGATAAACTTGTATTCATTTCTGTGCTTTACAAAACATCACCCTCCGTCAAGTCACAATTAATTGGATTGCCCAAATAATTTTGATGATAAAGTTGTATTCATTTCTGTGCGATACAAAACATCACTCTGCGTCAAGTCACAGTGAATCAGACTGCCCAAATAACTTTAAGGATGAAGTTATATTCATTTCTGTGCTTTACAAAACATCACCCTACGTCAAGTCACAATTAATTGGATTGCCCAAATAACTTTGAGGATAAACTTGTATTCATTTCTGTGCTTTACAAAACATCACCCTCCGTCAAGTCACAATTAATTGGATTGCCCAAATAATTTTGATGATAAAGTTGTATTCATTTCTGTGCGATACAAAACATCACTCTGCGTCAAGTCACAGTGAATCAGACTGCCCAAATAACTTTAAGGATGAAGTTATATTCATTTCTGTGCTTTACAAAACATCACCCTGCATCAAGTCACAATGGATCGGATTGCCCAAATTATTTTGAGGATGAAGTTATATTCATTTCTGTGCTTTACAAAATATCACCCTACGTCAAGTCACAATGAATTGGATTGACCAAATTATTTCGAGGATGAAGTTATATTCATTTCTGTGCTTTACAAAATATCACCCTACGTCAAGTCACAATGAATTGGATTGCCCAAATTATTTCGAAGATGAAGTTATATTCATTTCTGTGCTTTACAAAATATCACCCTACGTCAAGACACAATGAATTGGATTGCCCAAATTATTTCGAGGATGAAGTTATATTCATTTCTGTGCTTTACAAAACATCACCCTGCGTCGTCACAATTAATTGGATTGCCCAAATAACTTTGAGGATGAAGTTGTATTCATTTCTGAGCTTTACAAAAAATCACCGTGCGTCAAGTCATAATGAATCGGATTGCCCAAATTATTTCGATGAAGTTATATTCATTTATGTGCTTTACAAAAAATCACCCTGCGTCACGTTCAATTCTCACCTGAACCACTGAGCTATTCGGTTCTATTGAAAGGGGAAATGGAACATGTGGGTTTAATGATGATGATGTTGTTGTTGTGTATGTGCAACGCACTGACCGGAAGTGAGGCCTATCGACCGGAAATAAAGCCAGTGAAAAGATCTGCTCGGGGATTCGGCCTACAACTTCCCGTCTATAGAGTTCCCGCCTAAAAGTGAGAGTGTCTGATATGCATCTGTTGATACATTTCTCACCATTCAACATAATAAATTAGACATCGCAATAAATGGCGATCTCTAGGTAATTTACAACAGCTGATGATGTACTTGTAAATGAGACTTCAATTGTTGAGGCTGTGCGCCGTTTTTTTTTTTCAAAAAATTATTTTGAAAAAAACCAATCCGTTCTCCAGTCCTTTGGGCTCACTAGTTATTTATGTATTCGACTCTCAAACTACAAAATCAATCGCGATCTCACTTGGACTATGGGAAGTGCGTTTTTGTGGTAATTCAAAATACCATACCAAGTTTCAAGAGTCTAGACTCTAGAACCTTCTTTTCAAGAGCTGTAGCACAGATGGACGAAAAACGGTACTATTCCAATAAGGCCCTCCATCAAATCAAAATTTATTCAATCAATAACATAATAATTACAAAATCCTTTTAGTTAAACTTCATAAATACAGAATATTTTATATCAGTAATTCATCTTTAGAAACCCCACTATAAAAAACTATGTGTTGGGGTACATTAGTCTGTTAATATATTATTTTTTTAGTGCTATACAGAATGTTTCGGAACTCTCTACCAATACTTCTAGGCAGTGTTTCTGGATCACTAATAAAAGTAAATATCATAATAAAAATTTTCTAAAATCCCCAGTTACTCACACAGCCGCCATTTTGTTTTTTTCACTCATTATTTTTTTATTCGAACTCCTCTCAATGCATAATTTTGAAATTTTTCAAACAGCTTTGTAATAATTAAAACAATCTTAAAAAATTAATCAAAATTTTCCGACATCAAAAAACAAATAGGCGGCTATTTAAAATCTTTGAACAAGATTAAATTAATAATGGCTGATGATATCAAAATTTGACTAGAATAACGTTTTCTAGATATTTTTATTGCAAATCCAACGATACCTCATTTTCCAAGATTGGCCAACAATTAACAGAGATATGCTACTTCTTAGGGTGTGCGGTGGTTGAGAACGGGTTGCAGTTTTTCGCTTCCAACCACAAATCGCATACGATCTACAGGTGAACGTAGCAGGCTTTACATTCTGACTTCTTTATAAGTTACACAGAACCTTTTTCTTTTTTTCAAAACGAACTTTTGTCGTAAGTACCGGTATAATAATTCATTTTTTCGATTAAAAATAGTTGTATTAATTCAATTATTAAATGTAATTCTATTATTGAATAGTTGTTTGATATTATATACTGTAGTTTTGAAATACAGTATAAACACAGCTCAATTTATATTTCAAGGTCAATCTTTAATATGCAAAAATTGAAAACCCGAATATCAGTCGGTGCCCTATTACTATTATATAACATTCTAAATAATAATGTATTCATGCCTGACTTCATCAACTTGTTGCATTTTTTTGTTCCATCTAATAGACCAAGAGTAAATACGCTGTTCCGGGTCCCGTTTATCAGAACTGCTCACCATTTACATTCCTACTTCTATAGAACATTAAGACTGTGCGCAGGGTTTTGGTCATAATTTTTTTTTCGAAGTTCATTGAATTGGATATTATTAAGGTATTGAAATGCTAACTATTGCCATGATAAATTATTTTTTTCATCAAATATTTTATGGAATATGAGAGTTCAAAGTTGAAATTTTTCGGTTTTTGGGGGCAATTGAACTCACCTACAAGTTATTTTAAACATTTGATAATTTTTTTATAACTGAAAGACACCTTGGGGAAAAGAATGACACATTTTTATTTCAATTCAACAATTGGTTTTTTCAAAATAACTTTTTTAAAACTGAATTTTTTTGCCTGTTTTAAAAAATTTATTCTGAGAAACCTAATTGATCAGAATGAAAAATATGCCATTTCATTCCTCAATGTGTCTTTCATTTAAAAAAAAATTATCAAAAGTTTAAAATAACTTGTAGGGGAGATCAATTTTGCCCCCAAAAACCGAAAAATTTCAATTTTGAACTCTCATATTTCATAAAATATTTTATGAAAAAAAATAATTTATCATTGCAATAGTCAATATTTCAATGCCTCAATAATATCCAATACAATAAACTTCGAAAAAAAATTATGACCAAAAACCCTGCGCACAGCCTTGTACAATAGACTGAACATTTTCGTTGACCCCTTTTTTGACCGCTATAATCAATTAAAAAAAAAAGTTGAATATCATACCGCTCAATTGATCAATAATTTGAAATCTCTACTAAACTCTACTTTCTATATGTGATTTCTTTTTTCTCTCTTCTTCCTTTAATTTTTTTTTCTTTTAAAAATGCTTTTTCTTACTTATTTTTTACTTTTTCTTATTTTCATGGAGCTCATTATCTACCTAAAGTAGCTTTTCATATATACTTTATGTTTGTTTATGGCTCAATTTCGTCTCTTCTAATACCTTTATTTAATCTTATTTGAAAGTATTGTATTTTTTCTCTTTCTCTGTTTTTTTTTATAAATATTGTTACATTTCAATTATTGTATGTCAATAAGGTTCTTCATGAAGTATTCTGAGCTTTTACATGTGTTGAAATAAATGAATAAATTTTTCATCCTGTATATTTCATTCCCGACAAATCAAAATCCATTCTCAAACCATAAAAACATTTCATCCAGCCGAAAAATGAATTTTCCTTCAGTGTCTCTTGACTCGAGGTCTCTTGAAATGCTTCTACTGTAAATGCATTTCAAGAGTACCTCGAAATGATTTGGTACTAAAGGAAGGTTCATAACCAACCGAGCTTTTTCCTTGCCCCTTAAATCTTAAACTGCACTATTTTTACAATCACTGATACCTGATATACGTACTGACATTATGAGATTGCGATTTCCAAGAAAAAAAAACGTTTCAGTGATGCCAAGGATTGTGATTTAAAAATCCTAGTAACTGTCCAATAAACCCTTGTTCTTTTAGAAAAACTTGATTTTTCTTCACAAAGTGTCATTGAACTTTCTGCCTTTTATTCCCTCTGACTCAATGTTCTCAAACACATACTGAGTTGTTGATTTTATTAATACATGAGAGCAACATATGCAAAGCATAGTTGTCATGTTTCATCCCAACAAAATACGGTTCATAAATACGGAAATAATCTGTTCATCATTCCAGATGTGGTTTAATGTATAGAGATTACAGATATAATATTTCCATGTAGACTGCAACCACTTGAGTCGTTCCTCTTGATGCAGTGCTGGAAGACACAACAATTTGTAATACTCATAAATATGTCCGACAACTGTACCAGCCTTCCTTTCTATGAGATTATTATTTAGTACTTTCAAGATGGCGGAACCGGTTGTCGGCTGAACTGGTCCACAAATGTTTTCTAGAAATGAAATTCTCACACACCTCCGTGCCTCCTAGTGCAAACTTGTTTGTTTTAATGATTTTGCTGATAGAATGTAGATGTGTTGAATACACCGTGAATTTTACTACCGGAATGTCGTAAAGTAGGGCTATTGATTGAATAGGATAACTTGAAATCTTTGAATTTCTTCTTATAGAATAACTGAACTAAATCGATAGACTAGAGAAAAAATAAAAACTCAAAATATATTTATAGAAATACAGAAAGAATAGAGTTAGTGAAATTTGAAAAAAGTTCACAAGTGAACTTGTACACAATAGTTAACTTCGTTGTATAGAATCTCATAAATTACATAAAATACATGTGCATCTATTTAATTATTTATTATTTGAGGCATGTAAGTAATTTTGTAACAATTTTGATGTCTATCTATTGTGTATTTGGGTGGTTTTGTTGTCAGAGGAGTACTGCAGGAAACCCAGCGGAATATTTGATATTTAAATATATCCTTTTTAAAACTATTGTTATTTATTAATAAAGAAATTTAGTTAATTTGAGGGAATTTTTTGGTTCAATTTTTTTATTAATGAGAAATCAAAGATTAATTTTTTTCTGTAGAAGACTCGTGATTTATTGTGCTTAAAGGTAAAATTGATTGCAGTTGATTAAATAAATAAAATAGTTTGAAGCCCTTAATGAGCCCCTTTTTAAGAATCAACCTTGATGAGTTGGACCTAAAAATTTTTAGGTGGGTTCCGAACCACCGGGAAGTGATTTTACAGCAAAGAACAGTGTCGTTTTTGCTGGCCAATCTAATCGCTCACCGTTACAAAGAGAACCCAGGAGAACGCAGCTTATCTCTATCTGATTGAACAGATACCTGCTATCACTTCCCTACTATGGAATACTCAATGCTATTAAACGGAACAACGTCACACCTCCACCAAACTTGTTTTCAATAAACTTTGTTGGTACATTCTAGATTGATTGATTAAGGATCGATTGTCTTTATTAAGGTTAAGGATTAAGGGCAGTGGCGTAACTAGAGTTGACTTGGGGGGGGGGGGGGGGTTAACTGCACCAGTTAACTGCACTTTTACATATTACTCCCTTCAAAAAAAGATTTCTCAACAATTGTTGCTTACAATTTTTTCAAATTTCTTCTGAGCAAAGGGGAGGGGGGGGGGTTACGTCCCCAATTACACCCCGACCCACGTTACGCCTACAATTAAGGACGAAGTTAGAACGAACTCCAGGTCTTCTCTACCAATCAACCCTAATCATACAATAGCCTGCATACAAAACAAATAGAAGTAGAAATTGACAATTGAAAGTGGTAGAAAAAAAATTGTAGAAGAATATTAGGAATAGATGTAACAGAAAAAAGGGTATAAAAGAAATAATAGGGAACGACATAAATTATAAAACACGACATATGAGTAAATTGGGCCATTTTTTAAAGAGATTGCTCATCAAATAGAACATATGACGAAACCCTACATAGTGAAGGAAGGAGGAAAAAATATTAAGTAATCTGTGGTACAAATTACATCAGTACGACATTTAGAGGAACTTTAAAAAATCTTCAAATACAACAAGAATAAATTGAAAACGCCAGTTTGAGCCACAAGTGGAACGATTTCACTAATTATTGTGAAAACAACAATGAAATCAAATTTCACACCAAATTTATTTTAAAAATGTTACAGGTGTCTGACATTTATTTTCATCTTGCAGAACGTTCACCAGTGATGACAGATACCTCGATTTTTCTACGGCAAAAGTAAAGGTGAATTGAAATGTCAAACAAGGCTCTCTTGACAGATGAAGAAATGACATTTTGAAAGGCAACAAGTTGATTGAAAAGAGATTCATTCCCATTAGCTCTCCAGAAACTTATTATTTCACAACGAGGTTATGAAAAAGAAATTGCATAAGCAATTTTAAAATTATTTTAAAAAATTAAAAGAGATTGAACTTTCTCCAATAGACTTCTACCGCAACATCCTAGTGATGGTGATACTGTATCATGATTGATACACATAATAAAAAGTGGTTCTTGGTGTTATCTGCTATGTAAATGTTTACTTCTAAGCAATTAATTACTCTGCTTTTGACACTTTTATGGTGTTGATTAGAAATTAATGGAGTCTTATCGAATATTGTGGAAGGTGTGAAAGTCTTTCATTGTTTATTTTAAAAATCGGTAGAAGTTGATAGAAAAATCGAGAGATATCTCAATTAAGGAAAATTATATTAATAAAGGGAGACTTTTGTAAATTAGTTCAGTCTTGTTTGAAATTCGTCGTGATAAACAAGAAGTGACAGTTCTATATATTGTGTCTATATATAGTGATAATTCTTTCTCTGTACCTATAGTGATAATTCTTTTTCCTATTTAATTCATACCAGTGAGCTACTAAATAGTTTTTATTGTATTACGGACTAGAGCTACGTAAGTTAATTGTCCTTTTATCTACGACCATGTCATAATGTATACATTACAGTTTCACAATTGATGCCGAAACAGCTGCCTTTTCGAAATGCTTTTTGAAACCCGTTGCATAATGAGCTCATTATAGTACAGGTTCTACATTATAACACGGGTTCTGGACCAATCAGAAGCATTTTTGATGGAATCAATATTGTATATATTGAAACTATCAGCTGATTTGATCAAACTGCTACACCAGCTGCTTTAAACTAACAATCTACTATAACTTCTCATATTTGAGATGAGAGGTTAGGTATCTCTGACAGTCACAGGTAAAATGAAATTGTTTTAATTAAATGTATACTAGTGGTCGTAGATAAAATAGTGTATGCAACGATTTTATTTGGCCATTAAAGCACTCGTGAGATATTTATAACACTCGCATTCGCTCGTGTTATAACTTACATCTAACTCGTGCCTTAATAAGGGTCAAAATAAAATCGTTGCATAAACTACTATTTCGACGTTTCTTTTTGAATATTATTGGACAGTTTATTGTACAATTGTTATTTAGTATTAGATCAGCCTTTTAACTTTTAGTGATTGATTTTTGTACAGTTTATTGAAATCTCGTTATGAGTTGAACAATATCAATTTATCTGTTTTTAATTGCTTATTTTTCTGTAAGACGTTACTGAACAGTGAGTGTTGTGATTATTTGTGTAAATAAAGTGCGAGTGATAAATTTAAATGTTGCCAGCGTTATTTTAGACATAGAACCCGTAACAGTATTCTAAAATTGGTGTAAGCTGCATATTAATTCAGTGTGAATGCATTACAATCAATAACTGCCAGAGTTAATGATTTTACGATTTGAGTGGTTCTTATTCTTAGAAGAATGTATCTGATGATGGTTGGTTATGGACCACAACGGAAATCACAATTCAATCAATCGAAATAATTATTATTGATTAGAAACACTCTTGCAGTCAGTAACGGAACATTAGCAATGGAACACGTGGAAAATCCACTGAACATTAATAAGCATACTGATTGATTTTGAGCATAAATCTAAAATGATTGGATTTAGTTTATCCTGCCCATTGAGCAAAATTACTTCCTGCATGGGAACGATTTTCGAATTGGGAAAAAGAAGCAAGAAGAAGATGTGAGAAGAAGAAGAAGAAAAGAAGAAGAAGAAGAAGAAGAAGAAGAAGAAGAAGAAGAAGAAGAAGGAGGAGAAGAAGAAGGAGGAGGAGAAGGAGAAGAAGAAGAAGAAGGAGGAGGAGAAGGAGGAGCAGAAGAAGGAGAAGAAGAAGAAGGAGATGAAGAAGGAGGAGAAAGAGAAGGAGAAAAAGAAGGAGAAGAAGAAGAAGGAGGAGTAGGAGAAGAAGAAGGAGGAGGAGAAGGAGGAGCATAAAAAGAAGAAGGAGGAGAAGGAGGAGCAGAAGACGAAAAAGAAGAAGAAGAAGGAGGAGCAGGAGAAGAAGGAGGGGCAGGAGGAGAAGAAGAAGATGAAGGAGGAGGAGAAGGAGGAGCAGAAAAAGGAGGAGGAGGAGCAGAAAAAGAAGAAGAAAGAGGAGGAGAAGGAGGAGCAGAAGACGAAGAAGAAGAAGAAGAAGAAGGAGAAGACGAAAAAGAAGGAGAAGACGAAAAAGAAGGAGAAGAAGAAGAAGAAGGAAGAGGAGGAGAAGAAGAAGAAGGAGGAGCAGATGAAGGAGAAGAAGAAGGAGGAGGAGAAGAAGAAGAAGGAGGAGGAGAAGGAGGAGCAGAAAAAGGAGAAGAAGAAGATGAAGAAGAATAATAAGGATAACAAGAAGAAAGAAGAAGAACAACAACAAGAAAAGAGAAGAATAAGTGAAGAAGAAGAAAAAAGAAGAAGAAGGAGAAGAAGAAGAATAAGAAGAGAGAAGAAGAAGAAATGAGAAAAAGGGGAAGAAGAAGGAGAAAAATGGGAAAGAGAAGAAGGAGAAAAAGAAGAAGAGGGAGAAGGAGAAAAAAAGGAGAAAGAGAAGGAGGAGAAGAAGGAGAAAAGGGGGAATGAGAAAAAGGGGAAGAAGGAGAAAAAGGGGATGGAGAAGAAGAGGAGAAGGAGAAGGAGATAAATGGGAACAAGAAGGAGAAGGAGAACAAGGGGAAAAAGAAAAAGGAGAAAAAGGGAAAGGAGAAGAAGAAGATGAGAAGGGGAAGGAGAAAAAGGGGAAGAAAAGAAGGAGAAGGAGAAAAAGGGGAAGAAGGAGAAAAAGGGGAAGGAGAAGGAAAAGGAGAAGAAGAAGAAGAAGGAGAAAACGGAGAAGGAGAAAAAGGGGACGGAGAAGAAGAAGGAGAAAAAGGGGACGGAGAAGAAGAAGGAGAAAAAGGGGAAGAAGAAGGAGAAAAAGGGGAAGGAGAAGAAGAAGGAGAAGAAGAGGAGAAGGGGAAGGAGAAAAAGGGGAAGAAGAAGGAGAAAAAGAGGAAAGAGAAGAAGAAGAGGAGAAAGGGAAGGAGAAAAAGGGGAAGAAGAAGGAGAAGGAGAAAGAGGAGAAGAAGAAGAGGAGAAGGAGAAGAATAAGGAGAAAAAGGAGAAGGAGAAGGAGAAGAAGAAGAGAAAACAATCAGTTATTGATTTTGATCGATGGTCACATTATCCTGAGTCCTGAGTTTAATTGGATTTCCATTCATTCTGGAAAATAAGCGCAAATGTAATTATTGAGTCACATCCTGCGGTTATTGCATAATCTATCAGAAGTAACATTAATTACAAAACGGTTGATGAAGAGGAACTTAGCTGGAGAAAGAGAGAAATACAGAGAGAGTGAGAGAAATAGTTGAACGAAACATGTCTCGGCTAATACACACACATCAAGCAATCAAGATGGCGGCACTTCTAAAAAACCACAGAGCAAATTTGATTAGGAATGTATAATCAAATCATAAACCAACCATCATTGATTTCCTTAGTCTATGGTAGAATGTATCTGAACCGTTCATTTCCAAATTATGAGGTTTCCGACTATTTTAAATACCCATAACAGACTCTGAATACATGGACCATCCAAGATCGTAGCTTCACGCACGTATAACGTGAAACTTTCACGTGATACGCGCCTGAATGTAAGCGTGAAACCCAGTAAGCTTAAATCAGATTTCAATAACAATGCTGTCGTATTCCCATAATCCCATTTAAATGAAAATCGATTTCTTTTAAAAAATTGTTCACATTAAGTTCAATTCCCAACAAATTATACTTTAATTTCCATGTCAAGTTTTGAAATGTACTTCCAACGTAATGCGCGGATAAGTGGATGTATGATGAAATACGTCAATATGTTTCTTCATACGAAATCATTTCTTCAACGAATGATATAAACCAAAATCTTGACGTACATGATTTTAATACAAGAAGCCGAGGAGATTATCACTTGGTGAGTCACAATAGTAGCTTATTCAAACAAAAACCTAGTTATATTGGTAGGAAATTCTACAACAAGCTACCGCAGTTTTTAAAGAGTATTCAAAATATAGGTATATTAAAAAACAACTGAAAAAATATTTAGTTAAAGCTTTTCATAGTGTACAAGAGTTCCTTTCACATCAAAATTAAGCCTCACCTCAACTAATTGATATAGTAATTATGGAAACTAGTGTATACAATAATTGTTGATCTGACTTGTCTTATACTCCTTAACTGTAGTCTCCAAGACATAATCTACAAAAAAGAATCCTTTCAGAGTAATAATATAGTAATGCATGTATGTATAATAGTACTATAGCCGATTTCGACTGTAGGTGACTCAACATTGTTTTGATCCAAAGAGCGTACTACCCAAACGAGGAGTGAGGTACGTTGCTCAATTGCTATTCTACTGAGCTGAGTTGAATCTATGTCAAACCCACTCAAACAAATTCTGAAGCTCATGCTTCAAACAGTTCATTCCCACCTTTACACAGGGTTTGGATGCTCAGGTGAGTTTATATATAATTTATACAGGGTGTTTCAAAATTAGTGTCGAACATTCTAGGGTATTGTTCCTGGATGATAGGAGACTACAAATGTCGTATTTAAAGTTTCCAAAACTCAGCGGTTATCCGTATAGCAGCCATTTTGTTTTTTTCACTTGGGAATTTTTATCTCAAGAACGAAATGTTGTATTGATCTGAAATTTGGCATGAATATTATTGTTATAAAGACTCAACTTTAAAAAATAAAAAATGAAAATTTCGATGGAAATTTTCAAAATGGCGGCCATTTTAAATATTTGATGGCGAATTTCACGAAAACCGTTCACTTTACAGAAAATTCACGAAAGACAAAAAAGTTAGCAAATTTTATCACAATTCCAACGATACCTTATTTATTAAGATTGGGCAAAGAATAACAGAGAAATTAATTCTTTTCGTACTGCATGACCACTTTTCACCATTTAAACATCAATGTTAAATTTTTTATAAAATTTTGAAAAAAGTTATTCTTGTAAGTTTTCTGTTAAGTGAACGGGTTTCATGAAATTTGCCAAGAAATATTTGAAATTATTAAATTATAAAAAATTTAACATTGATGTTTCAATGGTGAAAAGTGGTCATGCAGTACGAAAAGAATTAATTTCTCTGTTATTCTTTGCCTAATCTTAATAAATAAGGTATCGTTGGAATTGTGATAAAATTTGCTAACTTTTTTGTCTCTTGTGAATTTTCTGTAAAGTGAACGGTTTTCGTGAAATTCGCCATCAAATATTTAAAATGGCCGCCATTTTGAAAATTTTTATCGAAATTTTCATTTTTTATCTTTTAAAGTTGAGTCTTTATAACAATAATATTCATGCCAAATTTCAGATCAATACAACATTTCGTTCTTGAGATAAAAATTCCCAAGTGAAAAAAACAAAATGGCTGCTATACGGATAACCGCTGAGTTTTGGAAACTTTAAATATGACATTTGTAGTCTCCTATCATCCAGGAACAATACCCTAGAATGTTCGACACTAATTTTGAAACACCCTGTATATAGTGTAGGGAATATGAAATTGGAGAGAATAGAAAAAAAGAAGAAACAGTTGTTCTCGGTGTTATCTACTATGTAAATGTTTACTTCTAAGCAATTAATTACTCTGCTTTTGACACTTTTATGGCGTTTACTTTGTACTTTGTAGAATGTTCTAGTTGTTTGATTAGAAATTAATGGAGTCTTATCGAATATTGTGGAAGGCATGAAGGTCTTTCATTGTTTATTTTAGAAATCAGTAGAAGTTGACAGAAAATTCTAGAGATATCTCAATTATGAAAAATTATATAAATAGAGGTGAACTGTTGTAAATTAGTTCAGTCTTGTTTGAAATTCGTCGTGATAAACAAGTTGTGACAGTTCTATCTATATATTGTGAGATAATTCTTTCTCTGTGCCTATAGTGATAATTCTTTTTCCTGTTTAATTCATACGAGTGAGCTACTAAATAGTTTTTATTGTATTACGGACTAGTGCTACGTAAGTTAAGTGTTCTTTTTCGACGTTTCTTTTTGAATATTATTGGACAGTTTATTGTACAGTTATTATTTAATATTAGATCGGCCTTTCAACTTTTAGTAATTGATTTTTGTACAGTTTATTGAAATCTCGTTATTAGTTGAACAATGTCGATTTATCTGTTTTTTAATTGCTTATTTTTCTGTAAGACATTACTGATCAGTGAGTGTTGTGATTATTTGTGTATATAAAGTGCGAGTGATAAATTTAAGTGTTGCCAGCGTTATTTTAGACATAGAACCCGTAACAATAGTAATAGTATATTAATAGTACAGTAATAGCATAGCAATAGTATATTAAAAGTATAGTAATAGTATAGTAATATTATTGTAATAATATAGTAATAGCAATAGCAACACACCTACTTATGCTCAATTCGGAACTGCTGTGTAATGGAACAGGAAGCTTACCTGTAAAAAAAAATAAAGGACACATTAGACGTTGTATTAAATGAGAACATAAATGCAACAATGGTTTTCATAAACAGAATTTATTAATTTCGAATTCCTTTAATTGCTATTACTTTATACTGAAGACTTCCGCAATGGCGGATATTGACAACAGCATTGAACAGCTGATGGGAATTAAAGGAATTCGAAATTAATAAATTCTGTTTATGTATATTTGTCAGTTTATTCAATTGTCAGTCATTTCAAACTAACTTGTGAGATACGAGCCGATATGGCCAAGTTAAAAATGAAAGGTCTCCATGGTCTAGTGGTTAAGGGCGCTCAACCGGCAATTAAGAGGTCCGTGGTTCGATTCCCGGTGGTGACTGATATTTTTGTACAGTAGCATTCATCGATTCCCATCAGCTGTTCAATGCTGTTGTCAATATCCGCCATTGCGTAAGTCTTCAGTATAAAGTAATAGCAATTAAAGGAATTCGATATTAATAAATTCTGTTTATGTATATTTGTCAGTTTATTTAATTGCAGTCATTTCAAACTAACTAAATGGTTTTCAATTATTAAGAAATTAAATATCATGTATGTTAATCAATATACGAATTACACAATACTACTAATTTTACAAACATAACTAATAACTTTATGGACTACTATACTAGAAATGTATAGTAAATAGTACATACTAAATAGTAAATACTGTTTATTACACAATAAACAGTAAAATCAAATTTCAGGCTCTTGTGGACATTGTACAGTAAACAGATTTCAATAGAAAAATCATATAATAATTTGAGAGAAAATTATCTAAAATCACACAATAGCACAATAGACCAACATTTATGGCCAACAATAGACCAACAATCCTGGTGATACAATTGGTAAAACTGATAGAGCAGTATAAATATTAAAAGGCACAATCAATGAAATCAAAATTGTAGGTCCACCATGTTCCCCATAACATGGGACAAACTCCGAGATGGAACCGCCCGAAAGGGTCCCCCCACAATAAAAGCCATACACTTATTATTAACGAAATCAATGCAAACATTGGAGAATAAAGCAGCTTAGAAATAAAAATAAAATGGTGGAACTTGGGGATTAGAATAAGTTAGTGTAATAAACAATTGCTGAATCGATATAGACGGTAATAAATTTCGAATTCTGATTTTAATTTCAAAATAGTGACTTGTAGGGGCAAAAGCCCCTGAAGAGAAACAGTAAGCCCCTAAACAGAGAAACAGTAAGCCCCTAAACAGAGAAACAGTAAGCCCCTAAACAGAGCACAGTAAGCCCCTAAACAGAGAAACAGTAAGCCCCTAAACAGAGAAACAGTAAGAACCTAAACAGAGAAACAGTAAGCCCCTAAACAGAGCACAGTAAGCCCCTAAACAGAGAAACAGTAAGCCCCTAAACAGAGAAACAGTAAGCCCCTAAATAGAGAAACAGTAAGCCCCTAAACAGAGAAACAGTAAGCCCCTAAACAGAGCACAGTAAGCCCCTAAACAGAGAAACAGTAAGCCCCTAAACAGAGAAACAGTAAGCCCCTAAATAGAGAAACAGTAAGCCCCTAAACAGAGAAACAGTAAGCCCCTAAACAGAGAAACAGTAAGCCCCTAAACAGAGAAACAGTAAGCCCCTAAACAGAGAAACAGTAAGCCCCTAAACAGAGAAACAGTAAGCCCCTAAACAGAGAAACAGTAAGCCCCTAAACAGAGAAACAGTAAGCCCCTAAACAGAGCACAGTAAGCCCCTAAACAGAGAAACAGTAAGCCCCTAAACAGAGAAACAGTAAGAACCTAAACAGAGAAACAGTAAGCCCCTAAACAGAGCACAGTAAGCCCCTAAACAGAGAAACAGTAAGCCCCTAAACAGAGAAACAGTAAGCCCCTAAATAGAGAAACAGTAAGCCCCTAAACAGAGAAACAGTAAGCCCCTAAACAGAGCACAGTAAGCCCCTAAACAGAGAAACAGTAAGCCCCTAAACAGAGAAACAGTAAGCCCCTAAACAGAGAAACAGTAAGCCCCTAAACAGAGCACAGTAAGCCCCTAAACAGAGAAACAGTAAGCCCCTAAACAGAGAAACAGTAAGAACCTAAACAGAGAAACAGTAAGCCCCTAAACAGAGAAACAGTAAGCCCCTAAACAGAGAAACAGTAAGCCCCTAAACAGAGAAACAGTAAGCCCCTAAACAGAGAAACAGTAAGCCCCTAAACAGAGAAACAGTAAGCCCCTAAACAGAGAAACAGTAAGCCCCTAAACAGAGAAACAGTAAGCCCCTAAACAGAGAAACAGTAAGCCCCTAAACAGAGAAACAGTAAGCCCCTAAATAGAGAAACAGTAAGCTCCTAAACAGAAACAGTAAGCTCCTAAACAGAAACAGTAAGCCCTTAAACAGAGAAACAGTAAACAGCCCCTAAAGAGAAACAGTAGATATTAATTATTAATATCAATTAATTATTAATTGTGATAATAAATTACTTATGACAAAATTTCCCTGTATAGGCTACTATATTTTTTGTGCAAGAACAGTCTTTTTGGTTGCTTTGGTTGTTGTTATTTTCAATAAACAATTGAATACCGGTTTCCTTAGGTATATCCCAGCTTTGTTGAAGGTTTGGCCTAGGGACTTATTGTGGCGGGGGGGGGGGGGGCACAAGCCCACAGTTTGCAGCGGGGCACCGCCTATCTTAGTTACGCCACTGAGGGAAAATTATATTGAAAAAGCGTTGCAAAAAAGGAAAGAAACAAGAATTAATAGATAGCAAGTGCATGTATAAAGAAGGTCAATCATCAACAAAATGACGACAGTCCATGAATTTAAACGATTGGAAAGGTTTTCGAACTGAAAAGTGAAAGTTACGCACTGCCTTTTAAAGTGATAACAGGTGGAACAAGAACTTCACGATAAAGCAGTGCTTAACGTTAACGACAGACGGGACAAAGTGAAACTCCTGAGAAATATAAGTAGAATTGCAAGCAGCTTCTCACATTGCAGTAAAAAATAATGATATCTGTGAAAGCATTTCTAAGTTCATTGAACTTCACTCAGAGGACTTCGGTACTTGATCTGTCCAATTTCAAGCACTCAATTTTGCTAACTTGATCTTACCAGACTATTTCGATTTTGCTAGATAGAATCAGATATAAGACTCTGATTGCTTCAGTAAATCTAGAGAATGAAATGAATGGTAAATAACACTGAAGCTATTCCTGGTGAGATGGGATGTGCAATTACAGAAAAGTGCAAACGTGAGTGCAGACATATTGTGTGTTATTTTGAAACTCAGGTTTGAACAAAATAAAATAAATTTGTAAAATATTTAATAATTATTTATAAATACTGTATTAAAAAATAAATATTTTATTTATTTAATAATTTTGTGACACATCTATTGAACTTGAAAAGAGCCCAAATTCAGTAGCATGCTACATATACTGTTTAGGGAAGTGATAGCCGCGAGCCGTAGCAGGTATCTGTTCAATCAGAGAGATAAGCTGCGTGCTCGTAGGTCCTGTTCGTAACGGTGACCGATTAGATTGGCCAGCAAAAAGACACTGTTCTCTGCTGTAAAATCACTTCCCGGTGGTTCGGAACCCACCTAAAACTGTAGGTCCAACTCATCAATCACCATCATCCAACTCATTACCCACGCACAGGTCTCAGACCTATGTGGGCTTCATCCTCAAAAAAAAAAAAAAAAAAAAAAAAAAAAAAAAAAAATACGCACCTATCACATCAGTCGATGTGGAAAGATCATCGTTTTCAATAATTATGAAAAATATCCTCTCGGGACAGAAAGCTTAGCTCAAGAGAACTTGAAAAAATATATTGTAATTTTGTGCAACCAGTAAAATTTAAGATATCCAATTATTATATTTGTATTTTCACAATTTTTATAAAATGCCTATTTTTCATTTTTAACTGCCTATTTTCGTGTTTTTACTGTACATTTAAATTGTTTTAATTAAGAAGTAAACATACATTTTAGAATTTTTTAGACCAATGAATTCAAATACAGTTATAGCAAATTAATAATATTATCCATTCTGAAAGAATTAATAATAAATAACCTGTGGATCAACGAAGCACAACGAATAACCCTTATAAAGAAATTCAATAAAGTTGATATATTCCTACATTTAACCGTCTTTCAATAGTTGGGTTTCCGGCTGTGCGCAGGGTTTTTGTTCATATTTTTTTATTGTATTGGATGTTATTAGGGCTTTGAAATGTTATCTAGTGCTAAACAAAATTTTTTCTTCAATTAGTTTGTGAAATATGGGGGTTCAAAGTTGAAAACTTACACTTTTTGGGGGCAATTGATCTCACGAGTGATTTTAAATTTTCGATAAATTTTCTGTAAGTAAAAGACACCTCGACGAATAAAATTACATATTTTTACTCAATCAAGCAATTAGGTTTCTCAAAATACTTTTTTTTAAATCTGTAAAAAAATTATTTTGAAAAAACTATTTGTTAGATTGAAATGTCATTTTATTACTCAAGATGTCTTTCAGTTATGGAAAATTTATCAAAAGGTTAAAATCACTCGTGAGATCAATTGCCGCCATAACCCGAAAATTTTCATCTTTGAACGCCCACATTTCACTAAACAATTGAAGAATTTTTTTTCCTTACAGCAATAGATGACATTACAAAGCCCTAATATTATTCAACACAAGAAACGTCGAAAAGAATTATGACCAAAAACCCTGCGCACCGCCTCAGCTTCACTTACTGAGATAGCTGGGAATAGCTTCACATCTCTCAAGTCTTTAACTCATCTTGAAAACATTCAATATTCTAAATCAAATCAATAAAATACCGTTAATAGAGGATGGACTCACAACCTTTTAAAAGTACCCACTATAGTGGGTCACATACTAAACGTTGGTTAAATTTGAATAAAACACTGTATGGTCGGTACAGTAGAGAACTAACCTTGGGTTAACCGAAGATTTATTTATCGATTAGTGGGACATGACTATTGGAAAGCTTTTGTGGTGGTCCTGTTCAGTTGGGAGAATATTTTACAGTAATTCAATCAGCTGCCTTTTGTGTAAATGGGTGTCCGACGTGGATGATTTCGAAAATATTTATAGCTTTGGAAAAGCTGAGAATTGAACATTTGTTAGCGGTTGAAATAATATTGTGTCAGAGTACATGCGTTGTACGTTGAGTAGGGCTCGTATAGGAAGCTGCTCGTAAATATCACTTACAAACGGTTCCCGTTAGAAGAGGAGCATAAAGAAAAAGGACACACGTATCTTTTGAACAGAGATCACAGAAGGCATGATGTAAGTATGGAAGTAAGTGTACCTCTTAACTCTAAAAAAAATGGAATTTCATGTTCCAAGAAGAAGAAGGAGGAGGAGAAGGACATTAGATTAGATTATTTACTTTATTCATGTAGATTACAAAATGCACAATCTTAGATTCTAGATTATGATAGTTAAAAATAATTATATAAGTACTGTAATTATTTTTCTACGAATTTTACAAATCTAAACTAAAGAATTATTCAACGATAGGAATATAAGATGCAATTTGATAACGATAATATGATTGTGATGTTTCTACATGAAACGGCGAAGTTTGAACATATAAATGTCCATTCTTGGAAGAGGATATTCAAGGAGATTCAAATTCAGATTCAGATTACTTTATTTGTGCAAATTTACAATGTATATGAATGATAAAAGTATTAATTATATTAGCAACTCTCAGATTCCCTAGTTGAAGTGAAGTACAGTTGTTCTTGAAAAGTAAACATAATGGTTTTAGTAGAAAGGATTATAAATACAACAAGTATATATTTTCAGGTATAATACAACAGAAATTATGGATGCGATTGTTTAAAAAATTAAAAAAAAAAAAACATAATAAAAATAGAGCTTTGATCTGAGAGATGAATTACACAAAGAGGCGAAGTCTTGGCCATTGAGGGGCCATTCTTACACTTATCCAGGAGAAGGAGAAGGAAAAGGAGTAAATACATAATACTGAATTCATGAATTGACTCACTAAGGTGTCAGCTACACCTTTACCCTAGCTTCAAATTGAATAAATAATCTTTCAAATTTTTACTTTTTTAAAGTGATTTTTTACAATTTTTTTAATTTCTTCTAAGCAATGGGCGGGGGGGTGTACGTCCCCAATAACCCCCCCTCGTTACACCTATGGCCATACGTGAAATTTGAAGATTAGTTTGGAAAAAAGTAGGAAGAAAATGAGAAATCGGGCTTCTAGGTGCACTGAATTGAGTTTAGGGGAAGCTTGTACCAAATCGTTGGAGTTTTGGTGAAATCTTTACGACACACACACAACGCACCTACTCTCTCTTATTATAGATGAATAATTTTTGATAAATATTATAATTATTGTTGTCTATTAATTCAAATAATTGAGTGAAAAGTCCCATTCTTATAAACCTATACTAAGTAAAAAAGAGCCACAAAAAAAGTTAACAAAATAAATAGATAAAATGCAATCTTCACATTTTTTACAGCAAGTAGTATTCAGAAGGTTCAATAACCAATGATTGCACCCAAGCATGCCTCAGAAACAAATGCAAGCCAGTGATGCTTGGCTCTTCGTTTTTCCAGCAGACTGTTACTGAAGATTCTCGGAAGAGATGAACTAATTGCATAGCATTCTGATGATGGACAGGAAATTCCATACATGACAAAACAACATAAAACAAGAGAATACATTCAGAGAACGCGTTTAGTCACGATTCTCAAGAATCAAACAATACTGTATTAATTAGATATGAGGCTAATGCAGTAATGCATATTTAAATAAATGATCCAACTTTTAAGGCTATTTGAATCATTAGTTTATCGGAATTATAATTACTGTATATTCAAGCATATCAAATTCTCTGCTGTAAAATCACTTCCCGATGGTTCGGAACTCACCTAAAACTGTAGGTCCAACTCATCAATCACCATCATCCAATTCATTACCCACGCACAGGTCTCAGACCTATGTGGGCTTCATCCTCCGTAAAAAAGCAACAATTTTTTATCATACTAAAGACAAAAGATTAGAATAGGGATGTTATCCCAAGTGAGGGTAGAGTTTTATTGAATATCTAAGGACCCGACGAATTTACATAAAAAGTAATAATAGTTATTATTATCATCAGTTGTGCTGATAGTCATTTATTTACTATCAAACTTCTTTGATTTCTATGAACATCATACGCTTCCCGATTCACAATATAATGCACATCGGCAGTTCTTGTAAAAGAGTTTTGTTTCTTCTAGTTCAACAGATCTCACAATGTATCATGCATCAATATTTTCCGTATTTTTCCAATTCGACGATTAAAAAAAATTTAAGAAAAGATTTCAACACAATCAAAAATGAAACATCAACGCTCGCAATGTAAAAGTGGATAATTAGGCTAAGCAGCAACCTTCCAAATATTCTTCAAATTTTTTTGTATTCGGAATGAACCAGCTGTCCAATGTATTGATTTTAACAAGCGAAAACTAACCTACAGCCAGTAGAAATCTGTTTTAAAACATAATTATTTTTATATTCGACCATCAAACTCCAAAATCAAACGCGATTTCACTTGGACTATGAGGAAGCTATATACCAAGTTTCAAGAGTATTGAATCTTCCTTTTACGTGCTAGGGCACAGACGGACGGACGGACGGACAACGGGACAATTTCAATAGGGCCCTGTACAAAACAAGGAGGTTCTGGATAAAGACTCTCAAAATATTGTAGCGAGAAAGAAGGCACAGTGGTTCTTGGCGTTATCTGCTATGTAAATGTTTACTTTTAAGCAATTAATTACTCTGCTTTTGACACTTTTATGGTGTTTACTTGGTAATTTGTAGAATGTTCTAGTTGTTTGATTAGAAATTAATGGAGTCTTATCGAATATTGTGGAAAGTTCGAGTTTCCTTGATTTATTTATTTAGAAGTTGGTAGAGAAATCTAGAGATATCTCAATTATGATAAAGTATATAAATAGAGGAAGTCTCTTGTAAATGAGTTCAGTCTTGTTTGAAATTCGTCATGATAAACAAGTGTGACAGTTAAGTAGTTCAGTTATTGTTCTACGTTGATAAGTGGCAGTAGTGACAGTTCGCGTTTATACAGACAGTGAAATCCTGTTGGCGCTATTACAAACCATACAATGAACTTTCGTTGTCTGTAGTGATAATTCTCTTGACAGTTCAAAAGTGATAATTCTTTTATCTATTACTGTATTGACGGACTTGTGCTACGTAAGTTAATTGTTCTTCCTCGACGTTTCTTTTTGAGTATTATTGGACAGTTTATTGTACAGTTATTGTTTAATATTAGATCGGCCTTTTGACATTTAGTGATTGATTCGTGTACAGTTCATTGGAAACTCATTATCAGTTGAACAATATCGTGTTATCTGTTTTGTGTTAATAAAGTGAAAGTGATAAATTTAAGTGTTGCCAGCGTTATTTTAGACATAGAACCGGTAACAATATCAAATATCTCAGTGTTGAAACACCAATATTTGTTTTGTAATGAGGTGAATAACGATACAGAAATTCCCGACTGGAACAAGAATCGAACCATTGACCGTCACAAAGGCAGTCAGGCACTAAATTCTAACCCAAGACGCTCACCATAATTAAATTATGCTAAAAACAACTACAAAACTGTGAGTTACAAATAAAATAAAATTTTAGTACATTACTACACTTGAGAAAAACATAAACCCACTATACACTCTCTTTATCACCAGTTGTATTATTTAAGAGACAATTCATTGCATAAGATAGTTGAGAAACGGCATTTCGCTCACCCTGTATAAAACATAATAACTGCATACAATTAAAAAAACAATAGTTTTTAATTTGTACAAAGAAAAACCTTAACTAGCAGTGCCAATAAATGCTAGCTATGTGGCAGCCAATTTAAAAATAATTCCAGTTATAGTTACGACCACCTATATAATTTCAGTTATGAGAGGCAGCTGAGAGTTATGAGACACTCTCACACAGTACTGTATATAGTATGTACAGAGTACTGTATATAGCCGCTGTGTGACACGATTTCTTTCTCACGTTGAAGCATTGTCCTCTGTTCAATGACAAGATCACCTTCCTACTGCCTTCAAGGTCACTACTATTAGAACCGAGCTGAGCAGCTATATAGGTTTGCAGCCTATAGCAGGATATAAAGATAAACGTAGGATAAATACCTATATAGCAGTTATATATATCGCTAAACAGAATAAATACCTATATCACTTGGTAGTGGAGTGGAGGTGGGTTCGATATCTTTCCGGAGTGGAGATCGTGGACATGAATCAAGATAGCAACGAAGATAATAGTAAGATAGAGATGGTAATAGCGTCTATTTTGATGTAGGATAGAGATAGCGTCCTTTGTACTCAGAGAACTACGCATGCGTCACGTGTGGGAAAGGCCTTCACCACGCTAAATCTATGTCAATTGAAATGCCTGTGCTAATTTATTCATCGTGGATTAAACAAGGTAATTTGTACTTTACGAATGCTTTTACTTAAAGATTTACCGTTCAATTACAATTGATTTGTTTTCCGTGTTTCGGAGGACACGTTAAGGCTGTGCGCTAGGCACCGTGACTCTGACCAAGTCTCGAGTCCCGACTCAAGGCAACAAACAAACGAGTCTACAATCGAGTCGAATCGAGTTTGGTCCGGTTTTGAATCACTCTGGTGGATTTGTACGTAACTAGCTTTCCATAGCCCTGGAACGTTGCCAGATCTCTCGGCTCCCGTCTGCTCCGCTCTTCGCATGGTCTGACTAGGCCTTCTTGGGAGGGAGGCAGAATCGTTCTACTACATAGAATCTAGTAAAGCAAATATAGTTTGCAAGCCTCAGCCACAGATATTCTAATACCTAAGCTTTCATTCACAAAAGTAATCCGATATGTCTGACGGCTAGAGAGCCTGGACAGTTTTTGCCCTCTGTTCACTTAGGGTGGCATGAGTAGTTTGGTACATTGTTTTGTGCCGTGTTCCATTTTTAACCTAATATTGTACAGAATTCGACAATAATAAAACTAATAATTGATTAATGGCATTAATGTAAGGAGTTTTCTGTTGTGTTAATAATGGCAAGGCAAAGCATTAGTTGGGTCATGTCTTTCAATATTTTGTTTTTTATTTTTCTATTCACCCAGGGTTACTCCTAATTCAATCGGTTACATGCTAAACGCGCACAACTGAAATTCAATGGAATTCTGTGCAAAAACGCGCACAAGTTTTATTGAAGGGTCAAGAAAGGGCCTCGGCTACCTGAAAATCGGAAGTAGATTTGGAAGTATTATTAATCACTTTTAGATCATTACAGTGATCAATCAAATCATAATAAGTAACAACAAACTGTATACTTTGAATGGAAATTGTAACATAATTTTTTAAACAATATCAAATTATGATTTGATTGTGTGGAGTTTCATCCACATTAATATTATTATAATATTATATTCAGTAATATTATCAATATCATTGAGAAGCTGAAATGATCTTTGTAATCAAAACATTACAGATTTTCATTGAATGAATCATCACAAGATCAACAACAAGTGGTATTTTGAGCTACAGAGAAATTAAAAATCTCAAGATCATCCACCACAGACTAGACTACATATTTTTCTAGAATATATTCTGATGTTCTGGATTTTTCTATCATCCGTTCAATTTTAATAGGTTCTATTGAATAGTTTTATTAAATTAACTTTCGAATTTAGATAAAATTGATTGATTTTTAATTTATTCAGTGAATTATATTTTCATGTTTTAGCAAAACCCAGAATTCTTCTATTTAATGATTCCACTGTTACTGAAAAATCAAAGTAAAAAAAAAACATTGCTATTTTGTTACTGGTACTAATACAGCTCAACTAGAAAATATTTCTTGGAGAGCTGATCAAGAGAAGAGTCTTCTAATTTCATGAGGTAATAAATTCAGTTCCATATCATAATATAGGCTCCCATTGTTTTGTAATATGAATTTGTATAATGAATTTTCTTCCGGTCGGTTCACTACCAGAGCGGCAGTTCCAGGTAGTGGAGACCCTTTTCTGACCCTTTGATGAATCTTGTGCACGTTTAGTTTAAAAAATAGTTTCTGAGTGAGTAAAACCGGGGGCCATCACGTGTTTTTGGCGCCCAAGGCAAATATCTTAGATTTTGGAAAAATTGATTAAATTTGGAAAAATATCTAATATACAGGAAAATAAAATTGACTATTATAATTTGGAGAAGGCTTTTTTACAGACAACCATTTATTACCTCATATTCAAAACATATATAATATTTCCATAATATTCTTGTAATTTTCTAAGCCAATTCTTGGAAATACCAATATATAATAAAGATATATATATAATAAACCTTTATTGCAGCAACTCCTGAGGTCGTCAGAAGCATTACAAATTGTCATATTTCATATCAAAATAATTTTGTCTCATACAACATTGCTAGAACGTTAAAACAGATAAAAATACAAAATCACATTCAAAATTAGCCTACCTATCTATTGCGGTGTGTCATTTAAAGCTGTCTATAAATTGTCTACAAAGTCTTTGCCCTTTCATAAAAATCCTCAAACCTATATAATAAATAATAATGGATTATTCATTAAAAAAAATTTCAGTCTATGCTTAAAAATTGGATATGGCAGATTATGACCCACTATTCGATTATGGTGGGGGGGGGGGAGGGGGGGTTACTATTCCTTACTTGAAAACCCCCAACATTTAATGTGGACAATGCAACATTAAAAATGTTTTTCCTACAACTGCTTGTAAAATAGTTCTTTACGTACTGAAAACTAATTGTAAAATGCCTCTTTACTGCTCCGCAAGCGGTAAAGTACTTTATGCTCGCCAGCTGTTTTCTTTACGCTTCTATTTTGATTTTGATGCCTTCTCATTGGTGGATCACGGAATCCATGAAATTCACATAACCTCAACAATGGCGAACGCTAACCAAATCCGCGCATGGTCTGTGATGTTACAAACTACAAGCTTTTATTGTGTTGGAATCCAGAACTGCAGTTTTAGGAGAAATATTGTATGCTTCTTTATCGTTAAGCTTTTTTATCGCTCTCGCAATAGTTTCTCGCCAATGTTTTGGCTCGAGCGATAAAGTCGCGCTTCACGCTCTTAATAAAAAAAAAAACTATTCGCTCATTAGTCAGTTAAAATTAGCTGACTATATAGCCAATTTTTTGTTAACCGATTTATTTTGAAAATTTATTATCTTTGCCTATTAAATTTAATTGTGTTGTAAGTATAACGTATAAGTATAACGTTGTAAGTATAAGTATTACAGTTCCACGACAGTTTTTATTGAAAGTATCTTTGTTATCTATCAAAAAAGTATTATAATATAATACCATTCACAATGTAAGCTCTCCAATAATGTAATCATATTTTATGATTAATATGCAGTATATGGAACAATCGCAAGAATTTCCTATGAAGAAAAGTTTGTTTCCTTTGTTTGACACAAGAGCCCACTCAAATTTTGTTCACTCTTTTGATGGAAAAAATTGGTACAAAGCTGGAAGTTTTTTTAATCCACTCTAGGTATTCTAAGTTTGCAAAAGTTGAAATTGAAGAATACGGAATTCTACTTCGATTGATGTATATCAATATATCCGTTCAATTGTTCATTCACAATCAATTTTCAAAAATCAGGTATTCCTGGGCGCTCTATGTAAGGGTGACCGATTGGATTGGCCAGCAAAAAAGACTTGGTTCTCTGCTGTAAAAATCATTTCCCGTTTGTTCGGAACCCACCTAAAACTGTAGGTCCAACTCATCAATCACAATCATCCAATTCATTACCCACTCACAGGTATCAGACCTATGTGGGCTTCATCCTAATTATTAAATTTTTATTTTTATTATTGAATAATTATTCATTGCCTAATTTTTGTGTTAAATAATAGGGTATAACACAATTATAATATTGAGTATAATAATATACTCAATTGTAATATTTATACATATTTTTTTAGTATTTCATCTCATAATTTGTAGTAAATTTCTGTTTGTAGAGCAACTTCTTCAATTACAGTTCTACTACAGTTTTCATTGGAAGCCTCTTTATATATTATCTATCATAGAAGTCCTACAATATAATCCCATTCACTATGTAAATTATCCAATAAAGAATAAACTATAATGTAATCAAAAGAGTAAGGTACAATATATGGAACAATCGCAAAAAGAATAATTCGTTTCCTTCCTTCCAAAACAATTTGGCATATGTTTATTTGAGAGAAAAAGAATGAGGGAGAAAGAGAGTGAGAGAGCGGAAAGGAATGTGATAGTGCTACTGGAGACATGTTATTCAAAGCAATTATTTTCGATCGCATAATAATTATTCAAGACTGTAAACAAGATGCACCCGGCAGACAGAGCGAGTGCTGGTGTTGCGCGTGAGGGAGCATTGATAAGGGCGAGTAACGAACGAATATGGTTCAAACCGGCAACATAGCAAGTCCCTGCATATGTGTGAGTGAACGTGCTTGCACATTTGCATGAGGAAGTTGACTCTGTAAAACTGAAGAGAATCCAAGAAAACTTTGGGGCAACTTAGCTACCCAACGATTTAATTTCGATTTACAATAATCTCTCTATTACTAGAAGGGATATCAGAGATTTCAATGACATATTTTGTATTTCAATCGGAAATCTAGTTTTTCTGTAATTAAGGTTTCAAAAAAATGATTTTTTTTTTAAATGAAAATTTTGAAAAATTAAATACCTCATTACAAAAACAATACTTTGTTCCATTGATCCTGAAAATTACACTTTTCTATTCACAACCGTTCATGATACTGGTTGCCCCCAAAAATTAACTTTAAGTGCTCATATCTCAGAAAATAATTGATGAAATTTTTTTTTATTTATTGCAAAAGACTACATTTCAGTAGCCTAATAATCTCCAGTCGAAGAGACTTTGAAAAAAAAATATGAACAAAACCCTATTGCACAGCCTTAAGCCGTCGTTCCCGGTTGCATATAAAAAAAAGCAGTCGTTAAAAAAGCGGCGAGGTGGAACTACCCGTAAGGGTCTCCCCACCACGAAAAGCCATACGAATTTACTTTACAATTGATTTGAGTTGGTGAAGGCAGACAAAAATCTGTATCATCTTAAATTAGTATATAACATCTGTATCATCTTAAATTTTTAAAGGACAGATTACCGGTACTGAAAGTATTAAAACAATATAATAATTGATTGAATAAGATAAGAATAAGATTTATTTTCCAATCAAACAAAAATATATCAATTTAAATAATAAGAAATTAACTAAGATTCTAGACCATTCAGGTTACCCATCATTACCCATTATCTACATTACCCATCAAGGAAATTTATTTAAAAATAGCTATCACACGAATAAGTAAGTTTTAAGTTCATCAGTTAAGAATTATTAACAATTATGTTTAAATATCAAGTCAAAAATTAATGTGGAAATTCACTACAACATACCTTTCTTAACTATTTTTTTTTCGGGGGATAAAACTCACATCGGTTTGAGACCTGTGCGTGGGTAATGAATTGAAGGATGATGATGATTGAAGAGTTGGACTTACAGTTTTTGGTGAGTTCCGAGAAGTTTTACAGCATAGAACAGAGTCTTTTTTGCTGGCCGATCCAATCGGTCACCCTTACAAAGATGGCACAAGAGTTTCTTAGCTTATCTCTGATTGAACAGATACCTGCTACGCCACTCTGCTACCACGTTCCTTTACTAAGTTATATTACTTAAATTACTTTATATATGTCGTAAAGAAATTTGTTTTATGTTATACTCTAATGGTTTTGTTTTATAGGCACCTGCTGTAGAACATTTACAGTAGAAATTGATTTTGATAACAAAATTTGTCAATTATGGATTGATTCAAGTATACAGTGTAATTTAAATACATAATGATAATAAATGAGACCCATTTTTACAAAACGTTATTCTCTTAGATGTTAGATAAAAACAACTGCTAGCTAACACAAAAATAGAAAAGATCAGCAAGTACAAAATCAGGTGTTCAGTATTACTGTACTATATTCATGTATCAGGTGTAACAATCAAACCAAAGTTGTTCGTAACCCGTTACAATAACAATGAAGGTAGAAGGTAAGTAACATTTCGAAGCAAGTTGTTGTTGTTGATTAGTGAGGACAGAGTGGAGTGGAGATTTAGGGGTAGAGGGGGAGGGGGGCCGAATGCAGCCACCTGTTTGAATCAAATGTAACAGATCAAAGCAGCATTAGGAGCGTCCTTGAACTGATTTTAGGTCACGTGGTTCAACTGTTTCAATTGCGCGCACCCATCTGTACTTGTACAGCACTGAGCCACGCGAGATTCTCACTCCATGACGACAGGCAACCAACAGAACGCCGCCAACGCCAACACTCCATTAAAACTTGTAACTAAAACACTTTGAATTAAGTTTAAGGCCGGCAATAGACGGACTGCTTCAAGCAGTCCAAAAGCAGTCGGTTTGCAGTCGGCTCGACTGCTTTTGGACTGCTTCAAGCAGTCGGTGACTGCCTTGTTCAATAGGCGGAGTAGAGTTGAGACTGTGGAGAGCCTTCCATAAAGACAATCAATTATTAATAAAATCACTGTGAATAATTTTCTAGACATGATTGGAGCACAAATTAATTGAAGAGACACATTTAATCAAATTTCTGAATATGGTTTAAAAAAAAATTTAATAATAGTCTGAAAAATGGGTAAATGGATGGAATGAGAAATGGATCCTCAAAAAATAAATTATAATTAATTTAATATAATAATACATTATTCTCGTCATACAAAGATGGCCACTTGACATGAAAAAATACAAGAAATAGTAACATTACAGTATATAAAATCACAGGGTTATTAATTACACAGCGAATAATTATAAATCAATAAAAAGATTGATCATTTAATAGAACAAATAGTAATAACCAGCCTAAGTACTAGAATTAAATTCTTGGATTTTTTGTTCCTTAACGATCTGCGTTGTTAATATTAACTTTGTATTGGAAATTTAATGACTTGCAATCAGTTTTTGTAGGTGAATAAATAATAATTGTACTCACACTTGGCCAAACGCTTTCGAGTTCTGGAAACTCATCTTCAAGGCATTCTAGATCGGCGATGTTGGTTAGAAGAATTGTGGTTTTCGTATCATGTGGTCAAAAAGTATGTGTGATTAAAATTTAATTCATTGAGCATCTAACCAACAAACCAATATTGCCGATCTAGGATGCCTTGAATATGAGTTTCCATAACTCGAAAACGTTCGGCTAAGTGTGAGTACAATTATTATTTAACCACCTATAAAAATTGACTGCAAGTCGTTAAATTTACAATAAAAAGTTATTACTAGAAATATTGAATAACGATATTTTTATGAAAAGATAGAGCCAAAATATATTTTAGAAAATTATGCCAAAATCAAAAAATATAATAAAACAGGATCTTTGTCTTTGAAGAATACTCTAGTGACAAAGTAAAACTAGTTTTGAAAACAACGTGCCATGTTCACAGAACGCATAGCCTACGAAAAACACACAATGAGTGAAATATGAGAAGTGATGCGAGCAGTCGAGTGGACTGCTTGAAGCGGTCCGTGTATTGCAGACCGACTGCATTTTTGCAGTCGGCAGCACGGCGGAACTCGACTGCAAATGGACTGCATGTTTTGTTACCGACCGCAACTCGACTGCACAAGCAGTCCGTGTAGTGCGGTCTTGATTTTAACATTGAAAATGCGATCCGCCCAACTGCGACTGCTTCAATCAGTCGACCCCGACTGCTTGAAGCAGTCCGTCTATTGCCGGCCTAATGCTTGTAATGGATATAATGGATAAATGGAGCACTGTGCTAATGAACAATGCTATGCAATATAGGTCGATTGTTACTTTGTTACAAAGATTGTGGGAGGTTGAATAGCAATAAAAAACATTCTGTACATTGTAAACATTTTTTTCCTACAGCGACCCGGAAAAGTGCCTATTTTTGTACTGACTAGCACGCAAAATAGTCTATTCCTGCACCAGTGCGGGAAAGTAATTTTCCGCACTCCAGATTTGCAAACTAACAGCACAAAATAGTGAGCATGTGAAACGCAGGTTCCCTATTCTGCATTAAAAAATACGTTGGCTACTCTGCTGCAGCTACGAAATACAATCAGCTGTAGTTGTTGTTGAAATAGATTTGATTCGAAGATAGGTTATGTGAGGAATTGTGAGGTTATGTATGTCCTGTTCAAATTACTTTATACATTACTGTAGGAAAAATTTAATGTGCAATTCGAGCGCAAAGTATTGTTTCTGCACTCGAGAAACTGTTTCTCTAGGTGCAGAAAAACCCCACTTTGCACTCTAGTTACACAAATAGCTATTTGCAGAACTATCTAATATATAAATGGCTTGATGCTGTCCTCTTTCGACGAAACTCCAGCACTCCATGTGTGAAGTAGAAGACTTGCACTAGGACTAGTGCAATATGTGGAATATTTTTGTAAACTATGTAGCATCACTTGTCAATGGAGGAGAATGGATACGAAATGCTAAAAATACCTAGTACTGTCCAAAATTAACCAACAAAGAAATTTACAATAGAAGAAAACTTCAGAATAAGACTTTATAAATGGGAAGTTAAACCAGAGACAAAACCTCCAAGAGTTGGAACAAAATGGAGTGAAGAGAGGAAAGCTGAACTCGCTCAAAAAATGAAAATCTGGTGGGCAAATAAGTAGAACAAGTCCAAAAAATGAACCATCTTTACTCAGATTCTTCCACTTTGGGAGTTTTACGTCTAATAATAATAATAATAACAAAAAAAATAATAATTTTAAAACAATTTTTGTTGAAAAACACAAATCTATGTTTGGACACAGAAACAGATCGCGTGATACTCACTAAAAAATGTTCACAGTTTCCGAGCAATGGTAGGCCTATTACAAGCCAAGATTGGACCTCTGCTCACTTCAAAAAGAAACGTTATTAACGCCCGTCGCATTACACAATTACGGCTCCCGTAGCAGAGAATAATCGACCGATACCAAATGAAAAAAACTATTGCAAGAAACTAAACAAATAATTAGTACCTGAGCCACGTTCAGGTGCCGTCATTAGAATAATTATTACTGTAATGGACGTTGTAATCCTTAGGCGATTTAGAAACAACAAAAACATAAACACTGTACCACGGAACAGGTAGTCTTGGGAGAATTCAATCAGTTGCCAGGTAGAAAATTTGTATACTTACAAAAAATGCAATTTCGAAAATAATTACAATATTATTGCGAGTTTGTTCTTGCACTAGAAAATAATGAGTCTCAGTGTGACAGAATTCAGCACTAAAGTAAATTTTAGAAGGTATAACTGTACTGTAAACTGTACTTCAATTCGCCTTCTGAATTAAAAATGTGTGTTACTCATTAACATACAAAAATCTAATAATATATCTATTTATTTATCATCTATGTACATCTTCACATTTCAGTAGAATGAAGAGGAAGCAACAGGCTTTACAGCCCAAAACGGCTTCCTCTTATAAATTTCAATACAGAAATGTCCCAATAAAGGTTATGTCTAGAAGTGACAGTTTCACTATTAATTTTCACTAGAAAAAAGTATTATCCCTTTATTTTTGAAAAAAAAAATTGAACACAAAAGTCTATAAAAACAAATTACCAAACAAACAATACGAGAAGATTAGAGAATTTTAAATTCTGTGATGTTTTCCATGATGAAATACTTGAACAATCTTATATTAAAACTGACACTGTATTTCACTTTTAAACAATGTTTTACTCACATATATTGGTGATGTTTGAGGAATGCATTTCACTTCTGAAAAGAACCTTCGTCAGGCTGACGAAGCTTCTTTTCAGAAGTGTAATGCATTCCTCATGCATCTCCAATATATGTGAGTAAAACATTATTTAAAAGTGGAATACAGTGTCAGTTTATTAAATTTTGAATTATTTAGTCTACAAATTTCGAGCTGAAGATTAAACACGTTCGCAATTCCGCATAGCATATTCAGGCTAAATATTTTTCAATATTGTTCAATACTTTTAACCTTCTATTACACTATGTACTCATAAACTGGCACTGACTTAATTTCTTGTAATTTTCATGTAAAATAATTTCTTTTAAGTTATTTGTTCTAAGTTAAATAATTTCTTCAAAGTTATTTGTTTTTTATTTGTTTTACACTGTTTTGTAGAAACACTTCACAGAGCGCCTGATCTCAATTAGGAGCGATTTGGAATGGCTGCTCCAATTTGGAGTAGCTCTCCCGATTTGGACACTTGTGAGAATTTTTTACGTTTTTAAAATCCATCTTAACCGCTAAAGGACCTTACAAGATTTAAAGTCAACATCCGGGAAGAACTTTCTAAATTCGGTTAAATCGTTGTACTTACTTTTTTCAATGTATCTCCAAAACTATTTCCACTTTGATCTAAAAAACTATATATATTTCCTACATTATAAAAACAAAATTAAAATTTTCGGATTCATGGAAAGTATTTTACGTAAAAAACAGAAACGACACTGCCACATCCAGTGATTGATTTGATTTTTCCAAAAGATTTTTTCTAAATGTATCTTATGATAATGTATTAGGCCTATGTTAAATTATTTTGTGATATAAGTTTAAAATAACTTATATTTCTGACTTCTTATTGCATACATTACCCTATGCAACTAAAATTTATTGAATTTTTCAATTTATATCATCATAATGTATTATGTATGTACATTACTATTGGATTATTTTGTGACATACGTTTACAATAACTTTTATTTCTGACTTTTAAACGCATTACTCATTCAGCTAAGAGAAAAATGAAAAAATTCTTGCTAAAATAGTGTTTAAATAAATTAAGAGCATCGCCCAACCAGAGTGAAAGAGGAAAAACTGGTAAGAGGCTCCTTTTGTTAAAAATTCTTAAGTAGATTAGGTTGAATCTAAACTGTACATCCGCCGTAAAAAAATGAAACTGCTTACATGCCTATTAATATCATAGATTTAAAATATTTTGTTAATTGTTAGAATCCTTTTATTTTTCGCATTTCTTTAATTGTATAGACCAGTGTTTGAGGTAAATGAGGATTGCGTTAAGCTGTAAGCCTCTACTGGTTGTGAATGTATATTTATTCAATTATTCAATTTTAAATCAACGATCACTTCCTAAATTTGAAGTAAACTTCTAAATCAATATTCTTGTATTTAAAAGAAACGTTAATTGTACTTAAAAGTGAAATTTCGAGTTAATCTTGGACATAACCTAAACTCTGGATTTTTCAGTTAAAAATTTGTAAAAAAAACAGTTGTGGACAGTTTGCCTGTAAATTTTTGCTTAATTGTGTTTTGAAATAAGCAAATAAACTTATTTATTGTGATATCTTTTGGGTCACCTACTGATAAGTAGGCCTATACTATATAGCACTGTAAATTATTAGTACAAAGCTAGTAAATTTAGTATAAGCAAGTCATTTATCTGTCAGCACATTTATACTCAGAGCAGGTCAATGCCATGAAATCAACGTACTGTAGGCTAACTTGAAATCAACAAGCGGAGTTGAAGATATTAAGTTAATTCTATTTTCCACACCGAATTAAACAGCATCCTACAGACTCTTCAAATTTTCCATTGCAATATAACGTCCTAACAGTACAATTCCATTGTTTGTTATTTCAACATTGTCATTATTCGCATTACTGTACGCATATATATTCTGTGTGAAAATTGTCCAATCTATTTTGGAAAATCTTGTGGAATCTCTTTATCTTTCACACATACTTTGCCGTTTTGATTTCCATCTTCTATGGTTAGCAATTCCACAAACTAGCAAGAAGGAAATTAAACACTCCAAACAATAAACTTAATCCCAACATCCAATAAACAAACAGCTAGTGTAATAAGTGTTTCCTTTCATAGACACCATAACTAATTTCTAGATCTATGATTAATCTGGGAAGGCAGCAAGCATCCTTGGCACAGATACTATTCTCTGATAAGGTTTAAGTATTTTATTGTTCCTATATTTTAATAAGCGTATGACTCTTATTGGGGGGAAGGGGGGAGAGAGACCCAAGGACGGTCTTAGCTTGAATGTTTGAGAGAGGGTCACAAGTTGCGATTTTGCGAACTTTTTTTTGCAAAATTATCTCTTTCCTACCACCCTCCACTAATATTCAGATTTTTGGGATGGGGGGGGGGGGGTGTTATGTCCCTTTAACCTCCCTGAGGCAACACTTAGGGAGACCCTCCAACCTTTAATAGTTCCACCTCACCGTTTGAGTAATCTTTTTTTTTATTATTGATGATGCCCACATGAGTCCGAGACTTGTGCGTGGGTAATGAGGTGAAAATGCCTGACGGTGGAGCGGGATTCGAACCCACGACCACTTAAACGACAGCAAGCTGAAGTTGCAACGCCCCAACCAACTGCGCTAAGCGGCCCGCCTAAAGGAAACATGGTGATTTGTGGATTATAAATTTTAGGTGGATTTCGAACCACCAGGTGAGTGTTGATTGTTGGGTAAGTGTTGTTATTCCGTTATAATGAAACTACTCAGGTGTTAAACAGTAAAGTAAAATATCCAATATTGTAGGTGTGACAAACCAAAAGTTCAAGGTGAAATGCATTCACCGCAAATATAAAAGAAAATACCTTGTGGACTAACTGAAAGGAATTGAAAGCAGGAAACTTTATGTGCTTTCAAGCTGTATCGCAAAATTATTCAGGAAATTCTAGTGGTATAAATAATACGTTAGATGTGATTAAATTATGACTCAATTTCTGACTTAAATTATTTTTTATGTCATTTATTTATTCATTCATTCATTGCAAAAACACAACAGGCTATTGCACAAATAGCTTTCTTCACATAATTTCAACTAAAACATCCAAACCTTGGATTTAATTGGGAATATTATATTTTACAATGTGCTTGTAAACAGAATGTGCACAATGTTAGGCCATATTTCTAAAGGTTTCTTGATTTAGCAGTTTTAGTCACAAGTCGTTAACATTGAATAAAAATTTGTTTTATATAATAGTAGTTTATGCAACGATTTTATTTTGACCCTTATTAAGGCACGAGTTAGATGTAAGTTATAACACGAGCGAATGCGAGTGTTATAAATATCTCATGAGTGCTTTAATGGCCAAATAAAATCGTTGCATACACTATTTTATCTACGAACACTAGTATACATTTAATTAAAACAATTTCATTTTACCTGTGATTGTCAGAGATACCTAACCTCTCATCTCAAATACGAGAAGTTATAGTAGATTGTTAGTTTAAAGCAGCTGGTGTAGCAGTTTGATCAAATCAGCTGATAGTTTCACAATATTGAATTACGATATCGATTCCATCAAAAATGCTTCTGATTGGTCCAGAACCCGTGTTATAATGTAGAACCTGTACTATAATGAGCTCATTATGCATCGGGTTTAAAAAAACATTTCAAAAAGACAGCTGTTTTGGCATCAATTGTGAAACTGTAATGTATACATAATGACATGGTCGTAGATAAATAAATTTATGCTTCCAAATATTTCCCGTTTTGTAGGAGGGGTCACCTCCTAGTCTACGATCTGTTATGAAACATTGAAGATATTTTTATTGATAATTGTCATAATAGATAATAGCCTAGTCATAACCTAACATTAGGATTCTTCAGTGTTGTAAATTTACGTAGAAAGTAGATGTGTACGAAAGCCTGTTGTATCTTTGCTTCATTGTATTTTTGTCACGAATAAATAAAAAAATGACACATTTTAATTTGTAATCTAGTTAATTTGGAATAATGATTTGCAACTATGATATAACCAAAATTCAAGTTCACAGCCGTGTTAATTTGTTCCTGGCACCAAATTCAATAAAAAATTATCTCGATCAGACTTAAAAAGAAGTAATTATAAATATAACTCACATAAATAATTCAGCAGATCGATTGTTTCAATATAGCAGCAAATAAGTACATACCTGAAACAACATAAAACAAATTTTAGCATAAAATTGTTGTCAACTGAAAAATCTTGTTATGCACATTAATAATGAATTGGTATAATCAAATGTATAATAGTACGTACAATGGAATGTTAAATAATAATCAAATGTATAATGGAATGTCAACTAAATCGAATTACTTGCGGTTCAATTCTTAGAATACCAACATTAAATCAGTACAATAATTACAATTTTCCTACAATTTTACAATGTTTTCCACTTGACTCGCTCCACTCCAATTACTTATAAGACGAGGTGACATATTTAAAGATCAGAAATGTTTGCCAAAATTAGTAAATGGTCCAATGTTAATTATTCAAATTTCTTCTCAATAAGTACAACAATAATTCTTTTCGACAATATTGTTATAATATTTTTTGATATGAGGTGAGATATGTTAGAATCACGAATGTTAAAATTTTAACAAAATTGAAATGTTGACCATTTAATTCGTGTAGCATCTCTTTTATCCCTCAAATATATACATAGATAGAAGCCTTTATATATTTAGAGCCGGTCCCACCTGTCTAAAAACAGTCGTTGAGGCTGTGCAATAGGGTTTTGGTCATATTTTTTTTAAAAGTCTCTTTGACTGGAGATATTAGGCTACTGAAATGTAGTCTATTGGAATAAATAAAAAAAATTTCATCTATTATTTTCTGAGATATGAGCACTAAAAGTTAATTTTTGGGGGCAACCAGTATCATGAACGATTGTGAATAGAAAAGTGTAATTTTCAGGATCAATGTAACAAAGTATTGTTTTTGTAATGAGGTATTTCATTTTTCAAAATTTTCATTTTTTTGAAACCTTAATTACAGAAAAACTAGAATTCCGATTGAAATACAAAATATGTCATTGAAATCTCTGATATCCCTTCTCGTAATAGAGAGATTATTGTAAATCTAATGAGAGACTATTGTGACGTCAGAGGTCCTGAACTTATTCAGGTGCGACCTGATAACTCTGACACCAGACCTGAGCTAGCCAGGTCCAACGATATTATTATTATTATAGATGTATTAATTGGAATTATTATTAGCATTGACGATAAAGAATAATTAGTAAACTAATATAATAAAGCAATTGCCCGCCTCGGTAGCTCAGGTATTGTCAGGTATTGTATATCAAAACATTCATCATTATCAATGCTTCTCTAGGGGCGTTTGCCTCTGATTAGATAAGACTCTGGCTAGCTGCTGTTCGTTGAGTTCAAATATCGTTCGGGCGTGGATGTTTTTACCATGGTTTTACTCAACCTCATTACCCACGCACAAGTCTCAAGACTCATGTGTGCGTAATTTTGGCAAAAAATTACTAATATTGTTTGAATTTCATCTCTTACTTGCAAAAATAATACTAATATTGTTTGAATTTCATCTCTTACTTGCAAAAATAATACTAATATTGTTTGAATTTCATCTCTTCCTTAGCACAACAATATTTTTCAAAAATTTTGCATTCTACTCTCATTTCTAATGAGGTGAAATTTCTCAGATGTATAAAAAACTTTCATCTTTATCAATGCTTCTGTAAAATTTTGAATGGAATTCCATAGTTCTCATCACAACGGGATTCCTGTGTTATCAGCTGATAGTGGAAATAGAAACCCGGGAAACCCCCGCCGCGTTGCAGACCATGCATTGATGTCCTGCGATTCGAATGCAAAGCAATTTCGGTTGTTTGAGGTGGACAGCCACAGATTGGAGGACGAAGATTATCCGCAACAGAAACGGGATCCTCAAGAGGATTGGCGGTGGGTGTCCTACTGTTTCCCTTGTTCACCCCTCCAAGAAAATGAAGGAAGAAGAAGACGTAGAAAATGAAGAAGAGAAGGAGGAGGAAGAAAAGGAGGAGGAAGAAAAGGAGGAGGAGGAGGAAGAGGAGGCAAAGGAGGGGGAGGAGGAGGAGGAGGAGGAGGAGGAGGAAACAAAGGAGGAGGAGGAGGAAACAAAGGAGGAGAAGGAGGATGCAAAGGAGGAGTATGAGGAGGAGGAGAAGAAGTAGAAGAAGAAGAAGAAAAAGAAGGACGAATGAAAGAAGAAAAAGAAGAGGAGGTAGAAGAGGAAGATGAAGAAAAAGAAGACGAAGAAGAAAGAGAAGAAGAACAGGATAAGGAGGAAGAAGAAAAAGAACAAGAAGAAGAAGAAGAAGAAGGACGAATGGAAGAAGAGAAGGATGAAGATGAGGAATCGGAAGAAAAGAAGGAAAAAGAGGAAGAGGAGGAAGAGGCAAAGGAGGAGAAAGAACTAGAAGAAGAAAAATAAGAAGAAAAAAAGAGAAAAAGAAGAAGAAGGACGAGAAGAAAAAGAAAGAGAAAGAAGAGGAGGAGGCAAAGGAAGAGGAGGAGGAGGAGAAGGAGAAGTAGTAGAAGAAGAAGAAAAGAAGGAAGAGGAGGAAGAAGAAGAAGGACGAATGGAAGAAGAAAGAGAAGAAGAACGAGGAAGAGGAGGAATAGGAAGAAGAGGAAGAGGAGAAAGAAGAGGAATACGAAGAAAGTAAGAGGAGGAAGAAGAGTAAGAGGAGGAAGAGCAAAGGAGGAGAAGAAGGATGCAAAGGAGAAGGAGGAGGAGGAGGAGAAGTAGTAGAAGAAGAAGAAGAAGAAAAAGAAGAGAAGGAGGAAGAGGAGGAAGAAGAAAAAGAAAAAGAAGAAGAAGATGAGGAGGAAGAAGAAGAACAAGAAGAAGAAGAAGGACGAATGGAAGAAGAAGAAGAAGAAAAAGAAGAGAAGGAGAAAAAGGAGGAAGAAGAGAAGGAAGAGGCAAAGGAGGAGGAGGCAAAGGAGGAGAAAGAGGATGCAAAGGAGGAGGAGGAGGAGGAGGAGAAGGAGGAGAAGTAGTAGAAGAAGAAAAAGAGGAACAAAAAGAAAGAGGAGAAGAAAAAGAAGAAGAAAAGGAGGAAGAGGAAGAAGAAAAATGAATGGAAGAAGAAAGAGAAGAAAAAGAAGAGAAGGAGGAATAGGAGGAGGAAGAAGAAAAAAAGGAGGAAGAAGAAGAACGGAAGATGAAGAAGGACGAATGGAAGAAGAAACAGAAGAAAAAGAAGAGAAGGAGGAAGAGGAGGAAGAAAAGGAATAGTAATAAGACAAGGAAGAGAGGAAGAGGAGGAAGAGCAAAGGAGGAGGAGGAGAAGGAGGAGCCAAAGGAGGAGAAGTAGTAGAAGAAGAAGAAAAAGGAGGAAGAGGAAGAAGAAGAAGTAAAAGAAGGAAGGAGGAAGAAGAAAAAGAAGAAGAAAGAGAAGAAGAAGAACAAGTAGAATAACAATAAGAAGAAGAAGAAGGAGAAGAAAAAGAAGAGAAGGAGGAAGAGGAGGAAGAAGAAGAGAAAGAGGCAAAGGAGGAGGAGGAGGAGGAGGAGGAGGAGAAGAAGGAGGCAAAGGAGGATGCAAAGGAGGAGGATAAGTAGTAAAAGAAGTAGAACAACACAAAGAAAGAGAAGAAGAAAAATAAAAAGAAATAGAAGAAGAAGAAAATGAGGAAGAGGAAGAAGAAGAAGGATGAATGGAAGAAGAAAGAAAAGAAAAAGAAGAGAAGGAGGATGAGGAGGAAGAAGAAGAAGAGGAAGAAGAAGAACAAGAAGATGAAGAAGGACGAATGGAAGAAGAAAGAGAAGAAAAAGCTTCTACATCCTATCTGTATTGGTCTATCCTGGTCCCGCTACAGCGATCAGACGTCTGTCCAGTGGAGTGGAAACTGTCGCGTTCCACAATCCGCTGAAGTAAAAAGTGATATTCCGCGTCTTGGAAAAGGGACACCCACCCACTCGGACACACTCCCACACGCGCATTCACGCGTCCGATGTGATGCCGTTTGATCACTATCGTTGACCTTTTTTTTGGCCATTACATTCCTGGTCAGTCACAGCACAACCACTACGGCAGCAGTCACTCAGCTGTCTTATTCCATTTTTTATATGGACAACGGTTCTTCTAGTCTATCACAGTACCAGGAAATTTGTGTTCAAAATGATTTTTTTTAAATTCACGTTTTAAAGAAGAGTGGAGATGGCATGGAAGATTTATTATTATTTTTTACTATTCATATTTCTGTAAGCGGCGGGCCGCTAAGCGTAGTTGGTTGGGGCGTCGCAACTTCAGCCACGCACAAGTCTCGGACTCATGTAGTCATCATCAGCAATAGAAAAAAGTAACTCTGCTAACTATAACTAACTACAGCTCTTTGCTAACAATACTTCAAGTTTCATGTATTATAATAACTAGCCGGCAGACTCGCTTCGCTCGCCTTAACCGTCTAGCCAGGGGGCTCCGCCCCCTGGACCCCCGGGGGGTCCAACTAATTTCCATTGTGATTAGATAAATTTACAGAAATAGGTGATTTTGGGAAGAATTTTGATACCATTACTTAGTATGCATCTAGGGTCTTAATCAAACATATACATTATATCATATTTCACTCCATGTGGCCTTGAGGTTCTTGAGAAATTGTGATCAACTGAATTCCAAAAATCCTAAATTTTGAGATGAATCATGTAACCCTATTTTTCACGTGTTTAGACCTAACCTACTGAACTTGCCAGCCAAACAGCTTAAAGGAACAGCTGATAGAAGTCAACCGTTTTTATCATATAGCAGACCCCTTAGCAGCGTTATTTACGCTGTCTTTGAACAGCAAAAGACTTTGCACTCTGCATGTAGGCTACCATACAGTCGGAGCCTTGCAATATGTGGGAAACATATGACTGGGTATGATGAAATGTAATTATGCCAGGTTGATTACATCTGTTAAGTACACGTCTAGGGCCTCAACCAAACTTTTCAAAAGTCGTCGATTTTGGGCCCATTTTGGGGCTAATTTTGAAACTTTTTTCCAAGGTACATCTAAGGCCGATACTTAACATGAATACCAAATTTTATCTGATTTGACCTTATGGTTCTCTAGAAATTGTTGTCACCTAAATTTTCAAAAATCTTCAATTTTGGGCCCATTTTGGGGTAAATTTTGAAACCCTTTCTTAGAACGCGTCTAGTCCCCCTACTGAATACGTGTACCAAATTTTATCGTTTTTGGTCGAGTGGTTCCTGAGAAACTGTGATGAATGAGTCAGTCAGTGGTATTTCGATTATATAGATATAGATAGATTATAAACAGAATAGCTTAGACTCATATCTTATTCAGTCTAGTTTCAAAGTAGTAATAATTTAAAATTCAGTTTACACTTCTTGTAAATGTAGTTTTATACTTGTGAAAAATTGTAAATTTATGGAATAAATTTGAATTTGTAAGCCTAGGCACAGGCAGACCACTGCGTTACTTTTTGTGAAGCAAAGAAATATACAATAATGAACAAATAGTGGTGAGAGTGAGTATAAATTCATTAAATAAATTAAGAGAAATAATAGCTTACTTAGAAAACTAACACTGTATTGGTTTTGTTTTCACTTACAACGGAAGGGATGCATTTCGCTTCTGAAAAGAAGCTTTATCATCATGGTAAAGGCTTGAAAAACCAAGCTTATGATTTATGTTATGATTTTGAAAGCATAAATTGCATGTTAGTGTTGTCAATAAATCATTATATTGTTTACAATATTCTATACAAACATGCAACCCTCAACTTCATGATTCACAGGCTTATCAACATACCCATGAACCCCACTAACTACCAAACTGAACTCAATACCATGAAATACATATCCTCAAAAAACGGATACAACCCATCTATCATTGACAAAAAACTCCAAAGAATCATTCACAAACAACAAAAACCAATACAACCCCCACCAGACTCCAAATACATAATATTAACATACATGAAATGAAATACTACATACATACATCAATCATACAACACAAACAATAACAAATACCTTCAGAAAGCTCAACTACACAGTCGCATTCAAAACCAACAACACCTTAAGAAAACTCACCACCAACTACACCACCACCACCACCTCCAACATTCATAATCATTCTGGCACCTACTAACTGACATGCAACGAATGTGACAGCTTCTATATTGGACAAACTGGCAGATCTTTCACAACCAGATTCAAAGAACACATAAAAGCCCTCACCCAACCACAGACAAAATCAAATTATGCTGAACATCTACTCACAAAAAATCATTCATTCACCAACATTGATCAAAACCTCCACATCCTTCACATTGCCCCCAAAAGTCAAAAACTCAATACTCTTGAACAATTCGAAATTTACAAACATTCCATTTCACATCCTCAACTCATACTCAATGACCAACTTAATTTCAAATCTCATACCCTCTTCAACATCATCACAAACCCCTCCTAAAAACACCTCCACCACACCCACTTCCCCCACCACATCCACTCCTCCCACTACCTTCCTACGACCACCAGACCTTACATACTAGAAAACCAGTCAGTCTGCAACCAAGCGCCGAAGAAGAACGACATAATTCGAAACGCGTCCGCCGCGACTCAAGAAAGGTCAGTTCTACACAGCAAGTTTATACATATGGATAACATTATATTGTCATAATTTTTTTAAATTTTTATTGCTGATGACGCCCACATGAGTCAGAGACTTGTGCGTGGGTAATGAGGTGAATGATAACACATAAATTCCTGACGCGGGATTCGAACCCATGACCGCTGAAAACACAGTTAGCTGAAGATGCGACGCTTCAAACAACTGCGCTAAGAGGCCCGCCATCATCATGAAAAACATCACAGAAATAGTTTGATGAAATAATAGACTATTATACTACTCTAGAAATCAGGCACAGATTTACTGCTATGAAAGTGCATGAATACATTTGGATGTTGACTCCAAAGTCACTATCTTTTTGTGAAGTACAGAAATAAAGACACGTTCTCTGCTGTAAAATCACTTCCCGGCGGTTCGGAACCCACCTAAAACTGTTGGTCCAACTCATCAATCACCATCATCCACCTAATTACCCACGCACTGGTCTCAGACCTATGTAGGCTTCATCCTCAGGAGAAAAAATAGCACAGTTCAGTTTTCCAGAAACTCCCATTCCATTAGCCAGTAGTAGCATAAAAACTATTATGGATGCATTGAAAAATAAAACAAATTTTAAAACAAAAAATAAACCGACTTCAATGAAATGATGATCAAAAATTAAACACTCACGTACTAAAAAGTAAAAAAAAGTATTTACTTTAAACAGAGAAAATTTTAAATTTAATACAAGTAATCTTTCGAAGTCGGCGCCATATTTTCTATAAACTTTATTTTTATAACTGATAACTCAATTTAAATGATGGCTCAAATAGATGAATGAGAGGGCACGAGGGCTATCTTTAAATAATTGCCACTATAAATAAGCTATTATTCTTTTAGAAATAATAAACAGCATATTACCGTACTCAACTCATGTATTTTCCATTAAATGCATCTATTCCATTGGGAATTGTTCTTAACAAAGCCTCAATTTTGTACCTCCATCCTGCCCACTGTTTTTTATTCTCCAGAGAAGCCATCACTATTTTTGTAACATCCATTTTTTTAAATTCTTCAATAACTTACCAAATATCTTAACGTGTCTGGGCCCATAACCATTATCAATTTAGAAATAAGCTATTATTAAATCTGATTCCAATTGCACATGATGGAGAAGCTCATTTTAAAAATCATATGTTGCTTTAGAAAGTAAACATGATAGCCTTACTATTTATCCTTTTAAATATAATTTAAATACAAGCAAAATTATAAAATCCTTACACATATATCGCTGGGCAATCCTCAAAGGAAGATCCATGCAAAGTTTCTTTGAATTTGTTCCACGCGTTCAGCCGTGAATGCGTTACAAACAGACAGAATGTAAAACGGTCGGCTTGATACAGAGACCTCTCTTCTTTGGTCAATGAAAGAAATCGAGCAAAATTACAAAAAAGGTTTTTTTCCAATGGCCGTGTTAAATGTAATTGTTACCGTGTAGCATCAACATAACGACAGGTGATTATTATCGTACACTATCAAGAATTTGTTGGAAAACTTTTTCGTTCAACAATAAAGACCAATAAAATCATTACCTGTACTAAACCTGAGCAATGAAATTTACTTTCACAATGCATGGAATGTATAGGTTCACCTGCCATTTGCTACACTAAACTTTTACTGTATCTCATTCAATCTCTTTGTCTCATCTTAATCTGTGATTTTTTCCCAGCATTCATCAGTAATAAAGAATATTCATTCATTGTTTGGTTGCCTTGTAAATGTGGGTCACCCAATCTCTGTGATATATAGCTAAAGTCTGGCAATATCTATTGTTCTATATCTATGTTTGTGTTGACGATGCACCCTGTGCAGATAAAGAGAAAACAGTGCAGTTTCTCTTTTATTGAAGGCAATTCACATCCATTTTTTCCATTATAGTTTCAGTTTCGTGAATACTTCCCATCAGCTGCTACTCCATACTGCTAATTAATATGATGATTTTGTAAAGACGAGCATTTTCTCTTGAATTATGTGAAACATTCAGATTACTGTTTGAAAAATGTTATATTATTATATGAGTGAAAAAAGAAATAGAGATAGAGATAGAGAGAGAGAGAGAGAGAGAGAGAGAGAGAGAGAGAGAGGGTGAGAGAGAGTGAGATTAATTTTCATGGAAGAATCTTTGTATGAAAAGCTATATTAAACAGCTATGTTATATTTTTATAAAAGAGGGTAATTTTCATTGAATAATCTTTGTATGAAGAACTACATTAAATAACCATGCTATATTTTTATTAAAAAAGGTAATTTTAATGGAAGAATCTTTGTATAAAAAGCTATATTCAACAGCTAGGTTATATTTTTATAAAAGAGGGTAATTTTCATTGAATAATCTTTGTATGAAGAATTATATTTAATAACCATGCTATATTTTTATGAAAGAGGGTATTTTCCATTGAGGAATCTTTGTATGAAGAGCTATATTAAATAACCATGTTATATTTTTATGAAAGAGGGTATTTTTCATCGAGGAATCTTTGTATGAAGAGCTATATTATATAACCATGTTATATTTTTATGAAAGAGGGTATTTTCCATTGAGGAATCTTTGTATGAAGAACTATCTTAAATAACCATGTTATATTTTTATGAAAGAGGGTAATTTTCATTGCAGAATCTTTGTAAGAACTATATTAAAAAGCCATGTTATATTTTTACAAAGGAGGGTAATTTTCATTGAAGATTCTTTTTATGAAGAACTATATTAAATAACGTGTGATATTTTTATGAGAGAATAATTTTTTATGAAGAACAACCTGATCTTCATAAGAAAAGTCATCTTTTGTTTTCAATTATAAATTCCAATTTTTTATAAAGTTATTTCAATTGATTGTTGAAAAAAACACAAAACAACAGAATATTTCAAACATGTTTTATGGGATATATATATAGTTGATGAAGCTATTCATTTCAAAGATACTTCCCTGCTAATTCCAAATACATTTTATAAGGTTTTTAACTTTGATAAAGACATAGAAATCAAGTCACAAAATAATATAATTTTTCCCTCAATTCCAAATAAGGGGTTTTAATAAGACGTTTAAACAAGAGACCTAGACTGGCAGGAGTGAAATGAAAATAATTATTTTTAAGACACAACAAAACTGAAAAATAATATTGTAATATTAGCATATTTATATATTAATATGTACCTACATATGCTTTAATAGTACTCTTTTCAAGTTACCAACCATAATTGTAAGAATGACAACTATTACTGTTCTTGAAGAATATGTAATAAAGTATATTGACTATTGACTATTGAAGTTTATCTACGACCATGTCATAATGCATACATTACAGTTTCACAATTGATGCCAAAACAGCTGTCTTTACGAAATGCTTTTTGAGACCCGTTGCATAAAGAGCTCATTATAGTACAGGTTCTACATTATAACACGGGTTCTGGACCAATCAGAAGCATTTTTGATGGAATCAATTATCGTAATTCAATATTGTGAAACTATCAGCTGATTTCATCAAACTGCTACACCAGCTACTTTAACCTAACAATCTACTATAACTTCTCATATATGAGATGAGAGGTTAGATATCTCTGACAGTCACAGGTAAAATGAAATTGTTTTAATTAAATGTATACTAGTGGTCGTAGATAAAATAGTGTATGCAACGATTTTATTTGGCCATTAAGGCACTCGTGAGTTAAGGCCATTAAGGCACTCGCATTCGCTCGTGTTATAACTTACATCTAACTCGTGCCTTAATAAGGGTCAAAATAAAATCGTTGCATAAACTACTATTATAAATTTGACAAACGTTAATTTCTAAACACAAACCAGTGGAATATTTTCCTTCAAATTCCAGAGTTTTTTTATAGTGTTTTAATCTTTGATGAAGACAATGCGCAGCAAAATAAAATATTTTCTTCAATTCTAAATACTTTTTGACAGTTTTCCATCTTTGATGAAGTCAATGGAAAGCGTTACCTAAATTTTTATATTTATACATCAATGGTGGAAATAATCCAAAGATATTACAATTATTAACAATTTTTGTATCAATCAATTTCTATTCTAAATTTAATTTTATCAAAAGAATTTCAGAATACAAATATCGACTAAAGTAAAACAATTCGCATTTCTATTCGTTAATGTTGTAAATATATTTTTATAAATTTTGATGATGCACACATGAGTCCGAGACTTGTGCGTGGGTAATGAGGTGAATGATTACACATAGATTCCCATTCTGAAAGTCTTCAGTGCATTTGATAGAATTCAAAATTCATTTCCATCTAAATTGTTATATCTGAAATTTTAATTAGTAATTCAGTAGCCTATATTAGAGAAAAAATACTGAATATTATAGTTTGTAGCAATATCCTGGCAAGTAGCAATTACTGTATGTACCTGAAATAGGCCTAGTTATCCCGAGTACTGGGAACTATTTTCTGGCATATTGCAATAATCCTTACCAATGCAATATTATGCTTATTGTGATACTTTAAAGTGTACTTAATATGAATATTGCACAGTGGAAACAATTACTCTGGGCGCATGGCTCTCACACTACGCTCTGTCACTACTGGCCGTTCTGTAAAAGTTGGTTCGTTCACTCCACTGCTTTCTACCGCTCCACTGACGGCTGAAATGGTGACCTTGAAGACAAATGTTTTTAGAAATGAGCGATAAACACTCCCCTCTCCACCCCGCGCCATCGCTGACCACCAAAAGGCCGCGCGCCCATACTAATTGTTTCTATTATAATAGAGGGCCGCCTGTGTCCTAACCTCACCCATGTAGGAACAACAAAGGCACCAAATAAAAAACTGAGAAAAATTCAAAGCTTGTAGGATATTGTAATGTTAATAGAAGAGTGGGGAGAAACGTCTTGACTTTAGAACTTCTGTCGCCTCCACATGGCGAACAAAGTAAACAACGTGGAATCCTGAATTTGCATACAATACCAGCGACAGCAGCTGACAGATGGAAGAATGAATGAAAAACAGCAGAATACTCAGATAAAGAAAGAGCGAAATGAAGGGAAAGAGATAGAAAGGAAGAGTGTTAGAGTGAGATAAAGTAAATACATTTTAAAGGTCGATTCACACACATCAGTTACAGCGCGTCACAGTCACAGTTCCGTCTCAGTTCAGTCACGGTAACAATCAGTCACCTGACGGGTCGGCGCCGGACAAGTGTAGACAGCGTAACTCAGATAAGAATATATTTTATGACTGTGACGAGACGGTTTGATTTGATTTGAACACTTGACGATAGGTGATAAAACTCACATGAGTTTATTAGGGCTGCCTTTTTTGAATTTTAATGATATATATCATAATGAAAAATAAGACAAAGTTGTCACAACCCCATTTATTGAAAACCGTGAGTCACTAGTTTCGGTTGATACACCATTACCAATCTAAAACAAGCTTAAACTAAAGTACAGTGTAGCTTAATATAATATTAAATATAGAATGATAGATACTATTGGCTGAGGGTGAAAGTGCTTTTCACAGGCTGACCTTCATTGAAGGTCTGTGGTTGGTTGAAGGCCCTAACAAGTCACGCCCACTGGTGGGAGGAGCATCAATGAATAATCAGTCAAAATCAAGAACCAAAGTGATAAATATGAATTAAATTGAAAAAGAGGCCAACATCAGAGCGCACTTAATGCAGCACCTACTGAAGGAAACATTTGATGTAATATTAAAGTGTACATACTTGATCATTAAGCTGCGTTCTCGTAGGTCCCGTTTGTAACGGTGACCGATTAGATTGGCCAGCAAAAAAGACACCGTTCTCTGCTGAAAATCACTTCCCGGTGGTTCGGAACCCACCTAAAACTGTAGGTCCAACTCATAAATCACCATCATCCAACTCATTACCCACGCACAGGTCTACCTATGTGGGCTTCATCCTCAAAAAAAAAAAAAAAAAAAAAAAAAAATCCATATGTACATTTTCTACCAACCTTTAGGTTGTGAAATCAGTCATAATAGTAGTAGTAGTAGTAATCTATCAAAATTGAAAAATAATTTTAAACAACACTTGCAATCAAAAGTAACAAAATCAATAAAAATAAAAAAAATAGGCTACAGGGATAGTACTATTTCAGTGCTTGAATTAAAAAAGTATTGACTTTAATTCTGTATGCGCAAATATGAATTAATAAGTCAAATATATAATGACAAAATTTGAATATATAGTCTTCTTACAAGTGTACAAAGCTTGAATAAATAATTCAAATTCAATTTAAACGAACTTCGAATTAATAAATGACACGAACTCATGAAAACTGTTAATCTAGTTTTGTTAAAAGGTCATTAATCACCTTTCATCACCTCTCTGGACAAGTACTATACAGAAATAGAAAAACAATTGAAATGTTACACTGATTCTTGTCCAGAGATCACGAGTGCAAAATTAACATATGAATGAAAACGTTAAGCTGAGAAAATTCCACGGGCAGAATTAGCATACGGGCTTACAATATCTTTCAACTAAATAGCAACGAATTCAGTGACGCAATTGGATGGTTAGAACGTTGTAAAAGAATAGTCAAGCGTCACGAGTCTCACCTTTAACAAGCTGATTGAGTCTGCTCTTTTGAGGTTGATGGGACAGATAGAATCGGGCAACGACCAGTTGGGGATTGGATATCAAGTGAAGGAAGATTCACCTCTGAAACATGGATCTGTGAGGAAGATTCAAACTGATGACAGGGCTCCCGATGACTCCACCTACGCTAACCATGTGTCATGACACACCGTGTACTACGCGTCCATTGAGCGTCACGAATAAAGTGCGCATGCGCAGACTATTTATGTAGATATGATTGAATTAAAGTTCACACGTTGAATAATTGAAGATGAACCGAGCTGTTAGTGTGGGTAGGAGGATGATTTTTGTAACGAATATGGCTTGATATTGTTACAACATTATTTCATGTACAGTTTTTGAAAAAGAACTCTCTAGTTTTAAGCATAAATGAATAGGTGAAATAAATAACGGTGACCGATTAGATTTGCCAGCGAAAAAGACACTGTTCTCTGCTGAAAATCACTTCCCGGTGGTTCGGAACCCACCTAAAACTGTAGGTCCAACTCGTCAATCACAATCATCCAACTCATTACCCACGCACAGGTCTCAAACCTATGTGGGCTTTAAAAAAAACTACATCAATGATTACATAAAATAAAAGAGAATACGTTCAAGTTTCATTTGAATGTTAGTAGACTTCAACGTGGGATCCATTTATTGCCCTGCACACATCGAGACGATATTCCACTTCTCGCCAAGTATTCACCAACATATCAGCACGCACATGGCTACTGTAATGAGGTGGGGCGCCATCTTGTTGGAAAAACACAAGCTCTTTTTCCAACTCAATATCTTTCAATTGGGGAAATACATAATCTGTCAACATGTAATAAATGTTCCCATAGAGATTCTATGTCACATTAAAACTAAGGAGTTCTTTTTTAAACACCCTATATACAATAAGAAAGAGTAGTGTGTTTTGTGTGTGTGTGTTAAAGATTTCACAAAAACGGCAAAGATCTGAGACACTAAATTTGGCACAAAGCTTCCTCTAAACTCAATTCAGTGCATCCGGAAGCTAGACTTCTGATTTTTTAATTTAAAAAAAAAAATAATGTTTAAAATTCACTTATGGGCAATATTACTGATTTAAAATGTGTTTAGATGCAGGAACCTCATAGAGCAGTTGATACATCACACTTTAGGGTGTGTTTTTGGCTATTTGATAATGCAAAATTCTATCTCAATTAAGATTATCATATTTATCGTACATTACTAGGTATAAGATATTCTTTAGAATACCAATTTTAATTAAAAAATCGACATTCAGTCTATGCTGAGTTGATAGGATATTATTGTTTGTTCAGGCTTAGTGCATTAAAAAAGTTACGAGGTTTAAAAAAAAGGTTACAAGAAACTATTGTATTGTAAATAAAAAGCTCGAAGGCCTTTTAAATAAAGGATCAAGGTAAAGGATTGTATTACTTTGCTAGTCTATAATTATTAATAAACTGAAAGGATTCATTACCTTCTAAAGTATTATTGGCATTGCTTTATAATTCTATTTGAATGACCTTGGAAGCAAGACCTACAGCTACAGCACATTTTAACAAGATTGAAAAACTTAAAGAAGTTCCCTTTTTAATACTACAGTCTCTTTCAATTAAAATTCTTCTATTTCTGCTTCTTCTTTCCCCCTGCTTTTCATTTTCCTTTTCTTCCTTCTTCTTTTTACTTCATTCTTTGGATTATTTTTGACCTTCTCCTTATTTTTTGCAGTAATAAGATTCTTGATAGTTTGAACAACCTTCATCATTCTCTTCAAACCCCATGGGGCGGGCCGCTTAGCGTAGTTGGTTGGGGCGTCGCTTGCTGTCGTTTAAGCGGTCATGTTTTTCGGTTTTTGGGGGCAATTGATCTCACCGACGAGTGATTTTAAACGTTTGATAAATTTTCTGTAACTGAAAGACACCTTGAGGAATAAAATGACATATTGTTTGCGATCAAGCAATTAGTTTTTTTTCAAAATAGCCTACATTTAAAAAAAAAAAAACTATTTGTTAGATTGAAATAAAAAATGTCATTTTATTCCTTGAAGTATCTTAGTGATGGAAAATTCATTAAAAGTTTAAAATCACTCATAGGTGAGATCAATTGCCCCCAAAACCGAAAAATTTCAATGTTCAACCCCCATATTTCACAAAATAGTTACAGAAAAAAATTTTCCTCATAGAAATAGATCAACATATCAAAGCCCTAATAATATTCAATACAAGAAACTTCGAAAAAAATTATGCCCAAAAACACTGTGCACTGACTGACGTCTAGAACTCCTGCTGTCAAATCGGAACAGGAACCTTTCTGGTCAATGGTGGGGGTTCCTGATCACGACCTTTTAAATCTACACATGTGCGAACATTTCGCGCATGCGCAGAAGCGTAGTCTACGTGAATGGAACGAAGTGGAATGGAACTGCATAACCAAACCTTTCCTAACCTGGCTAGATGTGACTGAAGACTGAACCACCTCTGTAAATTTGTCGTTCAAACACAACGTACCATTTTATCGGGAGGACACCATTTGTACGACTGTCGTTTTGACCGACCTAGTAAACAGAGGTGGTTCAGTCACATCTAGCCAGGTTAGGAAAGGTTTGGTTATGCAGTTCCATTCCAGTTTCCATTCCACTTCGTTCCATTCACGCAGACTACATCCCCAATATCCTCCCTAACCCCCCTCCCTCGTTTCGCCTATGGTGATAACAACACAAATTAATTGCCTATGCAAATTATAATTAACCTCTTTGTTCATGGCACGTGACCATCGTAAAGTTGTTGTTTTTCGTTTTATACGAAAAATATATGATTTTTATTCAAAGCTATTCTGTTACTTGGATTGAACAGTATATTGTGCAGACGACACATCAATTGAGGGGAAGTTGTTTAGTGACAACAGCTGTCCGTGGTCACTAAACAACTTCCCTTCAATTGTCGGGCAACCCCCACCATTGACCAGAAAAATTCCTGTGCCGATTTGACAGCAGGAGTTCTAGACGTCAGTCTGTGCACTGCCTTACAGCTGGAATACAAGAGTGAATACACTGAATGGACTGAGTCAATGTTTTCTTCCAGCACCTACCAATTGGATGCTTTCTGTAGCCTTTTATAGAAGATCATAACTTAGACAAATATGACAATTTTTCGATTGAACTTGTGTCCAAAGTTATCACCGTGCCTGTCAGCGCTACGATAACGTCATTTTATTTATTACCATTGCATAAAACAAAGTTGTTTTATCTACGACCATGTCATAATGTATACATTACAGTTTCACAATTGATGCCAAAACAGCTGTCTTTTCGAAATGCTTTTTGAGACCCGTTGCATAAAGAGCTCATTATAGTACAGGTTCTACATTATAACACGGGTTCTGGACCAATCAGAAGCATTTTTGATAGAATCAATATCGTAATTCAATATTGTGAAACTATCAGCTGATTTCATCAAACTGCTACACCAGCTACTTTAACCTAACAATCTACTATAACTTCTCATATATGAGATGAGCGGTTAGATATCTCTGACAGTCACAGGTAAAATGAAATTGTTTTAATTAAATGTATACTAGTGGTCGTAGATAAAATAGTGTATGCAACGATTTTATTTGGCCATTAAGGCACTCGTGAGATATTTATAACACTAGCATTCGCTCGTGTTATAACTTACATCTAACTCGTGCCTTAATAAGGGTCAAAATAAAATCGTTGCATAAACTACTATTACCAAATAAAGTTAGATTTACAGTAAAAATAACTATAAGTTAAGTACTATTAATATTAGTTTGTACTATGTTACGGCGGTTTTAAAAACTGGTGGAGCTGAAGCGGAGAGATCAGCAACAACCTTGACACCGCGCCAACGATGCAGTCGTGCACTGTTCAGGTGTTTAGATGAGCGCAGGTGAGTCTGTTTAGACGCCCCCGGGGCAGCACAGGTGAAAGCCACTCTACTCCCATCGCCGCATCGCGACGCTCTTACTATAGCTGGTTAGACTAGTGGACGCAAAACAGCAATGCGAGGTTTCTAACTGGCTATTACAGCCGACGCGACGACTTTCTCAGCCAAAACTGACCAACTCCTACAAGCAGACATCTTTTTGCAGTGTTTCAACTGCATCACCCTCTCACACACATTTTCTCTTCTTCAGTCTCACTTAATATCTCTTTTACTCGCTCTCTCATTCACTCTCTCGAACTAACAATCTCTCTCTCTCAGTAAAAACTGACCAACTCCTACAAGAAGACATCTTTTTTGACTGAATTTCAACTGCATTACCCTCTCATACATCTTTTTCTCTTCGTCAGTCTCACTTAATATCTCTTTTACTCGCTCTCTCATTCACTCTCTCGAACTAACACACACTCACTCTCTCTCTCACTCTCTCAGTAAAAACTGACCAACTCCTAAAAGCAGACATCTTTTTTGACTGAATTTCAACTTCATCATTCCTTCACTTACCCTTCTCACTCTGTCAGTTTCACTGAATATCACACACTCTCACACCCTCTCCCTCCCTCATCTTTTTTGACTGAATTTCGAGTTCATAATTCCCTCACTTACCCTTCTCACTCCGTCAGTCTCACTTAATATCTCTTTTACTCGCTCCCTCATTCACTCTCTCGAACTAACACTCTCTCTCTCAGTAAAAACTGACCAACTCCTACAAGCAGACATCTTTTTTGACTGAATTTCAACTTCATCATTCCTTCACTTACCCTTCTCACTCCGTCAGTTTCACTCAATATCACACACTCTCTCTCCTTCTCTCTCACTCTCACCCTCTCACCCATTCCCTCAGGTTTTCACCACGTGCTCATTTGATCTTTTTATAAATTATCGCCAATATTGGAAAACGTTTTCACGAATTTCTCCCAAATAACCTGTGCTATATCCTTAAGCTGTGCTATATCTATAAGGATATATCCTTTAGATAGTATAAGATGTAAAGGATATATCAGGATGAAAAAGGATAAATATGATTTTACATAGCACTTAAATTGGGTGACGACTATCATCATCATCATCATCATCATCATTATTATTTATCTATACAGAAAAAACAAACTTCTTCATGAATTTCTCCCAAATATCCAGTGCATATAAAGCATATATCCTTCAGATGATATCATGTGATGTAAAGGATATACCTATCTCCCTCTCACACAATAATCACCAATTGAGGCAACAATTGAGGGGCCGAGGGATCTCTTTAAATCTGATTCCAATTGCATAAGATAGAAAAGCTCATTACAAAAAACTACAGATGTATATTTTAAAAGTTATTACTGTTTCATAAATTAATACGATTATACTAGTAGTTCTGTGAACAGCAGACCTCGAGCCCAAGAATAATGGTGCTTGAACAGAGGAGCATACTTCATGCACTCAATGATAATCACCATCGCAAAAATTAAACACACTCATCAGACCTAAACCTTGATTAAAGTTGAGTATTCTATTTCATATCTGTTTTTTTAAAAAGACACTATTTTTTACATCATTAAGACTGTGTTTATATTTTCCAGACAGCTGATTGTTCAAATCAAATCAGATTTTACATGTCTCGTGTTTGAATTAATATAACAATATCAATTAAATTTGTATAAGTATCATTTACTTGTTATTATACTTAATTGGAATACAGTATTATAAATGATTTGTTTCTCTCAAACATATATGTTATTTTTATGAATGATAACTTTATACCAGTGTAACTTTGGTAACTAGAGTAGATTTTTGGTTCAGAAATTTTAAAATTCAAAATTATATCTATCTTTTTTAGATTTTGATGGTGTTTTGTTGAAAGTAAATCAAAATTAATATCCTTCATCTGAAAAAGAGCCGTGAATTATTGTGCAACAAGGTAAAATTTTTAATGAAATAACCTAACCTAAGATTTCTATTCAAATTTTAAATTTTGTGAAAAGCAGTTTTGGGCAATAGCCTGTTGTATTCACACTGATTGTATGTTAGTAAAATGAATGAATAAAAGCTAGTTATTAGGTTAAATAATGGTTTCATATAACGGGACGATGGCATTCTGGAAATCTGATCACAAATATAGACTCAGTTCTCTCCGGTGGTTCGTAACCCACCTAAAACTGTAGATCCAACTCATCAATCACACTCATTACCTACGCACAGGTCTCAGACCTATGTCGGCTTCATCCTTCACAAAAACATTGCATATGATGGAGAAGTTTATTTTAAAAATCATATGTTCCTTATGGAAGAAAGCCGAAGTGCCTTTCTTTTTTTCCTTTTAAATATCCTTTAAATTCAAGCAAATTTCGAAACTCCTCACACATGCATTGCTGGGCATTTCTTAAAGATATGCAAAATTTTATTGAATACTAGGTTATCCCGGGTCTTTAGACTTTATTAAAATTTGTAAAATACATTCCAAATGTAGATTTTCTACATACTGAACGACAGCATTGCCTATAATGATAAGTTTAAGCACAGTATGAGTTGCTCCATTTCTAAGTGGCTATCAAACATACCTATGATGCTATCAGTTCCTTAATTTTCTCCATTTCTCAGTAAACATCAATGCTTTTTATTTGGCATTGAATTTGGAATAAATGCTTGAACACTGGGTTAGATAACACTTCTTCTTTTTCTTCTTCCTCTTCTTTTTCTCCTTTTTCATCTTCATCTTCTTTTTCTACTTCTTAATCTTCTTTTTCTTCATCTTCTTTTTCCTCTTATTCTTTTTCTTCTTCGTCTTCTTCCTCTTTTTCTTTCTTTTCTCCTTCTTCTTCCTCTTCTTATTTTTCTTCTTCTTCCTCTTCCTCTACTTCTCCTTTTTCTTCTTCTTCTACTTCTTCTCCGACTTCTCCTTCTTCTTCTTTTTCTCCTCTTTCTTCTTCTCCTTCGTCTTCTTCATCTTCTCCTCTTTCTTCTTTCCCTTCTTCTTCTTCTCTTCTCTCTCTTTCCTCTCTCTCTTCCTCTTCATCCTATCCTCCCCTATACCCTCTCTCTCTGAATGAACAATGAAAAATAAACTTTTTGTATCAAAACAGCTGATCATCAAATCATAAGTTGAAATGTGAAAATGTTCAGCTCACCGATCCCTATGTTAAAGCAATGACAAAAATTGAAACTTTGATCGTTCATTGCTCATGTCCGCGATGACTTTTTTCAAAATGTAAGACCTTATCAAACATCTACTCGATGAGATCTTTCAAATGAGACGTGAACGAACAAAATCGGTCGAGAAACCACCGAGGAGTTGTCATCACAAAAAAACATGTTCGCCTATTTTATATAAAGATTTGGTCCACACGTTTAGCCGTAAATACGTTACAAACAAATGGAAAACGGTCAACTTAAAACAGAAAACTCTCTTCGATCGAAAAAAAATGTGGAACTTAAATTTTTTGTTAAATTAATTATGTAATTTTGGTTATTTTGATTAATTTTCTCAAAATTTTTCATTTTTTATAATAAATTTATTTTTCAAAAATCGATGCATTTTTTTCAAAAAATCGATACATTTTTTTCAAAAAATCGATGCATTTTTTTCAAAAATCGATACATTTTTTTCAAAAATCGATGCATTTTTTTCAAAAATGGATACATTTTTTCAAAATCGATGCACTTTTTTCAAAAATCGATACATTTTTTCAAAAATCGATGCATTTTTTCAAAAAGAAAAAATGTGGTGAAATTTGGTTGTTTATTTTTAAAAACGGTCAAATTATATTAAATGATTTAATAAATATTAAATATATAATTATTATTATTATACTACATTTATTTATAATTAATATAAAATATTATTATTCTTCGTTCGGTCAATAAGTGTTTCAAGAATGGACGATTATTTTTAAAACGAATTCAATCATGATTCTAGACAGTTAAACGAAATCTTAAAACTATAACTAGTGGAAAGTTATATGAGAGTCAAACTTTGATGAGCCGATAACCTTATTCCTCAACCTCTGATCAGAGGGCATTTATTTGCTACGCTCTTCCGAGTCTAGCCAACGTCTGGTCTGACATGTAGAAAGTGCAGCTGCATTAAAGTTGGCGTTATTGCTGTCTGCTTTATGATTGACTACGATGGGAAAAATGTAATAACTTTTCATTGATCATCATCATCATTGTAGGGGAAACGAGAATAATTCCTATGTCCATCTGACAATTTCCGGCTTTCACTTGATCCTAACCTTTTTACTATCGTCATTATCTCAATGAAGTGGCTGGGTCTGAGACGCATCTCAACATAAAATAGAAAACATTAGTAGCACTCATATTGCAGATTATTTGTTTCCTCACACCATTCAATGACTAACAAGAAATTCTTGATTTTTTACATTCACTAACTTTTTACATACTTCTTTTAGTAGAGTATCCTGTATGATATAGCTATTTGTGTAACTAGAGTGCAAAATAGCGTTTTTCTGCATCGAGAGAAACAGTTTTTTCACGAGCCGAAGGCGAGTGAAAAAAGTTTCTCGAGTGCAGAAACAATACTTTGCGCTCGTATTACACATTAAATTTTTCCTACAGTGATGTATAAAGTAATTTAAACAGAACAAATCAGGACATACATAACCTGACAATTCCTAACATAACCTATCTTCGAATCAAATCGATTTCAACAACAACAACAACAACAACAACTATTTAACAGCAGAAGCAGAGTAGCCAACCTATTTCTGAATGCAGAATAGGGAACCTGCATATTACATGCTCACTATTTTGTGTTGTCAGGTTGCAAATCTGGAGTGCGGAAAAGAACTTTCCCGCACTGGTGCTGGAATAAACTATTTTGTGTGCTACAGTTAGTGCAAAAATAGGCACTTTTTCGGGTCACTCTAGGAAAACATATTTGCTCGTTCAAATTGAATAAGAGATGAGGCTGCAGAATTTGTTCATAGTGTTGAAAAAACTACTAATTAATCAGTATAGGACAGTTTTATAGTGAAATATGGGTCAAAAACATGGACAATGACGGAAAAAGATAAAAACCAACACCATCGGCCGGTTGCACGTAAGCCAATTATATTTAATCCCCGTAGAATGACGTCATTCTAAGGAGATTAAACTTGATGGGGAGAATTTAGTTGCACCAAGAACAATTACAAGCGATAACGCCGATTAGGTTGACCGGCGTAAAATATATTTAACCGCCCGGTCACCGATGATTAAATCTCACTAATTCTTGTTAAGTTACATTTTATAGGTTATGTTTAGTGTATCAGAACATGGAACTACAAATTAGGTCATAGGTGTTAAAAACCTTTTAAAATTAATCAAATCTATTAAGAATATAATAATATTGATATAGTTGATATAGACTGTGCCACTAGACAATGAACATCCGCCATTATGGATTATTTTTTGCTAGGACACTGTGTACCCCTAAGGGGTACGCGTACCCCAGGATGGGAACCGCTGGTTTATGGGGAAACATAATGAGGGCCAATTAATTGTAATAGTATGAATATAAATATCATCTTATGGGGAAATTAACACTAAATGAATAGATTTATCTATCATTCATGTGTATTGTGTACAATGAATGATATGAAGTGTAATACTGTAAAAAATTATAATTGTATGAACAACGTATCTGATTTATTCAAAGAAACTCCTACTTTCTTCCATATGACATCCTTCTCATATTGTTTTTATAATCAGGATGGCTTAACTTCCGTAATATGTCATTGGAAGAGACAAAATCAATCGATTCTTCATCGTCGTTGTTTGAGAATTTTGCCTTCTTTTGCCTAGATGTTTATTTCTGAGGCACGTCACAGCGCCCTTGACAACAATCCGTGGTGGCACACACTTTGGGAACTACTACTCTAGGGCTCTAGGCCAGAGTTTCCCAAAGTGTGGTCCGCGGACCCCCCGGGGGTCTGCGAGCCTATCCAAGGGGGTCCGCGGACTAGCATGAGAAATTAAAAAATGAACATTTCAAAAATACATTTATTTTACTCAGTGCTCTAATTTTACCCAGTAAAATGTAGTTTCCTCAAATCTAAATCATATTGCGATGATAGCGGCGTGTAGCGAGCTATGATTGTTTTGGGAGAGTGTGCGTTGTGTCGTTGGGTTTAAAGAAATTTCCTGGCTTTGCAAAAGTGCGTATTTAGCAGATTTATTCACGAACTTTAGCGTTTTGGACTTGAAACTGCAAGGATCTGAAAGCTTATCGGTGTAAGCAAACTTTTTCAACACTGTGCACCATAAAAACTGCCAAGAGAAATCGGTTGAAAAATGTTGCATTATAATAGTTTATGCAACGATTTTATTTTGACCCTTATTAAGGCACGAGTTAGATGTAAGTTATAACACGAGCGAATGCGAGTGTTATAAATATCTCACGAGTGCTTTAATGGCCAAATAAAATCGTTGCATACACTATTTTATCTACAATCACTAGTATACATTTAATTAAAACAATTTCATTTCACCTGTGACTGTCAGAGATACCTAACCTCTCATCTCAAATACGAGAAGTTATAGTAGATTGTTAGGTTAAAGCAGCTGGTGTAGCAGTTTGATCAAATCAGCTGATAGTTTCACAATATTGAATTACGATAATGATTCCATCAAAAATGCTTCTGATTGGTCCAGAACCCGTGTTATAATGTAGAACCTGTACTATAATGAGCTCATTATGCAACGGGTTTCGAAAAGCATTTCGAAAAGACAGCTGTTTTGGCATCAATTGTGAAACTGTAATGTATACATTATGACATGACCGTAGATAAAGATTAAAAATATCGGAAATCATTCAAAAAACATTGGAAATTAGAAAATCAAAGAAACAACTTCATTCATCTCATTGACTCTCTTGGATTTGACTTTAATGTTATTTTGATGAGCCTAGTTTTTTGTTGTTTGTGAAAGTACGAATAGGACTTATTTCAAATATTTTTGTGGGTATAATATTGTAAAAATAACTGCGGTGAAAATGAATTTCTTTGAAAATTTTGTAATTATATTAGTTGTTCTTAATTTATTTTTTGCAAACTGAAAGTAACTCGGTTTGGTTAATTTACATTGGTCAAATTTACATAACACACAGTTATTGAGAGTTCTGATAATAGAAAAACAAACAATATTTATTTGAAACTATTGCAGACCATAAGACTGATTGAGTCCATACAAAAATCATATTTTATTTACGCCTAAAAAATTGGTATGTTAATGTCTCATTGTACAATAGTAATTCTATATGGGGATGGGCCATGGTATAGGGAAGAGGGTGAGGGGAAAAATAGGGGGTCCGCGAGGACGGCTTGGTTTTAACGGGGGGTCCTTGGAGCCAATAAGTTTGGGAAACACTGCTCTAGACTATTGACTTTTAGGACATTATACTGTTACGAGAGCAAACAAACAGTGAGTCACGCACTCGTTCTATTTATATCACTCCATTGTTTTCATGGACAGACGCAACTGCAATTTGATATTATCTATTCTCTCTCATTAGATGTCTTTGTCACTCTTATTCTCCAAGTCTGCAACTCTCTCACTCAATTGATTTCTCGAGAAATCTATTGATTTCTCCAGATTTCTGGAACGATCGCGATCATGTCTCTTGAAGTTTCTCGATGCGTCTAGTGAGCTCCAATTCTTGGAATTGTACAACTGCATACAACTGCAACAGCTATATAAAGGAAGTCCACATGAACCAGGGAATCAGTTTTTCTACAAAAGCTTGCGTGACAGTTACGTTCTCAAACCTGCGTGTGACAGATTGTATTACGGATCTTGGGATAGAGACAATCCAGTGCCAGTGGAGTAAACAGTGCTTTATTCAGTCTTTAGACAGTGTCAAGTGCAGAGACAAATGCTTATTGTTTATGCAGCTTACTGATAGCTTAAAGACGTTGTGTTAAGTGATATTATTTGGGACTGTCAAATAACGAATTGGACTGTGTTTTTGTAAGTGATTAGTTGCTCTTTTTATGATTTATTTCTACATCATTGTACAGTTTATTAGACTTGTTTCTTTAACTATTGATCAGCCTAATTAATTATTCATATGTACAGTTTATTGGACTCTTGTTTCTCTTATTATTGATCAGCCTGTAATTACTTATTCATTAATTCTTGTATATAATTACTGAAAATAGCTATTAGCTGTCATTTGATGATCTGTCTTATTTAATTAATTGAACTTGCAATTAATTTGTGTGAATAGACTAATTTTGTATAAATAAAGTGCAAGGTGAACTTTAGTGTTGCCAGCCTTATTATTTTAGCTATTAGAACCCATAACAGTACGTATAAATAACTACTGCAGTACTTACAAACTCACAAAGTAGCAAGATAGGTTACCGAATGAAATACGAATTGAACAATAGAAAGCTGACACCTGAATAGTAACACTTTTGACTCTACTAGTTGAATAATCAATTGGTTCTCATGTCATTTTCGTTGTGTTGTGTCTAATTTGTTTCGTGGTATGCCTCGCCACGCATTCTATTTACTACTTATGTATATGTACTTACTTATGTATATACACACCGCATTCTATTTATACTCTACAGCAGTATATGAGCTGGGCTTAATTACAAATTCTCAGTTGGGAGATGTTATCTGCCTAATATAGAAACGATGTTTACATGCTCCATCATGCTTGGTAGTAGACTTAGTAGTAGGCTAATAGGAAGCGTTCTCGACTATTGTGACGTAATTTTTAAAGAAAGTGGTCAGTTTATAGCCAAGCATATTGAAAGTTCTCCAAAATTAATTATTATAAGTAATGGAACCGATAATCCTCGAGTGTTTAAGCCACTATTGAATGTAAGTAAACAAGAAGAATCTAACCTCTTACAAGTGTAGTGAAATCTTGAGGAGTAGAAATCACTGTTCGTTACATACGCGTATAACTCATCCATAGGTTACTCCTTAGAAATTTTACTTTGGAAGAAGAAGAAGAGAGGAAGAAGGAGAAGAGAGGAAGAAGAAGAAGAAGAAGAAAGGGAGGAGAAAAAGAGGAAGAGGAGAAGAAGAAGAGGAGAAAAAGAGGAGAAAAAGAGGAGAGGAAGAGGAAGAAGGAGAGGAAGAGGAAGAAGAAGAGGGGAAGAAGGAGAAGAAGAAGTGAGGAAGAAGGAGAAGAAGAAGAAAGGAAGAAGAAAGAGAAGAAGAAGAAAGGAAGAAGAAAAAGAAGAGGAAGAAGGAGGAGAAGAAGAAGAAGAAGAAGCGAGTAAGAAGAAGAAGGAGAAGAAGAGAGGAAGAAGAAGAAGAAGAAAGGGAGAAGAAAAAGGGGAAGAGGAGAAGAAAAAGAGGAGAGGAAGAAGAAGAGGAGAGGAAGAGGAAGAAGAAGAGGGGAAGAAGGAGAAGAAGAAGTGAGGAAGAAGGAGAAGAAGAAAGGAAGAAGAAAAAGAAGAGGAAGAAGGAGGAGGAGAAGAAGAAGAAGAGAGTAAGAAGAAGAAGAGAGTAAGAAGAAGAAGAAGAAGAAGAGAGGAAGAAGAAGAAGAAGAGAGAAAGAAGAAGAAGAGAGGAAGAAGGAGATGAAGAAGAAGAGAGGAAGAAGAAGAAAGGAAGAAGAAAAGAGGAAGAAGAACAAGAGAGGAAGAAGAAGAGGAGAGGAAGAAGGAGAAGAAGAAAGGAAGAAGAAAAAGAAGAGGAAGAAGGAGGAGAAGAAGAAGAGAGGAAGAAGAAGAAGAGAGGAAGAAGGAGAAGAAGAGTATAGTAAGAAGAAAAAGAGGAACAAGAAGAAAGGAGGAAGAAGAGAGGAAGAAGGAGAAGAGAGGAAGAAGAAAAAGAGAAGAAAAAGAGGAAGAAGAAGAAGAAGAAAGGATGAAGAGAAGAAAAAGAGGAGAGGAAGAACAAGAATAAGAAGAAGAGAGGAAGAAGGATAAGAAGAAGAGAGGAAGTAGAAGAAGAGAGGGAGACGGAGAAGAAGAAGAAAAAGTGAGGAAGAAGGAGAAGAAGAAAGGAAGAAGAAAGACAAGCAGAAGAAAGAGAATAGGAAGAAGGAGGAGAAGAAGAAGAAGAAGAGAGGAAGAAGGAGAAGAGGAGGAAAGGAAGAAGAAAAAGAGGAAGAAGAAGAAAAAGAGAGGAAGAAAGAGAAGAAGAAAAAGAAGTAGAAGAAGAAAGGAAGAAGGAATATAAGAAGAAGAAGAGAGGAAGAAGTAGAAGACAGGAAGAAGGAGCAGAAGAATAAGAGATGAAGAAGGAGAAGAAAAATAAGAGAGGAAGAAGGAGAAGAAAGGAAGAAGAAAAAGAAGAAGAAGGAGGAAAAGAAGAAGAAAGGAAGAAGAAAAGAAAGAAGAAGGAGGAGAAGAAGAGGAAAGGAAGAAGAAAGGAAGAAGAAAAAGAGGAAGAAGAAGGAGAAGAAAGGAAGAAGAAAAAGAGGAAGAAGAAGAAATAGAAGAGAGGAAGAAGGAGAAGAGAGGAAGAAGGAGAAGAAGAAGAGGAGAGGAAGAAGGTGAAGAAGAAGAAAGGAAGAAGAAAAAGAAGAGGAAGAAGGAGGAGGAGAAGAAGAAGGAGGAGGAGGAGAAGAAGAAGAAGAGAGGAAGAAGGAGAAGAAGAATTTCTTATCAATTTTTTATAAGTAGTTCATATATGATTCAATTTCATTTCGATTTCACAAGCAACTACCCAGGTGAAGATAATGATTTAAATAAAGGGAAAGTTAAACAATGAATTTAAATGAAAGAGAAAGTCAGTAAATTTAAAAATACGGATTGTAAGCCTCTTACAATTTAATCCTGTCGATAGTAATTGTAAGTAATTACCAACTATTTAATAGCATTTCCATGTAGGTAGATTTAAAAATATAATTACTGTATTCATTATTCATTTTAACATATATTTATATGTTGTATTCCATTAGTGACGCTACAGTAGGTATTTGTTAGATAATTCTTTTATTTCTAAGCCTAAAGTAAAAGATGTTTATCAGTATTTTATCCTTCTTAATTTGAATAATTTATTTATGATCCTAATAACCTTTTATGTTGGATTTTCAAACACTTAATGCATCTCATGAAATTGTTCATTATGTTGAGTTATAACACTCCAAAATAGTAGTTTATGCAACGATTTTATTTTGACCCTTATTAAAGCACGAGTTAGATGTAAGTTATAACACGAGCGAATGCGAGTGTTATAAATATCTCACGAGTGCCTTAATGGCCAAATAAAATCGTTGCATACACTATTTTATCTACGACCACTAGTATACATTTAATTAAAACAATTTCATTTTACCTGTGACTGTCAGAGATACCTAACCTCTCATCTCAAAATAATACGAGAAGTTATAGTAGATTATGAAAAATAAGACGAAATTGACAAAAGAAAAAAGAAATAAGACAAAAGAAAGTTATAGTAGATTGTTAGGTTAGCAGCTTAGTTAGCAATTTGATCAAATCAGCTGATAGTTTCACAATATTGAATTACGATATTGATTCCATCAAAAATGCTTCTGATTGGTCCAGAACCCGTGTTATAATGTAGAACCTGTACTATAATGAGCTCTTTATACAACGGGTTTCAAAAAGCATTTCAAAAAGACATCTGTTTTGCATCAACTGTGAAACTGTAATGTATACATTATGACATGGTCGTAGATAAAAGTACTATAAGCACAGCTACTACAGTAATAATAAATTCTACAGTATTTAGAAAACAATATATAATCTCTACTTTCACTTAGTTTCCTGGTAATACAGGTATATGCACTGTGTTTCGGAACTCTTTACCAATACTTCTAGGCAGTGTTCCTGGACCAATAACAAAAGTAAATATCGTAATAAAATTTTTATAAAATCCCCAGTTACTCACACAGCCGCCATTTTGTTTTTTTCACTCATTATTTTTTATTCAAACACCTATAAAAGTATAATTTTGAAATTTTGCATACAGCTTTATAACAATTAAAACAATCTAAAAAAAATTAATCAAACTTTTCCGATATAAAAAACAAAATGGCGGCCATTTAAAATCTTTGAACAGGATTAAATTGATAATGGTAGATGATATCAAAGTTTGACTGGAATAACGTTTTTTAGATATTTTTATTGCAAATCCAACGATACCTCATTTTCCAAGATTGGCCAACAATTAATAGAGATATGCTACTTTTTAGGATGTGCGGTGGTTAGAAGCGAAAATCTGCAACCCGTTCTCAACCACCGCACACCCTAGAAAGTAGCATATCTTTGTTAATTGTTCGCCAATCTTGGAAAATGAGATATCGTTGGATTTGAAATAAAAATATCTAAAAAACGTTATTCTAGTAAAATTTTGATATCATTAGCCATTATTAATTTATACCTGTTCAAAGATTTTAAATGGCCGCCATTTTGTTTTTTGATGTCGGAAAATTTTGATTAATTTTTTTTAGATTGTTTTAACTGTTATAAAGCTGTATGAAAAATTTCAAAATTATACTTTTATAGGTGTTTGAATAAAAAATAATGAGTGAAAAAAACAAAATGGCGGCTGTGTGAGTAACTGGGGATTTTATAAAAATTTTATTACGATATTTACTTTTGTTAGTGGTCCAGAAACACTGCCTAGAAGTATTGGTAGAGAGTTCCGAAACACCCTGTATAATCAAGTATGAAGCTGGTAACATTATGCTGCTTCTTGCCAAATACATAGTATGGAAAGATATGAAGACACCTGTACAGCAGGAGTTGTAGCAATTTCACCAGAAACCTGAAAGCTGTTCTAGCACTAGCCGAATAGCCGCCATTGACAAGTTGACCACAAAACCTCGTTTTATGTTTCTGATGCCTACAGCTATTGCAGCATAGGCAACCAATTTGCTTGACACTTGGTGTCTGGCCTACAGGTTAAAGCTTACAGGTGAAGTCAGTAAATAAGATGAAAGCCACCGTCTGCATTTCATTAATGTTCAATAATGTAATAATTATTATTATGTTGCTTCTTGATACAGAATCATTACGATTATTATTAGAGGGGGAGGAGGAGAGTAAGGAGAAGGTTGAGGAAGAGGAAGAGAATGAGAATGAGAAGGAAAAGGGTGAGGAGAACGAGGTGGTAGTGGGAGGTTAGGAGAGTAGAAAAAGAATAATGTTTGGTAATTTAGACAGAAAGAGGTGGAGTGAGGTAGAGGATGAGGAGAAGTGGGTGGTGAGGATGTGGAGGAGGAGAAGGAAAAGAAGAAGGAACAGAAGGACGAGAAGAATAAGGAGAAGGAGGTGGTGGAGAAGGAGGAAAAGGAGAAGGAGAATAATGAGAGGGAGGAGAAAGATGAAGGAGAGAAAGAAAAGGATGAAAAGAAAAAGGATGAGGAGAAGAAGGAGGTGTTGGTGGAGGTGGTGAAGGAGTATGAAGAGCAGGTGTAGGAGAAGGAAAGAAGAAGGAGAGGGGAGAGGGAGGACAAAGATGATGGTGAGAAGGAAAAGGAGGAGAAAGAGAAAAAGGACGAATAGAATTTGGAATAGGAGGGGGAGGAGGAGGAGGAGAAAAAGGAAAAGAAGGAGAAGGAGGAGAATAAGGAGAAGAAAAAGGGAAAGAAGGAGGAGAATTAAGAGAAGAATGGGGAGGGGGAGGAGAATATGGTGAAGATGTGGGAGGAGGATAAGACGAGGAGAATTAGGAGAACGGGAGAAGGAGGAAGAGAATAAGGAGGAGAAGGTGTTGATGAGGAGAATAAGCAGAAGGAGGGGGAGGAGGAGAAAAAGGAGAAGAAGGGGTGGTGAGGACGAGAATAAGAAGAATGAGGAGGAGGAGGAGGAGGATGATGGTGAGGAAGAGAAGGAGGAGGAAAAGAAAAAAGATGAGGAGGGGTGAAGGAGGAGGTGTAGGAGAAGTAAAGAAGAAGGAGAGGGGAGAAGGGTGAAAAGGAAAAGGAGGAGAAGGAGAATAAGGATGAATAGAATAAGGATTAGGAGAGGGAGGAGGAGGATGATGGAGAGGAAGAAAAATAGGAGGAAAAGAAAAAGGATGAGGGGAGAAGGAGGAGTACAAAGAGACGGGGGAAAAGGAAAAGGAGGAGGAGGATAAGGACGAGAATTAGGAGAAGAAGGGAGGTGGAGTAGAATAAGGAGAAGTGGGGGATGAGGAGAATAAGGAGAAGGAGGGGGAAGAGAAAAAGGAGAGGGTGATGAGAAGGAGAATAAGAAGAAGAAGGGTGGATGTGGAGGAGGAAAAATAGAAGAAAGAAGACGGGGGGGGGGGGACGAGGAGAATAGGGAGAAGAAGAAGGGAGGTAATAGGAGGAGAATAAGGAGAAGGTGGAGAAGAATGATGGAGAGGAAAAGAAGGAGGAGGATAAGAAAAAGGATGAGGAAGGGTGAAGGAGAAGAACGAGGTGTAGGAGAAGGAAAAGAGAAGTAGGAGGACGAGGAGGTGTAGGAGATGTAAGATGACGAGGAGGAGAGGAGGTGGCTGACGGAGAAGGAAAAGGAGGAGAACAAGGAAGAAGAGGGGGAAAATAATGGGTGTAGGAGGAGAATAAAAAGGAAGAAGGAGAAAAGCAGCAGAATAGGAAGACAGAAAAAGAAGGAGTTGAAGAAGAATGAGGACAATGGAAAGGAAAAAGAGGAGAAGTGGTTATTGTAATGATCTAATGGCAAACCGTATATAAAATAAAATTTAATAAAAATCATATTTTATTAGAAAAATATAAGAAAATATGAATATTTATTGTTTGTAAATAGCTAGTTAATAATTGAAACACTTGTCCGGAAAATCAACACAACAGACTACAGAGCGGGCTCGATTCCCGGTCAAGTCTAACATTTCTTCATCACTTTATCCTCATTAGCGCGCTACCAATTTTCAAGGTTGAAGGTGTTTGAGCAATAAAACTGAGCTGAGAGAGACAAGCCGGATCAAATCGAAGGTGTGCTGATTGACTTTTAAACGGCACAAATAAAAGTGACCAGTGCAATTTTCATTTTGTTTTTCATCTCTCTTATTTATGCTACTCTTGGCATCTTTATCGACATTCTCTCTTACTCGCTGTACTACTCAACATTGATGGGAAGCATGAAAGAAAGCTGTTCTTGAATTCAGAACGCAGAAAGGAAAGTTTGAGTGCAGTTGCAGTGTTCGGTCTTGTCCTGGCTCATACAAGCTGACTCAAATTCAAGGTTATATTCAGAAAATTTGCTTGTTCTTTTCACATTTTTATTCATTCGTTACATTCTCCTTATCTCCTTTTTCTTTTTCATCATCATTGTCATGATTATCATCATCTTCTTTTCCTACTACTACTACTACTACTACTACTTCTTTCTCTTCTTCTTTTTCATCTTTCTCTTCTTCTTTTTTATCTTTTATCTTATCTTTCCTTTATCTTGATTTTCTCCTCACTATTCCTTCTCTTCTCCTACAATAACATACTCTTCAGCGTCGAGTTTCGTTGACAGATAACAGCAAGCAGCTGTTTAATATAAACAAAATGGGAATCTCATCCAAGATGTCTAATGAAATTTGAAACAGATTTTAAAACAATTTTTTTTTTAAATAATGACAATGTACTTGAACACATTTCATTGCATACAAAACAAATTGTAACATTGTGTACATTGCTACTGTCCACGATTTATAGCAGTATGTTATTATAACAATTTTTTGTAAAAAAAGTCAAAATTTAAAACTTTTACGCAGACTGTTTTACACGTATGCATATAGAAAATTATCGTCAGATTCAAATTGCATAGAAAATGTAACTTAGTCTGTGGAAACTACTTCACAAAACGAACATCGATGAAACTAGTTTGGTCTCCTAGTTATCCGTAGAATATGATTAGAAAATCAACTGCAGAACCCTGACTAACCACACCTTTTTAACACTGGCCTAATACGTTGAATTGTGCGGTGAGTCAGACGCGACGTGTTTCTTTGACTGGAGAAGAGTTATGCGATGAGTTGTTGGTGGGGGGGGGGGTGCATCAGGGGGTTGAAGGGGGTGTCAGCTCATTAAAATGCCTGTGACAGATGAGGCATCCTTTCGTCTCGCAGACTGCATTCACAATGATTTATGTAACTGAATTACAACCGCAGCTTTCCACATATCGTAGTGTCTGCCTCCCTAGACGTCGTGAAACTTTTATTTTTCTAAAATATTTTTTCTTTTTTCTAAATTCACCCACACCCTCTTTCACTCAATCATCAGCCTTTTTCTACACCCTCTTTACGAGCCTTCTTTTACCTTGTTTATCAATATTCATCTTTTTTTATTCACCATCTCCCTCCACATCGTCATCCTTCTCTAACCTACTGAAAGATTGGGTTCGTTTTTACTTGCTTTGTATATATATATATTAGTGTATACTGTATAGACATTGTAGCGTAGTATACAGATATATTAGTATATAGTATATAAGGCCTCAGGCGGAGAACGATTTCAATACTTTTTCACTGTTTGACTCGTAACTCACGTTTTGTTAATAAATTTTCGTAATTTTAGTATCGTACATAAATGACAAACGTAAACACTTCGTTTGAGTGGAGACTCCACAAGTTTTATGTTTATTCTTTGGAACGATTAGCTTTGAAAAATTGGAATGTCATGTAATACGCGTCATAAAATACTACTAATAAAATCCAACATAGCCTTATAAAACATGCTAATTAGTTGGCACCAACTGTTGGATTTTTTAATTAAATGTTAAATTTTGGCCTACTTATAATTTAATAATTTTTCATAATTCTTTACAGCTAGGAAACGACTAGCTTTGAGAAATTAGAATGTCATGTATACCACACGATATAATACTGGAATACTTATGCTTGTACTACTACTACTTATAAAATTTATTTGTAGAATTTTGGTTGATGTTGTGGAACTCCATAATAAAAGAATAAAACACTGTTAAATGTTGTCAATTCATCACTGTTCAAACACTTCAATTCAAACACTGTTAAAATGTTGTCAGATTAGTTAACATTATTTTATAAACAATGTATTAGTACTGTTGAAAATGTGACTGGTGAAGCCACGAAACCGCGGTCCAGTGCTATAATAATAAAGATTTAGAATTGACAACATCTAACAGTGTTTTATTCTTTTACTTATTAAATACAGCACAGCCTTAAAAATTCATTACGGTGGTATCAAAATTTTTAAATTGTTGAATTAATGATCAAAAATAGTTATAATTGTTTCAAATTTTATCATTCTTCATAGTGAACTTAGTTCAAGTAAAACATGAGAACTCTGATACCAGAGAGTATAGAATAAGAACTTCTATTCTCTTTTTACTTCTATTCTCTCTGTCTGATACCAGACCTGAGCCAGCCAGGGAACACAATATTATTATTATTATTTTATTTTACTTTTGTTGTTGTTGTTGTAATTATTATCATTCATACTTCTCTCCAGCTAGTGTTGCCAAAAGGCTGGGGTACATTAAACTACTATAAAACTACACTTAACCACCCTCGAACTTACACTAAAATTACACTATACGATACCCTTGAACTTCATTCCAACATGCTTTCTATGCATTATAGTGTAGTGAGAATTGAGAGAAAGAAGTGCTTCTCGGTGTTATCTGCTATGTAAATGTTTACTTCTAAGCAATTAATTACTCTGCTTTTGACACTTTTATGGTGTTTACTTGGACCTTTGTAGAATGTTCTAGTTGTTTGATTAGAAATTAATGGAGTCTTATAGAATATTGTGGAAGGCGTGAAGGTCTTTCATTGTTTTTTTAAATCGGTAGAAGATGGAAGAGAAATCGAGAGATATCTCAATTATGAACAATTATATAGAGTAAGACTTTTGTAAATTAGTTCAGTCTTGTTTGAAATTCGTCGTGATAAACAAGTTGTGACAGTTCTATATATTGTGCCTATATAGTGATAATTCTTCCTCTGTGCCTATAGTGATAATTCTTTTTCCTATTTAATTCATACCAGTGAGCAACTAAATAGTTTTTATTGTATCACGGACTAGTGCTACGTAAGTTAAATGTTTTTTTCGACGTTTCTTTTTGAATATTATTGGGCAGTTTATTGTACAGTTATTATGTAATATTAGATCGGCCTTTTAACTTTTAGTGATTGATTTTTGTACAGTTTATTGAAATCTCTTTATTAGTTGAACAATATCGATTTATCTGTTTTTAATTGCTTATTTTTCTGTAAGACATTACTGATCAGTGAGTGTTGTGATTATTTGTGTAAATAAAGTACGAGTGATAAATTTAAGTGTTATGAGTTAAGGTTAAGAGTTATGTTAAAACATTAAAGTGTTCAAACATTTTAGAACTTGACACAAACGATAAATAAATTTGAAAGAGATATTGAACAAATTATAAAGGTAAAGGTAATTTAGGTTGCTAATGTTGCATATCCTAAGTTTGATTCTAGTTTCCACACAAATTGTATACAACTACATTCTCTAATTCCTGTATTTTTAATCTTGTTATTGCATATAAATGTAGTCATATTATTGGAACGTTTGAAAAAAATACATATTTATGTAGTTTTGGAAAATATATTTAATTTTATAAATGGAAAAATGGGGATTGATGAATCTGTAAAATCATTTACAAGTTTTTATATCATGGTTCAAAGGGTGAGGTTAGGTTATGGAATCATCAGTAAGTGTCTACCTCAAATAAAAGTCATACGCTTATAATTATTATTATTATGATTATTACTACAAGTTTTAAAAGATCACACCTTGCTTCTGCTCTGTAAGTGCAAATGAGACCTTCAATAAAAGGCAAGAAACAACAAATCTCACGAAGGATCTAGAGCTAGAGCTAGACAAACTTTTAATTTCAGTCAATGACCAGGAAACTCACACTTCTGCTGTCAAAATAACTAATCAACGATTATCATAGTCGTGAACAGAACTTAATTGAAATGACAAACTATTAAGATGAGAAGGCAGAAAGAAGCAGTTATTTCAGGACATAATCAAGTAACGGAACTTTGCGGTGTTATTTCAATTAGCCGCCATCTTGAATCAAAAGTGCCACTAAAATAATTGCCGAGAGGCTAACGACACTACGGCCATTCTCCAGCGCGACACGAGACCATCTCAGCTGAAAAAGCAAAGAGATTTTTTGTATCTTATTATGCAACAGGGAGACTCCACAGCTTATTAGATTTAATTCTCTGTTTAAAAGAACAGTAGGTGGTAAGTTGATGCAAAATCTTGTGCTAATGAATCGAATCAGTTTATATTAATTGAATATTTACTTGTTTTATTTTTTCTTATACTTTCATTATTAGTCTATTTTTTACTTAAAATTTCATTAATTATACTGCTTAACACCGGACAAGATAAATCTCTTCATAAATCGACACTAATTTATAATTTACTAGCTGGCCCGACGCGCGTTGCTGCGTTCTCATAAAAAATTCTTGATTTTATTATTTGTCACCTCCCACTGAGGTTTCATTTCAAATTTCAACCTTCTAGGACTATTAGGGAAGAAGTTAGTTCTAGAGCTCTTCCAGCTGATCAGAGAGGCCTCCTCTGTTGTTTTCTTACACAGTAAGACCTTACTCACCACGTCTCAATGAACATTTCAAATTTAAACCTTCCACGACTATTGGGGTAGAAGCTAGGTTTTTTATTTTATTATTCGCCACCTCCTACTGAGAATACATTTCAAATTTCTAGCTGCATTGGTTAACAGAAACATTGTCATCAACCCGGCATAATTACATTTCATCATACCCAGTCATATGTTTCCTACATACTGCAAGGCTCCGACTGCACGGTATCCTACATGCATAGTTTTTGCGTTCCAGACAGCGTAAATAACGCCGCTAAGGGGCCTGCCATATGATTAAAAACTGTTGACTTCTATCAGCTGTTCCTTTAAGCTGTTTGGCCGGCAAGTTCAGTAGGTTAGGTAAATGATAATTTGCAAAACACACAAACAGCTTGTCCATCGAAACAGCGTGTACAGCAGATCGAAAAATTTCAAATTATTTTCCATATGATTAAAAGATCCCAGTAAGCTAGCTAGCCATGTACCCGTGCTTTGCATAGGCAAAACTTTATCCCCCTAAAAACACCCCTAAAATTGCGAATTTTGAAAAATCCTTTCTTATTGCACGGTGAAATCCTATAAGGATTGGTCATACGAAATTTCAAGTTCATAGGCCTAGTAGTTTTGGCTCTGCGTTGATGAGTGAGTCAGGGTTTCATCCTTTTATATATATAGATATACACAACCTAATTCATGAGTTCGTAATCATCGCTATTGATATTATTATTACTACTACAACTTTTTTAAGATCACACCTTGGTTCTTCTCTGTAAGTGAAAATAAAACATTCAATAAAATATAATAAACAACAAGTTCGTATTGGTAATGTGGATAGGTCTGAGAGACCTGTGCATGGGTAATGAATTGGATGATGGTGATTCATGAGATTGACATAAAGTTTTAGTTGGGTTCCGAACCACCGGGAAGTGATTCTACAGCAGAGAAGAGTCTTTTCTGCTGGCCGATCCAATCGGTCACCCTCACAAAGATAGCCCAGGAGAGTGTTGCTTATCTAATCTCGTTGAACAGTTGCCTGCTACGGCTCTCACTTTCCTTCAAGTTAATTGGGTTAGATTTTAATGCTGATGAGACTATATTGCTGCAGCCATATTTGTTAAAGTCACTTGATTGCGGTATCGTACAGTGCCAAATTTGGAAATTCGTTTAAAAAGGGGTTTCGTGGGTAATGACCCAAAAAGGTTTTGAGAAAATAATCCCAACAAAGCCACATTATTAGCAATTCCATATATCTTCTTTGAATGTTCTGTCAAACATTGTCTCAAAAGGGTTGCTAAAACTCCAAAAAAACATTTTGTATCTGAGTGTCTTGAAGGGGATCTATCCCCCTGACAACCCCTCATAGCTACGCCACTGCATTATTAATTGTGTATTTGAATGGTTTAATAATACTGATAATGATCATTTTGATATTGATGGTAAAATTAATATTGAGTGATTTTTTATTATTTTTTGGAGGTTGAAGCCCACATAGTTATGAAACCTGCGCGAGGGTAATGAATTGGATGATGGTGATTGGACGAGTTGGACCTACAGTTTTAGGTGAGTTCCGAACCACCGGGAAGTGATTTTACAGGAGAGAACAGTGCATTTTTTGCTGGCCAATCCAATCAGTCAACCTTACAAAGATGGTCCAGGAGAACGCAGCTTATCTCTATCTGATTGAACAGATACAGGCTCACGGCTATCACTATTTGATTATCAGTTTGTCAGACAATGAAAATGGCGTGACTGCCAAAACTATAGTTTTACGAGAAACCCAGGCTTACGAGGTTTAACCCAGGTTTACGAGGTGAAACCCAGGTTTTACGAGGCTTACGAGAAACCCAGCACTGGTTTATCGAGGAATTATTCCTCTAAAAGGGCTCTGAAACGTCAATGACACTTTAAATTCCAAATACTGTAATCATCAATGAATAGGAACATAACAACAGTAACAATAAACGTTAATTCTCAATACTTATTACAAATAAATGCCGTTGAGAAACAATACGTACATTGTATAATAAATTCCTTTTTTACTATCGACTATTACTGTAATAATGTAAGGCGATATACGTTGAGCAACCTGAAGAAACAATGGTTTGCTTGTTATGCGCACGAATAAAATGACTCACAATTATATCGATAAATATGAGTCTCGATATATCGATATATATTTCGAAATATCGATCTCACAAACTTGTTGAGCTATGGAGGAATGCAGAAAAGGATATATTTATGAACGCTTGAGGACCTTTTTTCTAGGTTAGGACGCGATCGATCAAAAACGCAATCGACCTCTCGAAAATCGCATCGATTTCGAACCTTTAAGCTGCTAGTCGTTAATATGAAAGCAATTACTGTATAACAAAGCACTAATTTATAGCCGAAAACACGCGCGTCTAGCCGTCTAGTATCACACATTTGTAACACTCGGACAGGCCTGTCGAGATGAAATATTAGCTCCGACGAATAGGCTAAAGAAAGGCGCAAATTACAGGGTGCATCGAGTTACACCGATTCAGAATCGATTCGGTTACGCAATCTTAAACTAGATATTATTTCGGTGCAAGCTCACATCCATCCAACTAATGAAAGTGGAAATTTGATGCCGAAATTATCCGTTTTCAAAATTGATCGGTCTGACGATCTCTCCAGAGTGTAAACCTGATTATGATACACCTATAATTTATTGAACAATACGTGAAACATATTTCAAGTGAAGTGGAGAAGGAAGAAGTTTTTGTTATGAAGATAGTGATTTTGCTTCTGCAATCATGTTTTAAAAACTATAATTTTTAATTTTTACTGGGGAAGTAATTTATTATTATTACTGGGGAAGTGATAGCCGAGTGCCGTAGCAATCTGTTCAATCAGAGATTAGCTACGAAACTCTTGGGCGCTCTTTGTAAGGGTGACCGATTGGATTGGCCAGCAAAAAAGACTATTCTCTGCTGTAAAATCACTTCCCGGTGGTTCGGAACCCACCTAAAACTGTAGGCCCAACTCATCAATCATCATCCAATTCATCACCCACGCACAGGTCTTGGACCTATGTGGGCTTTATCCTCCGGAAAAAAAGTATATTCGTACCAGTATAATATGAAAATCCAGTACGTTACGGCTTAGAAAGACTATAGTATCTCGTATGTAAATTAATTTAGTGGTTGTGACATCTGTATTATTCATTCCAAGTATTTTACCAGGTCTTGCCTGGGAATTCAGTAAGGAGTTTTTTCCCTGGTAGATAACTTATGGTAGTGGTTACAAAATTCGAAATTTGGAAAAGTAAGTAAAATGCCATACAGATAAATACCAGAGAGCTCATCTGTTTGAATAAAATTGTTCACAAAACAAAAACATTTTTAGTGTTGTTTTTTATAAGTAAACTACCTTTTTAGCAACTTTGTAGGAATTACAGGAAAAGCTCAATACACACAATATAAGTAATAAGTAAACTTGCAGGACACGAGGTAATTAGAAGCTGTAATATTGCTACAGAGCTAATCTGTTGCTCTGGCTCAAGACTTATCGGCGTATCATTTATATTATCACCATAGTGACGTATCATGTTATCACCTCTTCTATGAGCTTCCTGGATCTAAAGACATTTTGAAAAAGTAATAATGCCCATAAGTAAAATTTAAACATTAATTTTACAAACTCTGAAAGGAATATCAAAAATCGGGTTTTGAGGTGGACTGAATCCAGTTTAGAGGAAGCTATGTGCCAAATTTAGTGTTTCTATTTTGAAAAAAAAAACAATCAATTTAGTGTTTCAAATTGTTGCCGATTTTGTGAAATCCACAAGACAAAAAACACATAATCACACCCCTACTCTCTCTCTCTTATGATGTAGATGGATACCTACCACAATACCGACATCATCAATACTAATAACAAGACTTAAAAAAAGTTTATTTAAGACTTAGAATCGACAATAGTGAAATGAACGTAATGAAACTACTTAAATCTTAACTAACTAATGGTAATTGCTATGAAACAGTGCATGTAGTATTATAGTAACACAACCCTACTGTTGTAGTCCATGTGGTATATCTTTAGCTGTCTTTCGTACTAGACTTCATCTAACTTGGCAGGAGTTTGATCATTGAGGTTAATTTGATAATTTTGTGAATTTACCTTCATAAATAATAATATTGATAATATCGTGTTTCCTGACTGGCTCACGTCTGGTTTCACAGTTTTCATGTAACACCTAAATAAGTGTTTTTAGGAGCCGGGACCAACAGGAATAACGTGCCCTCCGAAACACGGTAGTGAACAACGAAAAATCTTCAGTCAGAACCTTCATAATAAACTTACTTAGTAGCAGAAAACTCACCAGAAATGTTGAAAATTCAGATTATTTGTCAGAAAAGTTGAACGTACCTGAAACAAAATAAATAAAGTAAGAATTTGTTGAAAATAAATTGATAAATTTATACAAAATTTAGAGCAAACTTTGTACATAGAAATGCAATAAATTGATATTGAAGAGCACCTTACTACATTTTATATAAAATAGTTAATAGAAAATAAAAGAAATAGCTACTTTTTTATGTATTAGGCTAGTTATAAACTGAGAAAACTAAAATTTACATCTAGCATGTTAAACAATCAATATCACAAAAGGAATCGAATTGAGATTCAATTGAAATCTAGAGCCGACGAATTTTTTGGACAACATTTTTTTTGCAGATTAGGCTAGTAAAATAAAAACTTAGAATAATCAACATTCTATACTCTGTTCACGGAAAGGGGAGACGATGTAAACAACGATGCACGTGCGAGAGTGAATCTTCGAACAATAAGACCGATTCACAATAAATTAACAACAGAAATACAATTAACGCGCAGTAAGTGAACCAGTAACTGTGACAGCGAGTGTGATACTGAACTCAGTGTGAACTGGTATAAATTAATTGATCGGTCTACAGCTGTGTCATCAATTTTTCACTCACACAAACTCAAACGTCTGTTTTGGTTTGTCTCCCGTTTGCGTGAACAGAGTATAAACAGTTAAATTGTCAATATCACACACGATCTGTAACTTAAATGTTGAAAATTCAACTTAAATCTGAACTATCTAGAACCTACCCAGCTCGTTCCAATTTTCATCTCTAGCATTCCAACTAAAGAGAGTTTGTACTGTAAGTTTTTAATTATTCTGCACGCATTTGACCGTTTAAATACAATGAAAGAATCGTGTCTCAATTAAAAATTCCATTTCATCAGTCGTGAGGATTTGAAATTATTATCAAGCTGGCATTTTCATTTGTATTTGCGAATCGTTTCAATTTGCATATTTTCATGATTTTGGTAAACGTCTGTGTTTTGGTACACGTCAGGAGAAGAAAGTCGGAATGCTGGAAGACTGTAGAAGTGATGTCATTATTATTGAAATTTCAATATTTCAACTTGAAACTTTGATATTTCAATATTTCAAGGTGATATCGATGAGAAGGGACTAATTCTATTAATTACTCAAATACCAATTGAGCCTCCTCCCCTTCCAATGATTAGTTTTATTAACTTGTATTATTTTATTAACTTTTATTGATACTTAAGGGAAATTATCACTCATCATCCTTCATCCCTACTTCACACAATACTGAGAAAAGGAAGTTTGAGTTTATATAACCAAAGCAAAAGATAGAGAAAAGAAAAATTACAAATTTTGGATTTATTAGCGATTGTTATTTTAAAAAATTAAAAATTAATGTTTGAACAAAAAACATTCAATATCACATGTTTGAAAATGGTAAACTACCATTTACAGAGATATTGGAGACCTAATGAAGATTATTAAATTTATTGAAAATAAGCAAAACACATACAAAAAATATTGGACTTAAAAACAATATGATAAAGGAAATCTAAAAACTAAAGTACAAATTGATAGGTTTTTCTTTTTAATTTTAATCAATTTAAATAACATTACATCGGAGCTTTCAACAATAGTAAACAAATTTAAAGAGATTTTTAAAGATTTTAATAAATAAAAATAACATTACATAGGAACTTTCTACAAGTAGTGAGCCTTCATTTATTGTAAGATACACAAAAAATGTCTACATTATTTTATGTAATGAATCGATTTAGCTATTTATTTAAATACATAAAAAGGCTCACAAACAACTCCATTAAGACTTATTGACATAATTTGCATTAGTGAATCAATTGACAATTGATAGAAAATGAATTTATTTTAAATGAATAAGTAACAAATAAATACGTGACTCAACAATAATTTTTTTCACTTTGAAAAATTACAAAACATTCCACATGTAGTGAATCTATTATCTGCATACAACCATCACTTTCAAACCGAACAATTTTGATGTTTTTGTTGTGCAGGTCTATCAGTGAGATCAGTTAGCCTATATTTCAATTAATAAACTATTCAAAAACATGCGAATGGTTTGAAAAGAACAAACAGCAGCCAAATCATTACTGGACTACTGTTATTAGTAACGGTTATCAAGGTCACACTTCTAGTGCTGGTCAAAAATGTCGTTACGCCTCAGCTCAAGCTCAGACCGCTTCCTGTAAACAATTTTCCCACGGCTGAATTATCTCAGTAGGCCTCTCCGTTCAGCTTCTGTTAAATGTAAACGTCAATGCCAGCTGGGTACATTTCCAACAGTGATCTGTGCCAGTGAGCCAAATTTAAGAGCTAGGCCTATTTGAGACCTTCAAGAATTTCCTTCTTATCCAGTGGCTCGGAACCCACCTAAAATAGTAGTCCCATACATGGAACAACCAATAAAAGTCCCTTTTTCGCCTCCCATGACAGGACTATATTCTAAATTGACTTCAATTTTGACCAACATACATCAACTACTAAGGTGAAATTTCAAGTGAAACAGACCTAACCCAAGATTTTTAATGAAAAAAAAAGACGAAAAGGTCACAACCACATTTATTAAAACTTTGAGAAACTAGTTTCGGTTGTTACACCATTATCAATCTCAATCAAACTAAAACTAAAGTATAGAGAAGCTCAATAGATACTGAACATGGAATGATACTATTGGCTAAGCAAGAAAGAGGCTGACCTTCATCGAAGGTTGTGATTGACTGACAAGTCACGCCCCCTGGTGGGAGGAGTAACAAGCAAAAATATGAGTCAAAACAATAACTAAAAACTGTGAACATCTAGAAAACAAAAAAGAAGAAAAAATACGTAAAAAGGCTAGAATTGAATCAAATTCTTTCTTTGTTGCTTTCTAGATGTTCAAAGTTTTTAGTTATTGATTTGACTCTTATTTTTGCTTGTTACTCCTCCCACCAGGGGGCGTGACTTGTCAGCCAATCACAACCTTAATGAAAGTCAGCCTCTTTCTCGCTTATCCAATAGTATCATTTCATGTTCAGTTTATATTGAGCTTCTCTGTACTTTAGTTTGATTGAGATTGATAATGTTGTAACAATCGAAACTAGTTTCTCAAAGTTTTAATAATTGTGGTTGTGACAATTTCGTCTTATTATTCATTATGTATACCTTCCACAATATCACCTTCGCCACTACAAAGAAAGCTAAGATTTTCAATGTACTTTGAAATTTTGAGAAAAGCAGTATTGGGAAGCGTATTGTATTCTCATTGATTGTATGTTAGTTGAACAAATGAAAAAATATTTATTTTGTCAAATGTTTGAAGATTCAAATTTTTAGTTTTCCACGAACCTATTCCGGCAACATACTTCAAAACCCGAGTATTTTTTCAAGTATTTTGTAAGTATTGGATAATCAATCAACAAATACACCCAAAGCTGGACTAGGACATATAAAATTGCAGTCATTATCGAAAATTATTGTGTTTTTTCAATTGCTAATTCGATAATAATTTCGAAGAGCAGAATACCGTTGTTTAGAACAGTGTTGAGACATCGCTGCTACTTACAGGAAGATTTGCCATGACTGACGGCATGTCACGGCTCGTGCAATTTGTCCTTGCAATTGTGATACCAGTAGCATGAAGCAGTCGGTGTTGGTTCTGAGTTGAGTGCTGCTAGTAATTCGATACGATTACGTCACCCCAGGTGTCTCAGTGTCGCAGCACGGCTGCTTTAATGCAGTCTGAATAACCTAATAAAAGCGACATTTTCAACTTCCCTCCACCCTCCTCACCTATTCTTTTATGTAATCAAGAGAATAATGCAGGATTATTATAGGCTTCAGTAGTGCACGCATTCCGATCCACTCTCATATAAACAATGCAATCCAACCACAAGACGAATTCCACCTGACAGTGAAATCAAGAAGTTGAGAATTATTCAATTTTAAGGTAGTTGAATATGGAAAAGTTTATTTTTTTTAATTATATCATTTTTATTTGTGTTTATTTATTTGAAAAAATTGTATAATTTTTTATGTGTTTTCATTTTTTATTTAGAAAAATAACTTATTGCATAATTTATTTATTGAATACATACATACATACACTTTCACAACCAACAGAGGCTTACAGAAACAACATGGCTAATGAAAAACTCATTGAACTCAAGACTGGTCTATACAATTTAAGAAATATAAAAAAAGATTCCAACATCTTTCTTTATAGTGGCGAAGGTGGTATTGTGGAAGGATCCATAATGAATAATAAGACGAAATTGTTGAAACAACATTTATTAAAAATAGTGAGATACTAGTTCCGGTTGTTATACCAATATCAATCTCAAACAAACTCAACAACTGAATTTGTTTGAGATCGATATTAGTATAACAAACGAAACTAGTATCTCACTATTTTTAATAAATGTGGTTGTGACAATTTAGACTTATTATTCATGATTGTAACACCGTATGCCAAACGTAATGAAAAAGTGCTAAAAAGTTGTAAAATACAGTTATAAAGAAATGAGAGAGAAAATATATATATAAATATAAAATGTATGATATTTCTTTCATAGAGGCTTTTATTTATTTTCTCTGCTTCATGAGAGAATGATTCTCTCAAGTAAGTAAAAATGTAAAGTAAGTTACTGAATCAAGGATTCAGTAACTTACTTTACATTTTTAAGAATATTATAGAGATAAATTCTGATCTTTCTGAATTTAAATTTTTCAAAATATTCTATATGTAATAATATGTTTCCATAGCAACGTGTTTTGTTGGCTCAAAGTTTTCAATAAAAATTTAATTTGATTTCGATTAAAAATTAATTTTCATTTTAATCAATCACCATTGAAATTGCTTTGTTTCAATTGTTTCAAGTTTCTTTTTAAATAAACTTAAAAATTAGTAGCCATCAAATAAAAACTTGTTTACTATCATACTTGTTTCGTATTGATAGGCCATTATTGTTATGAGGGGGCGTGTCTAGTGTCGGCCAATGACGTACCTCTATTGTAGAGTTCGACCTATGAGAGGCTTCTAGCCTATTAACCACAAGGGGCGTGTCTAGTGCCAGCCAATGGCAGTCCTCTATTGTAGAGTTCGACCTATGAGAGGCTTCTAGCGTATTAACCAATATTTGTCTTTGTATTTGTCTAAAAAATATATATTTTGCAACTCTATATTTTATATTCTAGTTTATTGAGGTTGATAATGATGTAACAGTCGGGGAAACTACTTCCTCTTGTGTTTTAATAATTAAAGTGGTTTGGACAACATCATTCTTATTCGTTTCAAGTAAAAGGGACGATTTCTTTTAGTTTTCGAGTAAAAATTCGTAATTTTTCGAGTGAAATTTTTCAGTTAACTTAAATTTTTCTAGTAAAGAAAATCCTTATGAGTTTGAGTTGAGGATAATGTAGCCTAGCCAAAACGTGTGAAGAAAACTGATTCTGAATGTGATTTGTCCCATACAATAACTATTTTTTTTTTAAATTTTGATTGATAATTATTATTGGGAATTAATTGACAATTGGAAATCAGTGTGAATGAAAATCTAATCAGTAATTTGGCTACTGGACTACTAACTAGACCTAATTTAATTCCGAAAACAATCGTTTTTGTCAACACTTCTGTAGCCTGTATACTCAATAATTTATCTTACAAATATGGAATGAATTTCATTGCCCTCAACTTATCTACAGGTGTAGCCTAATTAACAATCATTACAGGTGAATGTCACGATCTCAGCCTCTTAGATTAGACAACTAGCAATATAATCATTATTGAACAATTATCAATTTTTAAAGGGTTGACTGAAAACGTTAAAAGCACGTTGCAGAGATATAAGAATTTCTTTAGACCAATGGTCCACCAATAGTATCCGGATGAAGAAATATCAATGATCGGGACTCCTGTCGAACCAGATGCCAAATTTTCTATTGACAAAATGCAAAATGGACATAACGAAAAAACGAAAAATGTTGCATCACTAAAATAATATTACTCTTGTAGTATAATATTATATAGTTTATCTTATCACTTTTCGTATCATCTTCATTTTTTTTATTAGGCTATCACTAAAATAATACTGATTAATTATACTCAATGGATAACCCAAAATATAAACTCGTTATTTAATTAGCAATTATTGAATGAAGGGATGAAATGCATTATTTTCTCTTTAATCGCTAAATAAAATTTAGGGCACCTCCTTGAAAATTTTGGAATTATTTAAAAATAATAGTGATAGGGATTGTGGATAAAAGGTATACACTATAAAGGAAAATACTATAAAGGTAATACTATATTAAAAACTTGTGATGGAGATAGTGAAAAATGAAGGATACTAAGCATTATTATACTATCACAGATTGATATAAACAGTATAACTCACCAATGGGTGTGTTGTAAAAATGTCATTTAAAAATAATACATTATTTAAAATGAAGGCCCTTCAAATACTTCATGTAGGCTGCCCTATGCGTAATAAATTTGCATAGCTTTTCTGTACATTTTACGTAATCTATGCCATTTAAATTTCACTTTTTTATTGATTTTCAACATATTTTCATAGTTCATTATTTATTCTATGTTGTCTATTTTTAAATTCACTTCTACCTCTATTTCGTGACTGAGAAAAATGATATTCAATTTAGTCTACCATACTCATGCAAGTTCCTGGATTTCTTGTTCCATGACGAACTGCGTTGTTAATATTAACTTTTCAAGTGAATTAAACGACTTGCAGTCAAATTTTTATTAAAATAAGTAGTATTTCACTTACTTCTGTAGGCCGAACGTTTTCGAGTTGTTAAAACTCGCCTTGAAGATGGGTTTTAACAACTCTAAAACGTTCGGCCTACAGAAGTAAGTGAAATACTACTTATTTTAATAAAAATTTGACTGCAAGTCGTTTAATTCACTTGAAAAGTTAATACTCATGCAAGGTTGATAAAAACAATGTTGTTCTAAAACTCGAAAAAATAGAAAAATAGAAAATTCAAGACTTCACTATGTTCTTATTTACTATTTCATTGACTATCAAATTTTAGCTCTATTTGTACACTTTCAGAACAGCGTTTGCATATATCACAGATTTGACTCTATACCTTGATCCAGTAAGGATTACTGGCAATAATGGTTACTCCATGTTATTGAACTGAAATACGTCATACCCCCACCATTTTTCCAGTTCTCAAAAAACTCAACTACCTTGTTTTTAATAACCTTGATGCTCATATTCATATTTTTAGATTTACACCAGTTAATTTCTCAATTCAAGTATCATAATTTGTTCAATTCTGACTGATTTGGAACGATTGCAATTCAGACTTTGAAACAATATTTTTACTTGAATTGAAACAAATTATGTATTACTGTATTATGTATTATTATTTACTGTATTTTCTGAGCGAAATTTTTACTGTATTTTCTGAGCGAATATTTTACTGTATTTTCAATGCAACAGAAGCGTGAAATAACTGTGAAAGGGAAATTGACGTTCATTACAAGAATAGCCGGTCAGTAAGTACTTTTTAGTGGGCTGTTCTCAAGTATAGGCCCAGTGGCCTTGTTAAAAAATGTGTGAGTCATCGTGAAATATCGTTCAAATGACAGGCTGAGTGTTTCAAAGATGACCACTCGTCAGATATAATTGAAGGAGTGAGTCGAACGTAAGGACAGCAACCTTCTCTACTCATAGCTACTAGATCTCATGCCTACTAGATATGGTAGTGTATTCATTCTTTATGACTGGTCAAATAGGGAATTTTATCCTGCAACTAGAAAAACACATTTACAATTGGGAAGAACAATAGTCAGGTTGATTAATATATAAAATGCCTCTTAGCTTTTGTTTACATTCTTTATAATAGTTCAAATAAAGAATTTTGACCTGCAACTAAAGAAACACCTTTACAATTGGGATATTGTGAAGAATAAACGCCAGGGTGTTTAAAATAAAATATTTCGTCATGGAAAACATCACAGATTTAAAATAAACTTAATTTTGAAGAGGTAATCCACTCTATGAATTAACTACACCAATAATCGAGTTCATGGGAGCTTGACCGGTAACTGATGTTACCGATGGTGTCTGATTGGCCTACTCCACTATTGTTCACTAATACAAGGGAGGTTTACTTCCCTATTCGAGTTCTTATCCACTTTGGTCCACTGAGAGGTGGGCTGATTATTAACGGAAAAAAGTACTTGAACAAAAGGTCTTCATTGAAATAACATATTTACTTAAAAACATAACAATAGAGAGCAAAATTCCAGCAATTTACATAGATTTTCAACAAATTAACAGATTTTTGCCGCTAGACCCCCCCCCCCCCCCACAACCAACTCAAGGATTGGACTGAAATAACTCTCCTGGTTTCTTATCAACCAATAGGAGTACTGGCTTCAAAAATACTAGCAACCAGCATGTCTCCCTTCCAACCGATAATTTCAACCAATAGGAGCACTTCCTCAAAATAGTGGCAACCAATCATAATGCAGAAAGCTGGGTTGACATTCCAACCAATTACAAGACTTAATTTGAACCAATTGGAGCACTTGCTTTAAATACTGACAACCAATCACAGTGCAGCAAGCTAGGTCCACATTCCAACCAATTACAATACGTTCAATTTCAACCAATAGGAGCACTTGCTTAACAGGAAACAGCCAATCATAATGCAGTAAGCTGGCTGCACCTTCCTGCTAATAATTGGCAAGGCGGTCCTAAACGAGGTGTTTCTTGTCAACCAAGAGGAGAATTTGTTGAATATGCTGACAGCCAATCATAATTCAGCATGCTGGGTCCTTCTTCCAACCAATTAACAGGTGTTTCTTATAATATAGGTGGTACAATATCAACATCAGAGGTGAAAGAGTTGAATTTCGTATTGTTTATAAATCTGTGGAGTGAGCTTCTTAAGACTTTTTAAAACACAAAATATTAATTATATTATATATATTTATAATATATTTTTATAAATAATATTTATTTCAATAATTATTTATGTTTACATATCGACTTGTGCAGAAATTCTATAAATTGACACTCCAACATTCAAATTACGATTCTTTAACGACCGTATAGGCAATGAATACAGATAATATAGATAGTATCTGTATTCATTGGTATAGGTCAATAAAATACAGCAAATTTGACCCACTTTTGCTTGTTTTTTCAAGAACTGTTAAAAACGCCCACCTTGGTTAAACACTATACGAGGTATGGTTCTATCTATGAAGATTGTTAAGTTCAAGGTTTTAATGGTTCAAGGTAAAGGTAAAGGTAATGGTTTTAAAGGTTTAAGGTTCAATGTTTGTTGACATTTTTAAATTATTTTCACAAGTCTAGCTTTAAAGGTGATGTCCATAACAGGAGAAAGCTAAGTGCATCTTTTTATCAAATTATAAGGTTTCGAGAGGGTGTTCAAGGTATTGTTTAAAGCATTAAAACCCATTTTTACAAGTCTAGCTTCTAAAATGGCGACCATCACAGGAGAAAACCAACTGCATGTTTCCGTGCTTTATAAAGAGGTGTAGATAAATGCATCTTAATAGCTTTTCCCAATTATCCCAATTAAAATCACGAACATTATCCCCATTTTCACACATCTAGCTCATAAAATGGCGACCATCACAGGAGAAAACCAACTGCATCTTTCCGTGCTTTTTCAAGAGGTGTAGATACATGCATCTTAATAGCTTTTCCCAATTATCCCAATTAAAAGCACAAACATTATCCCCATTTTCACACATCTAGCTCATAAAATGGCGACCATCACAGGAGAAAACCAACTGCATCTTTCCGTGCTTTTTCAAGAGGTGTAGATACATGCATCTTAATAGCTTTTCCCAATTATCCCAATTAAAAGCACAAACATTATCCCCATTTTCACAAGCCTAGCTTCGAAAATGGCGCCCATTACAGGGGAAAACCAACTAGATCTTTCCGTGCTTTTTCAAGAGGTGTAGACACAAGCATCTTAATAGCTTATCCCAATTAAAAGCACAAACATTATCCCCATTTTCACACATCTAGCTCATAAAATGGCGACCATCACAGGGGAAAACCAACTGCATCTTTTCGTGTTTTTTCAGAAGGTGCATCTTAATAGCTTTTCCCAATTATCCCAATTAAAAAAACGAAACACACCATCTTGCCATCCAGTTACCGTAATTTGGGAAGTGATTTAGAGGGCAAAGCTGGCTGTAGGCTCACTTTTACAACGCATTTTCGTCAGTTGATTACCAAGTAGGTGCTTTTTGCTGTCGATGATGAAAACTATTTACCATACAATAAAACATGCACATAACACAGCCTATAGTTACAGTAGTTCCGAAGGTAGCTGTAAGCTGTAGACATGAGCCTGCCTTTTTGTGAAGGTAGCCCTAGCTCTTTTTCTTCGTAGTTTTTTGTTTTTTGCTTTTCGTTAGATAAAAAACGTTATTAGGTGTTGTGAGGCTGTTGGTTTGGAGCGTGTTCGACGATTGTTCTCTTCTTCTTCTTCTTCTTCACGTCCTCATATTCTTCATCATTTCTTCTTGTTCTTCATCATCTTCTTTTAACCCATTTTCCTTCTTCTCCAATTGCCTCCTTCCTCTTCTCCTTCTTCTTCACCTCCTCCCCCTTCGTCATTTTTCTTCTTCTTCTCATCGTCCTTCTCCTCCTCTTCATCATTTCTTCTTCTTCTTCTTCATCTTCTTTTAACCCATTTTCCTTCTTCTCCAATTGCCTCCTTCCTCTTCTCCTTCTTCTTCACCTCCTCCCCCTTCGTCATTTTTCTTCTTCTTCTCCTTACCCTCATTCTTCTACTCCTTCTTCATCATCTTATTCTCCATTATTTTTTATTCTTATATTTCGTCCTCCTTCTATTTCTTCTCCTTCTTTTCATTACCTTTTCACCCTCTTCTTCCTCTTCACCATCATTTCTCAATCTTCTTTCACTTCTTCTTCGTCATCATTTGTCACTCTTCTTTATCATCATCTTCTTTTTCTCCTTCATCTCCATTATTTTTCTATCCTTTTTCTTCTTCTCCTTCTTCTTTTTTCTCTCCTCCTCCTATTTCTTCTTCTTTTTTATTACATTCCCTCTTCCTCTTCTTCTTCACCCTTTCTCCCTCTTCTCTTTCTTCTCTTCTTTCTTCTTCCTTTCATTTTCTTTATCATCTTCTTTTCCATTTTTTTCTCTCCTTCAATTTCCAAAGCACTTCCAAAGCACTCCAAAAGCAATTTCCAAAGCACTTGAAAGACTTGTTCATTCACAAATAGTCGAATTTCTTGAAAAGAATAGCAAACTTCATAACTTCCAGTCTGGTTTTAGAAAATTCCATTCCACAGAAACAGCTCTACTGCGTGTTACTGAAGATATCAGGTCGTCCATGGACCACAGAAAGTGTACCATACTGTGTCTGTTCGATTTTTCCAAAGCTTTTGATACTGTCGACCACCAGATCCTTCTCAACAAATTACTCCTCCTTGGTTTCAGTCACAAAGCTGTAAAATGGTTTCATTCTTATCTCATAGGCAGAAAGCAATGTGTCACTGATGGTGAATTGCAATCAGAGTGGAAAAATGTAATTCATGGCGTCCCCCAAGGTTCAATTCTTGGCCCCCTTTTATTCACATTGTATGCAAATGATCTTTCTTCCATAATCAGGTTTTCAAAATTTCACACCTATGCTGATGATCTTCGAATTTATTCTAGTTGCTCTGTTAGAGACCTTCACCAAACCATCCATAATATGAATGAAGAAATAGTGAAAATCACTGAATGGACTAAAAAAAATGGCCTCAAACTTAATCCACTCAAAACTCAACCTATTATAATTGGCTGCTCTCGTTTAATCAATGGCATAGACTTCCAATCAATTCCAAAAATCACTGTTGATGGGACTAGTATTTCCTATTGCAAATCAGTAAAAAACTTGGGAATCATAATGAATACTACTCTTGACTGGACTGAACATGTTGTAGGCACCTGCAAAAGAGTTTTCTCTGCCATGCACTCTTTGAAGAAAATGCAAGACATCCTTCCTAGGCATATCCGACTATTACTTGTCAAAACTCTCATTTTCCTATACTTCATGTACTGCAATTCAGTTATAAACGATATGACAGTAACACTCAATGAAAGGTTGCAGCGTAGTCAGAACTACTGCATGCGTTTTGTTTACTCCCTACAACGTCATGAGCATATAACCCAATTCTACATTCATAGTAACACCTTAAAATTACCTGATCAGAGGCTTATCAGAATACTTAAACTTCTAAAAAGCATTCTCAATAGTGGAACTCCTAAATATTTTAAAAATGATTTTAAGTTTGTGTCTGAAGGTAGGAGAAACAACGTTTCCCACACCAGAAATGGTAACAGAACTCTTAGGATGCCAAATCACCGGACAACACTTTATACTAAGTCTTTTGTTGTTAGCGCTTGCCGTGCTTGGAATCTACTCCCACTTTCAATTAGGAATCATGAGAGCCGAGTGGGCTTCTCCCTGTCTCTGAGGAGACATCTATTGGAGAAAATGGCAGCGTCTGTCCGGCCTTGAGGCAACTGCATGATCAATAATACTATAATCCTTTAAGTTAGGTTAGGTTATTATCTATAATCTAAATTATTCATCTATTCATTTTTATAATACTTTTTTTTGAATCCACAAATTATTTTTAATATGCTTTCATTTTTTGTTTTAATGTATAAATGTATAATGTGAAACTTTTTAAATTTAATTTATCTCATTTGAATTGATTTATTGCATTTAGATAACCCATTTTAGAATATAAATCATACACATCAATGTAAACTAGTAGGACATGATGAGGTAAAAGGTTAAGTGTAAGAATGGCCTCAATGGCCAAGACTTCGCCTCTTTGTGTAATTCATCTCTCAGATCCAGGCTCTATTTTTGTTATGTTTTTTATTTTTTAAACAATCGCATCCATAATTTGTAATTTACCTTAAAATAGTTAATATAGTTGTATTTATAATCTTTTCTACTCAAACTATTCAACCATTATATTTACTTTTCAAGAACAACTGTACTTAACTTAAACTAGGGGATCTGAGAGTTGCTAATATTAATAATACTTCTATCATTCATTCATATACATTGTAAATTTACACAAATAAAGTCATCTGAATCTGAATCTGAATCTTCTTATATTTCTTCTTCATCTTTTTCATCCTTTCTCCCTCTTCTTTTTTTCTTCTTCATCATCATCTTTTTCCACATTCTTTTTCTCTCCTTTTTCTTCTTCCTTTCTTCTTCCTTTCTTCTTCACCATCTTCATAACCATTCGTTTCTTCTCTTTCTTCTTCTTTTCTCTCTCCTCCTTCTATATCTTCTTCTTTTTCATATACCTTTATTTCTGTTCTTCTTCTCCATTATCTTCTCCTTTTTTCCATTCGTTTTCTCTCCTTCTTCTAATTGTCCTCCTTCTATTTCTTCTTTATAATCTTCATCACTATTCGTTTTCTCTCCTTCTTCTTATTCTCCTCCTTCTATATCTTCTTCATCACCTTTTCTCTCTCTTTTTCTTCTTCACTCTTTCGCCCTCACACCATCTAGCAGCATTTTCTTCTTCTTCCTTCATCTTCTTTATCTTCTTCCATTTTCTTCTTCTTCTTCTCCTCCTTCCATTTTCTTCTTCTTCTTCTAATTCTTCCTCCATTTTCTTCTTCTCCCTCTTCTTCTTTCTCATTTTCTCCTATCTTCTTCTTTTTACTTCTACCTTCTTCTTCTTGTACTACTACTACAACTACTACTACTTTTCCTTCTTCTTTTTCTACTTCTTCTTCCTCCTCCTCTTCTTCTGCTTCCTCCTGTTCTTATCTTCATCTTCTTCTTCTTCTTCTTTCTCATTTTCTTCAATCTTCTTCTTTTACTTCTACCTTTTTCTTCTTCTTGTACTTCTACAACTACTACTACTACTTCTTCTTCTTCTTCCTCCTCTTCTTCTTCTGCTTCCTCCTCTTCTTATCTTCTTCTTCCATTCTCTTCTTTTTCTTCTCCTTCTTCTTCTCTTTCTCCAGCCACCTCCTGAGCGCTGGCTGCTTCCAAAGCCGTACGAATTCTCGTCTACCTGAGTAATACAACATCCCTTTACCACCCCCCCCCCCACCATTGAACCCCTGAAGAGGCAACTTCCCAGCATCTTCTTCCATATACTTCTTCTTCTTTTACTCCCCATTTAATTGCCTCTACCCAAACACAGCCTCCTATATCTATAAAGTAGGTTGTTGATAGCTGCTACAGCCTCCTCATCTAAGTCATCTCTCTACACTCTACACTCCTCTAGAGTGCTCTGACTACAATAAAACTATTAATTTAGTTCTGTAAATATTTTACAATAACAATTTATTACTATCTTTTTCTCTACATTCTACGAAGAAGAAGATTTATTTATTACAATAATAATTACTTTATGTAATAAATGTACAACGCTTTTTAATGAGTAGCCTATAATGGAACGAAAAATACTTTTCCTGCAACTGCTCGTAAAGTAGTTCTTTACGTACTGAAAACTAATTGTTAAATACCTCTTTACTGCTCCGCAAGCGGTAAAGTACTTTACGCTCGCCAGCTGTTTTCTTTACGCTTCTGTTTTGATTTTGATGCCTTCTCATTGGTGGATCACGGAATCCATGAAATTCACATAACCTCAACAATGGCGAACGCTAACCAAATCCGCGCATGGTCTGTGATGTTACAAACTACAAGCTTTTATTGTGTTGGAATCCAGAACTGCAGTTGTAGAAAAAATATTGTATGTAATTCGCGCGTGAAGCTTCTTTATCGCTCTCGACAAATTACTGCGCTCCGCTATGCGTCGCGCAGTAAATGTTTTGGCTCGAGCGATAAAGTCGCGCTTCACGCTCTTAATACCTAAATAACTATTACAACTGGCTCGCGTATTTCTTCTTCTTCTTCTTAAACTTCATCTTCTTCTCCTTAGCCTCCTTCTTTTCCCATCATTCTTCATTCTTCTCCTACTTCTTCTTCTTTCCATTCTTCTTCATCATCTTCTTCTCCTTCGTCTCCATTATTTATCTCTCCTTTTTCTTCTTTCTTCTCTCCTCCTCCTCTTGTTTCTTCTTTTTTCATTACTTTCCCTCTTCTTCTTCTACATTCTTTCTCCCTCTTCTTTTTAGATTGTTTCAATTGTTATAAAGCTATATGCATAATTTCAAAATTATACTTTTATAGGTGTTTGAACATAAAATAATGCGTGGAAAAAACAAAATGGCGGCTGTGTGAGTAACTGGGGACTTTAGAAAAATTTTATTACGATATTTACTTTTGTTAGTGGTCCAGAGACACTGCCTAGAAGTATTGGTAGAGAGTTCCGAAACACCCTGTATATACTTTCTTATTCTCATGGAGACTGCATATATTTTTTTCGGAGAATGTAGCCCACATAGGTCTGAGACCTGTGCGTGGGTAATGAATTGGATGATGGTGAATGATGAGTTGGACCTACAATTTCAGGTGGGTTCCGAGACACTCCGTATAATACAGTATATAATACAGTGTATATTATAATACCACTTAAATATAATATCACTGATTTGGTGCGATCACAGTTCTAATTGGAATGAAACAAATACAGCAGGAGTGAGAGAGAAAATGAGTGAGAGATGATAGTGTGAGTGTGTGAGAGGGGTTAGAAAGTGTGAGAGTGGGAGTGGGAAGAAAGCAGAGAGAGATAGAAAGAGGTAACAGAGAGAGATAGAAAGAGGTAACAGAGAGAGATAGAAAGAGTTGCTAGAGAGAGATAGAAAGAGTTGCTAGAGAGAGATAGAAAAAGTTGCTAGAGAGAGATATAAAGAGGTAACAGAGAGAGATAGAAAGAGTTGATAGAGAGAGATATAAAGAGGTAACAGAGAGAGATAGAAAGAGGTAACAGAGAGAGATAGAAAGAGTTGATAGAGAGAGATAGAAAGAGGTAACAGAGAGAGATAGAAAGAGTTGATAGAGAGAGATAGAAAGAGGTAACAGAGAGAGAGATAGAACGAGGTAACAGAGAGAGATAGAAAGAGTTGATAGAGAGAGATAGAAAGAGGTAACAGAGAGAGAGAGAGAGAGAGAGAGAGAGAGAGAGAGAGAGAGAGAGAGAGAGAGAGAGAGAGAGAGAGAGAGAGAGGTAACAGAGACAGATAGAAAGAGGTAACAGAGAGAGATAGAAAGCGTTGCTAGAGAGAGATAGAAAGAGGTAACAGAGATAGATAGAAAGAGTTGATAGGGAGAGATAGAAGGAGGTAACAGAGAGAGATAGAAAGAGGTAACAGAAAGAGATAGAAAGAGGTAACAGAGAGAGATAGAAAGAGGTAACAGAGAGAGATAGAAAGAGTTGATAGAGAGAGATAAAAAGAGGTAACAGAGAGAGATAGAAAGCGCTGCTAGATAGAGATAGAAAGAGGTAACAGAGAGAGAGAGATAGAAAGAGGTAACAGAGAGAGAGAGATAGAAAGAGGTAACAGAGAGAGATAGAAAGAGTTGATAGAGAGAGATAGAAAGAGGTAACAGAGAGAGTTGATAGAAAGAGGTGACAGAGAGAGATAGAAAGAGTTTATAGAGAGAGATAAAAAGAGGTAACAGAGAGAGATAGAAAGCGCTGCTAGATAGAGATAGAAAGAGGTAACAGAGATAGATAGAAAGAGTTGGTAGGGAGAGATAGAAGGAGGTAACAGAGAGAGATAGAAAGAGGTAACAGAAAGAGATAGAAAGAGGTAACAGAGAGAGAGAGAGAGAGATAGAAAGAGTTGATAGAGAGCGATAGGGGGGGAGAGTGTGTATGAGTGAGCGAGAAAGATGAGAGAAAAAATGAGAGTCAGAAGGGAGCGATGACCTAGAAGGCGGCTGTCCTTCATTCTTTCCAGGCGCTGGAATCCCTGCAACAACTAACTGACATCGGCACTGGAGACTGGAGCTGGATAAGAGTCTGCTGGAGTCCAGGTCTCAAGCCACTCTGCAGTGGTGTGGGGAAGTGTGAATTCCTCTCTCCAAACACCCAATCACGCCAATTTTAACACACCAAAACGAGAAACAAGCCGCTACTCGCTCCATCTCAGACTGCCAACACAACTACCGGTGTCCAGTATTGCTAAATAAGTGATTGCCATTTGCCCACAATTGTGATCGGATAATAATAGTGATGTATTATCGCATTATACACTCTTAAATTTATCTATGATTTAAGGAGCCAAAGAGGTAATAAAGTTGAAAAATTTAAAAAATCTTATTTAGGCAGAGTTAAAAATGAGGAGAGGAAGAAGAAAACAATAAGAAGAAGAATATCTATCAGTAACCTACATCCACAAACTGTATCATTATTTTATTTTGTTTCCGGATGAAGCCCATACAATTAACATTAAATCCAAATGCCCCCATGATGGGAGGCCAGTGGATGCTTGAATATCTATCTATCTGTCTATCTATCTATCTATCTATCTATCTATCTATACAGGTCTGAAACATTTGTAATGATGGTGATAGATAAGCAAGACCTACATTTTTAGGAGGGTTCCGAAAAACCGGGAAGAGATTTACAGTATTTTTCCAATCGGTCACCCTCACAAAGATGGCCCACGAGTTCGTAGCTTATCTCTACCAGACTGAACCTGCTACGACTCACAGCTATCAACAAAGGTGTAGTGAAACTATCACTTTCATAAAACCATACTGCTGCTGAAGTCGTGAATTGAGCGGCATTATTTTTCTAACAGAGATCATGCCAAAAGCGAAACGTGACAACGCTGTTTTATACCAGTAGAAGCTGAACAATATCAGTGCTATTGTTTTTTTCTCATTTCATTCCGTAATAGTCATACTGGTCATGATATTGGACAATGACTCAACATGAAAAAATAGTTGCATGCTGACCGATATAATAAACAAAACAACATAACCTTAAATATGATCAGTAGGGTTTCAAAGAATCTTGTGAACTGATAAATAAGAATTTTAAAAAATTCACCATACTGGATGACAGATTTTGTCAATCCTCAAGTTTCTTCAAAACCAATTTTACAAAAACAAAATTTTATCTACGACCATGTCATAATGTATACATTACAGTTTCACAATTGATGCCAAAACAGCTGTCTTTTCGAAATGCTTTTTGAAACCCGTTGCATAATAAGCTCATTATAGTACAGGTTCTACATTATAACACGGGTTCTGGACCAATCAGAAGCATTTTTGATGGAATCAATATCGTAATTCAATATTGTGAAACTATCAGCTAATTTGATCAAACTGCTACACCAGCTGCTTTAACCTAACAATCTACTATACCTTCTCGTATTTGAGATGAGAGGTTAGGTATCTCTGACAGTCACAGGTAAAATGAAATGGTTTTAATTAAACGTATACTAGTGGTCGTAGATAAAATAGTGTATGCAACGATTTTATTTGGCCATTAAAGCACTTGTGAGATATTTATAACACTCGCATTCGCTCGTGTTATAACTTACATCTAACTCGTGCCTTCATAAGGGTCAAAATAAAATCGTTGCATAAACTACTATTTGTTCATCTCAGATACAAAAAAGGCTACATCAATTCTGTGTTGCTTTCCAAACGTCTCTGTCGAATGATGGCTTGGACGCAGGAGGTAATTCAGAGGTGTGCTATGTATTTATTATATATTTATTTCAGAACAAAAAACAAAATAAAAAATGCACTTACACTCAAAACCACACTGAACACAAACAAATACGATCTCCCAGGGATCTACAAACTGAACTGCTCTGATTGTAACAAATTCTACATAGGACAAACAGGCCGCACATTCAAACAACGTTACAAGGAACATTTTCAAGCCCTGACATCAAAAGCTGAATCGAATTTTGCCAACCATATCATTCAAACTGGACACACTTTTACTGACATCAGTACCAACCTACACATTCTACATATAAAATCTAAAGGACACGAACTCAACACCTTGGAACAATTTGAAATATACAAACACACCACACACAATAAACAAAACATTCTCAATGAACAACTAAATTTTAAATCTCACAAACCTTTTGATCACATTTTACAAAAACCACAACACTTCTAACCAAAAAACTGACATGATGATCTAGGAACCCACGCCTCTGAAGATGGATCTCATAGATTTGAAAGCGCTTGGCCTACAGATTAAGTGAGTTATACTTATTCTTAACAAATATTTGACTGCAAGTCGTTAAATTTCACATGAAAAGTTAGTATTATTATTATTATTATAAGTATCAGTTATATTTATTTATTTACATCAGTTATAATAATAATTATTATTATCATTATTAGTATTATTACATTAATTTTAATTAGTAATATTACATACTATAGAATAGGAATAAACATGGGTACAGTAGTTTCGTTTAGGCCAATGTATTTTGTTCAAATTTGGTTCAATTTCTACTGAAATATATTTATTTCTTACATTTTTCTTCATTCTTATAATCATACAAAATATAAATTATAAAATGACTAATTATATAACTATATAACTATGGATTAACTATATATAAACTATGTATATAGTATAAGTATAGGTATAACTTTAATTGCAAATGAAAACTGTAAAATATAAAAGAAATTTTGTTACCGATTTGTTATTAAATTTTTTCTGAGGATGAAGCCCACATAGGTCTGAGACCTGTGCGTGGTTAATGAGTTGGATGATGGTGATTGATGAGTTAGACCTACAGTTTTAGGTGAGTTCCGAAACACCGGGAAGTGATTTTACAGCAATGGAATTGTAATGGGGAGAAACACGGGCTCATGTTTGTAGTACAGCTACTACTAACGAGACTTGACAAATTTCTTCACAAAAAATGTCCTGCATTATATAAAGAGACAACTGACACTCCTTACTCCTTTAGCATGTAAAGCCTACTAAAATATGCAAACTCTGAAACTTCCTGAAACTATTTTCGCCTATTCTTACAATGTACACACACTCCCGTTCAACTGCAGTGAGAGAGGTTGAGAGAGAGCGAGTGTGTGAGAGAGAGAGTGTCAGAGAGGGTTCTTTTTTCTGTCAACATTACGTCTTGCGTGTAATTGTGGCTTCCTCTGGGCGACACGCGTCAACAGAGCACAGAACAGCAGCCAGAAACCTAGCAGAGGAAACTATAAAAACAGTCAAGGAAGTGAAAGTTATCAAAGAAATGACAAAGAACGTGAATGAATATAACAGACAGCCTGCCGCCGCCGCTGTACACATTCAACTAAAAAACATCACTGGCTAATTTGGTTATTATAGAGTGTTCCTCATGTATCTAACTATACGTTTTTTTGTAGATTACGTCTTGGAGACTCCAGTTAAAGAGTATAAGACAAGTCAGATCAACAATATTAATATTATACACTAGATACCATAATTACTCAATTAGTTGAGGTGAGGCTTAATTTTGATGTGAAAGGAACTCTTGTACACTATAAAAAGCTTTATCAACTAAATATTTTTTCAATTGTTTTTTAAATATTTCTATATTTTCAAGACTCTTTAAAAACTGCGTTAGCTTGTTGTAGAATTTCCTACCAATATAACTAGATTTTTGTTTGAATAAGCTACTATTGTGACTCACCAAGTGATAATCTCCTCGGCTTCTTGTATTATATCATGTACATCAAGATTTTGGTTAATATCATTCGTTTTTACATATAAAGTAGCTACATACAAGCAGGGTTAGGAGTCCAAATCTCTTGAACAACGGCCTACATGAATCTAATCTATTTACTCTTTCTATACACCTAACCGCTTTCTTTTGGATACTACGTCGCCTTGTTATACTCACTAAAATAAAGACACTAAAAATTTCTCAACAAGTAAATTTAAATTTTTATTAATTTTTTCAGTGAATTAAACGACTTGCAGTCGTTTCTCAATTTTACTGCAAGTCGTTGAATTCAATAAAAAGTTAATACAGTATTAACAAAGCAGTTCGTCATGATACAAGAAATCCAGGAACTAAACTTTTAGTCTGTGTTAACATCAATGATTTGGACAATGTAACAAAGTTTGTGAAGAGTACAGTTTTGGACTTAACTCTCTTGCTCCTTCACATTCATTGTAATTTGTCACAATAAATAAAATAATAATAAACATCTCATAAACGTTCTCATAAACATAGGTCCAGAAATGCTTCGTTAGAAAATTAGAGATGGCGGCAGTAAGCAGCTAGTCCCATCAAATTACTTATAATAATAATAATTCTATTTCTCAATAAACAACAATGGCACAACAATATTTAGAAATGTTTAGTGCCTTTTTTTTTTACTTGTAATTTGGTCAGGTTCTATAATAGAATAGGATAATATAATAGAATAGGCCGACAGGTTAATATACAGAATGTTTCCAGTAAACTTTCTAATACTTTGTGGGCTTATCATAAAATAATGAAGTTTGCTTAGACATAGATCCCGAAATGCTTCCTCAAGTTAAAGATGGCGGAAGAAAGCAACTAGCCCCATCAGGTTTTACTCATTCACAAATGTGAAAAAGGATGTGCTAGTCTAAGCGGGGAAATATATTTCCTTGATTCTTTTTTGTTTTGTGTTTATTTTATTTATTGTGGAAATAGAATAGATTGAATTGATTGCATCGAATTGTGTAGAGCCTTTTGAAGGCTGTGCGCAGAGTTTTTTATCATGACTTTTTTTCAAAATATCTTGTATTGGGCTTTAACATGTTATTATTTATTCCTGGGGAAACGTTTTATTAATCAATTATTTTATGAAATATGGGGGTTCAAAGTAGAAATTTTTCAGTTTTTGGGGGCAATTGATCTCACTTATAAGTGATTTTAAACTTTTGATAAATTTTCTCTAACTAAAAGATACCTCGAGGAATAATATTACACATGTTTTATTTTAATCTAACACATATTTTTTTCAAAATAATGTTTTAAAAAATTGAATTTTTTGCAAATAGGACATATTTTTTATATCAATCTAACACATTTTTTCAAAATAATGTTTTGAAAAATTGAATTCTTTTTACAGATTTAAAAAGATTTATTAAAAAAACCAATTGCTTTATCACAGTAAAAAATATGTCATTATATTCCTCAAGATGTCTTTCAGTTACAGAAAATATTTAAAATCACTTGTAGGTGAGATATATCACTCGAAAAATTTAAACTTTGAACCCCCATATTTCACAAAATAATTGACGAAAAAACTTTTTCTCACAGCAATAGATAAAATTTCAAATCACTGGTTGAGTTCATGGGAACCTTACTGGTAACCGGTAAATTTTACCAGTGGCTTCTGATTGGTCTATTCGAATTTTTCAACGTCTATCAATTTGAATAGACTAATCACACGCCACCGGTAACTTTACCGGTTACCGGTAACAATCCCATGAACTCAACCGTTTTTGTTACAGTTCACCTAAATACAGAGAACCAAGGTAGATTGGCCAAACTCCTGTTTTATAGCTGTTTTTTAATTATAATATACCGTTCTCCAAAAATATTTCAAAGATTACCAAAAATAGCTTAATTTGTGATATTTTGCTGAAGATTATAGCCTAATATCAAACTAGCAATCACGGTATTTTTACCTTTACTTTTTTACCTATTTTTACCTTTTTGTTAAAAAACATCTTCACTTGTATTACAACCTGAGAAGCTGTATTAAATATTTCCAATTTCAACGATGTTCTAATTTCAATACGAGAACGATACATTTCAACAAGAATTCGATACAGGTTCACAACAACTAAACCGAAAAGAGAGACCGCAGTGTCGATCGGATAGGAAGGATGATGGACCGAAACTTGCACAAAAACAGTGTAAATCACCTTCGAAATCGTACCAAAAGACACAAAAAAAAACCTGTCGAAAGTGATCTTCGGCATGCGATGATTCAGGTTAGTTAGGTTTAGTTGCTCGAGAGATAATTGGGTCGGTCTGCAAAAAAACTAGCAAGAAAATGGAAGGGGGGGAGGAAGAATAACAGTCGGGTGTCGTGTGGAAGGAATTCGGGAGAGATTGTAGTTGGAGATGGGAGGAGAGAAGGAAAAGGCGAGAGAGAGTGAGAGATAGAAAGAGAGAGACAACAGGGGAAGGAAGATGATGAGATGAGAGAGACTGGATGGAAAATAGTCGCCAGAACTCTAGAAAGGCCATAGACCGATTGGACACTGATCCCGCTGAGATCTGAGTCTCAGGTTAGCGGGTTTATCAACATTCTCCAAAATAAACAGCTAGTTGGTGTTATCTGTCGACAAAACTCTAATGCTGGAGTATTAAGGTATTGAAGGAGGAGAGGAAGAAGAATGAGGAGAAAAATGGAGAGGCTGATGAAGGGGGAAAAGGGGGAAAAAGGGAGAGAGAAGAAAGAAGATAAAAAAGAGGTGTAGAACAGGAAGGGGAGAGGAGAATGATTGATTGGCTTTGATAAGGGCGGAGTTAGGATGTTTGGTACTCTCTACGATTCAACCTAAGAAGAAGGAGAAGAAAGAAGAGGAAAAAGGAGAAATAGAAGATGGAAGAGGAGGAGGAGGATGAGAAGGAGGAGGAGGATGAGGAGGAGGGGGGGGGAGGGGGAGGAGGAGAAGGGGGAGGAGGAGGAGGAGGAGGAAAAAGAGGAGGAGGAAAAGGAGGAGGAGGAGGAAAAAGGGGGAGGAGGAGGATGAGAAGCAGAAGAAGAATGAAAATCATAAGAAGGAAAAAGGGATGAAGAGGAACCTACAATAAAATTTGTAAATACGTTATTCTAGAAATCAGATTCAAGCTTGCCACTATAAAACCGCTGACGCTGCATAAAGTTATCTGCACAGTTACGACTTAGTTTCATGTATTGGATGCTATTAGGGTTTTGAAATGTTATCTATGGCTGTTTGAAAAAGTTTTTTCATCAGTTATTTTGTGAAATATGGGGGTTTAAAGTTGAAATTCAAAACAAGAAACTTTGAAAAAAATTAAGTCCAAAAACCCTGCGCACAGCCGTAAAACCAAGCTTGAGAAAACTAAAATTGATAAAAATAGACGAGCATAGTTTTCAAAAATGAAAGCTTATTATTGCGACAAAAAAGGGGACAAAAGCTCATGCTTAATAAATAATATTTCAAGTTCATGTTCTTTAGATGGTAGAAAAGGTAAAAATATTTGATTGCATAAATTATTAAAGAATACTGTACGATTTTACATTTATTTAATGAAAAAAAGTATTGAATTTCTTTTTTGGAAATAAAATTTCCTTACAGTGCCATCATGATAATGAGAATAGCAAAATGCGGGAAAAGATTTGTTCAACTGTTCATAGAGATGTGTGTGAATTTTTTATTTTCTGTTTATTTAACTTTAATTTATTCATTTCGTTTATTTTTTTCTTTACATTTTTAATATAAACATGAAGTTTGCAATGTATTGGTCAACTATAAAAAAATATAATTTATGAATTTTAATAAATTTATAACCTTATCTAAATTGCATTAAATTGGGTACAGAAATATTGGCTGCCATAAACTAAAACTGAATTTCAATTACATGACCTGTAAAATATTATGGTTGCCCATAGTTTAAATGACTTATGATTATTTTCATGTTAAAAGGGAAGGAATATCAACTATACAACACAACCTTCAAAATTCTAAAGAAAAACATGTAATACTTGTATTGAGTTGAAGTGAACTCATAGAATGAAATATTTTATCTCATAAATAAAAAATATTAATAATATATGAAATTATATAAGGAGTATTTTACAATCTAATATTAAAACTGGCACTGTATTTCACTTTTAAATAATGTTTTACTCACATATATTATTATTGGAGATGCTTGAGGAATGCATTACACTTCTGAAAAGAAGCTTCGTCAGCCAGAAGTGTAATGCATTCCTCAAGCATCTCCAATATATGTGAGTAAAACATTATTTAAAAGTGAAATACAGTGCCAGTTTTAATATTAGATTGTTCATTAAGTATTTCGTCATGGAAAACATCACAGAGTATTTTACGTACAGTACAGAGGCTGCTCCAGTGGATGGAACGTGTGGTGCTCGAACCAACCAAAACGTTTTGGTTTACCAATAGAAAATTAGAAAAATATTTCATTTAAAATAAAAATACAGCACCGGGAGCTAAAAAAAAATACCTTGGAGCCGCCTCCAAGACTCATTGGAATTTATGAGAAATAATGCTTGAGCTAGTCTTATAAATAAATCTCTTCTAATGAACACTGAGAATTCATAGCTCTTGTTCCCATTTAACTTTTGATATTATCTTTCCTTTGTGAATCATTTCAAATACTGATGAGTATTCAAAACCTAATCCAACGAACCTACTCCATTCCCTTTATATTTAGCAACTGTGGAATTTAACACCTACCAATTCTAAATTTTTAAACATTGCTCAATCAAGATCAGCAAACGTTACAAGAATCGAATTCTCACTGTACAGCAGGATTGATGCAGTAGATGAAAATATTTTTGTTTCAACTCTTTATGACCTATTTATTCAATGAGTTGTTAAATTGAGAATAGAATCTGTTGAAATCACAGGCAAATAGGTGAATTACTGAGCTTTTTCAATTGTATTAGCTGAATCTTTCTACTTATTCATTTTGAACCCAATGTGTATCTAAATCAATAATCAATAATTTAATTAGTTGATTAAATGGTTAGATATCTTGTCTTTACTTTTCAAGCACTTTACAAAAACAAATGTGCTGTGGGTAAAATTGAGTCATATGAGCCTTACATCACCCTTCCACTTGACCCTCAGTACCAATTGGAAAAAATATTTACAATATAAAAATAAAAAAAATAAAAAAACAGTTGAAATTGTGACTCACGTTATGGCGTGATGGCCGTTTTACTCTGAAGCATCGTCAGACGACACACAGTAAAAGTGTTTTTTAAGTTTTTATTATATCTAATATTAAAACTGACACTGTATTTCACTTTTAAATTATGTTTTACTCACATATATTGGAGATGCTTGAGGAATGCATTTCACTTCTGAAAAGAAGCTTCTTCAGGGGTTATGCTTTGTTGAGGTTAGGATGAGCGGCCATTATGTAGTTAAAAATTGCGTTTGATTTGAATTGTGTTTGGTCATTGAGTTGGTTCTATCTTGTTTATGGTGTTTGAATATTTCATATTAATATTCAAATACCATAAACAAGACAGAACCAACGTACTAATTTTTAACTACATAATGGCTGCTCATCCTAACCTAAACAAAGCATGACCCCTGGCGCCAGCCTGAGAAGCTTCTTTTCAGAAGTGAAATGCATTCCTCAAGCATCTACAATATATGTGAGTAAAACATTATTTAAAAGTGAAATACAGTGTTAGTTTTAATATTAGATTGTTCATTAAGTATTTCGTCATGGAAAACATCACAGATTTTATTATATATTAGTGGAAACAAAATGGATATTCAACATCATAAAAAAATTGTTTAGAAAGGAAACCTTGTTTATAATGAATAGAAATTGAAAACTATAAATAGATTCTTAGTGACAAGAATAGACTAGAAAATAGAATAAAAGAGAATATTGTAATTGTTCAATATCTATATTATTCTAAAATTCTTGGGGTGTTTATACAGTGGAGCTTCAATCTAGATTTATACTGTTCTATTTTAGCTTTTCTATGAGCTTCATGTATCTAAATACATTTTAAAACAGTACTAGTGTCCATAAGTGAAATTTGAACATTAATTTAGAAAAATGTAAAACATATCAGAAACCTGGCTTTGAGGCCAAATTTAGTGTTCCAAATCATTGCCGTTTTTATGAAATGTACACGGCTGACACACAACAAACACGCACACACACCTCCTCTCTCTCTCTCTCTTATTCTTCTCTTTATTTTCGGAGGATGAAGCCCACATAGGGATAGGTCTGAGACCTGTACGTGGTTAATGAATTGGATGATTCTGATTGATGAGATGGACCTACAGTTTTAGGTGGGTTCCTAACCACCGGGAAATGATTTTACAGCAGAGGACAGAGTCTTTTTGCTGGCCAATCTAATCGGTCACCCTTACAAAGAGCGCCCGGGAGTTACGTAGCTTATCTCTGATTGAACAGATACCTGCTGCGGCACTCGGCTGTCACTCCCCATAAACTATATAAACTGTTTATAGTTATTATATAAACTGGTTCAAGTATTTGCGTTATAGAATGTATTAAATGTTTCTGATATTTTCTAACGGAATGCATAATATTCGAGGTCGGCCTCGAATATTATGGCTGAAGGGGAGCTGGTGTCTAATTAGATAAAACTCTGGCTGGCTGCTGTTCCTCGAGTTCGAATCTCGTTCAGGCTTGGATAATAATAATATATGTTTTATTTCCATCTTTTGTATTAATACAAATTTAGAAACGTCAGAAAATACAAAATGTATCAACTATGTTTTCAAAATGCATACAGTACTGCAAAACTAACTACAAAAATATCTTAAAAGTAACAGTCAAATTTTAATAATCAGTTATCAATAATAAAAACAGATAAATTCAGTACGGTACTATCACTAGAGCTCATTGCCCAAAAGCTACAACAACAATAACAAAACAAATAATAATTGTCAAAATAGTCGGCCATTCACGCTTCACTCACATAACAATTATCAGAACTCTTTCAAGCTATAAAGGCATTTCTGAACCATGAATTCTCTGAGCTTTATTTGGAACTCCCTTCCAGTGCTTTAATGGTTCTAGGGAGTCTACTTTTAGTAGTTTATGCAACGATTTTATTTTGACCATTATTAAGGCACGAGTTAGATGTAAGTTATAACACGAGCGAATGCGAGTGTTATAAATATCTCACGAGTGCCTTAATGGCCAAATAAAATCGTTGCATACACTATTTTATCTACGACCACTAGTATACATTTAATTAAAACAATTTCATTTTACCTGTGACTGTCAGAAATACCTAACCTCTCATCTCAAATACAAGAAGTTATAGTAGATTGTTAGGTTAAAGTAGCTGGTGTAGCAGTTTGATGAAATCAGCTGATAGTTTCACAATATTGAATTACGATATTGATTCCATCAAAAATGCTTCTGATTGGTCCAGAACCCGTGTTATAATGTAGAACCTGTACTATAATGAGCTCTTTATGCAACGGGTTTCAAAAAGCATTTCGAAAAGACAGCTGTTTTGGCATCAATTGTGAAACTGTAATGTATACATTATGACATGGTCGTAGATAATAGTATATTACGTTACAAGTGCGGGAAATGGTGTTTAACATACGAGTATGATGAGTTAACGCACGAGACGAAGTCGAGTGCGGTATTATCGTACGAGTATGGTAAACATCTTCACGGACGAGTTACGTACGATATTTTTCGTCATACAAGTCTAAAATAGCAGATAAGTTGAAATAAGAAACTATAAATCATTGTTATACAAACATAACCTCAACACATCAACTCAAGGTGAAATGTGGCAATAATGGTTCTAGATCAGCTGATCTAGCTTTCGACCCAATGGTTTTTCAGTGAAGTGGTAGCCACAACCACCCATAGAGTGCGGTAATAATCATTTGATGATTTTTACCACACAGTGTACGGTAATAATCATCAAATTACATCAGCTGTTTTTGATTTCTGTAAACAGCTGTTTACCACATTGATTGCTTGACTGGTAAACTGTCCATAACCTACAAGTATGACGAAAAAAATATTACCCCATTCAACATTGGATCTCTCTCACTGCTCACCCTGACTCTATTTATATAAAGGGAAGTGATAGCCGCGAGCCATAGCAGGTATCTGTTCAATCAGAGAGATAAGCTGCGTTCTCGTAGGTCCTGTTTGTAACGGTGACCGATTAGATTAGCCAGCAAAAAAGACACTGTTCTCTGCTGTAAAATCACTTCCCGGTGGTTCGGAACCCACCTAAAACTGTAGGTCCGACTCATCATCCAACTCATTACCCACGCACAGGTCTCAGACCTATGTGGGCTTCATCCTCAAAAACAAAAAAAAAATATTGAAATTACGGTGATTATTGCTTTTAAACAGATCAACACTTTTACTAACAAGATTACTTTATAAACTTACAGCGAATATACTGTTAATAGATGCTTACTCCTGAAAAAAGGCACACAAGATTCAGTGAAGTCCATCCCAAAAGCAAATCTTAGTGCTCGCATCTGAGCAATCAAAACCCGATTCATATACTTTGCTGCAGCGGATGTTTTCACCATAAATCTTTTAAACAATACATACATCTCAAGACCAATGTAGCCATCATCCACAAAAAAAAATTAACACCATATACAATAATTCTGTAAATTCCTAGTGCAACACACATTTTCCATTTTAATTTTTTTTGTTTTTCTCAAGCATTCACGATTCCTCCAGTACCTCTGTACTATATAAGTGCAACTCGAACTCAACCTATTCAGTTGTGTTCAACATAATAATTGAGTAATCATTGTCAGTGGAGTGATGGATGCAGACCGCCTACTGGAGCAGACCAGGGAAGACCAGCCGACTGTGAAGCCAGAAGCCAGAAGTACAGTAGTTGCACTGCAGTAAGTAGGAAGCGCCAAGCCAAGCGCCATCAAACAACAACAAGAATTACTGCTCTTCATTTTCTTATTTTACTTTCTTCTTCTTCTTCTACTTCTTCTCCATCTTCTTCCAAGCCGGCAGCCGCCGCTAGCACTGGAATTAATTAAGCTGCAGGTAATCTGTTACCAAACCATCGACTGGAAAACTCTAAAACGGAATTCTAGGCCATGACCTACCACCCACCCCTCTCCCTCAGATTCTACTACTTCTCTTCATCATCCTTCTTCTTATTCTTCTTCATCTTTTTGTGTTTCTCCTTTATTCCTATTCTGTTTATACTTTAATCTTCTTCTTCATCTTCCATCTTCTTCATTTTTCATCTTCTTCTTTATCTTAATTTTTCAATATTCTCCTCCTCCTCCTCCTCGACTGTATTCTATCTTGTTCTCCTTCTTGTTCCATCTACTTATTTTCTTCTCTTCCTTCTTCGTCAGCTACTTATCTGTATATTCTTCTTCATATTTCTTCTTCTCATTCTTCTCCTCCTCCCCCCCTCCTCCTCCTCCTCAACTTCATTCTATCTTGTTCTCCTTCTTCTTCCATCAACTTCAATTTTCTTCTTCTCTTCCAACGTCTGCTTTTTTATCATTCTTCTTCTCCGTAATATTTCTCCATCTTATTCCTATTCATACATATTCTTCGTCTTTTTTATTCTTCTTCTTTTCTTCTTCCCCTCCTCCTCCTCCTCAACTTTATTCTATCTTGTTCTCCTTCTTCCATCTTCTTCGTCTTCTTTTTCTCCTCTTCCTTCTTCGTCTGCTTATATCTTTTTTATTCTTCTTCATAATTTTTCTTCATCTTTTTTATTCTTATTCTTTGTCTTTTCTTTATTCTTGTTCTGCTTCCTTTTTCTCCTCCTCCTCCTCCTCCTCCTCCTCCTCCTCCTCCTCCTCCTCCTCCTCAATGTAATTCTATTTTGTTCTTCTTCCATCTACATCTACTTCTACTTCTTCTTCTTCTTCTCTTCCTTCTTGCCGGCTTTTCATCTTTTTTATTATTTTTCTTCTTCATAATGTTTCTTCTTATTCTTCATTTTTATTTTATGTCTTTTTTTTCTCTTCTTCTTCCCTCAATCTCGTTCAGAGGCAAGCATTTTCCACATTATAATATAGAAACAGAGCACGACTATCGAGACTTAGACAAACTAAGCTTGAAAAGTATTCCACTAATGCCTTCCTGGTACAAGAGTCACATCCATATCGAAATAGTCTCAAATTTAAGTATTGAATAGTGTAACAAACCGTTAGAAATGAAAGACTGTGTTGTCTTTCATCAGGATTTGTTGTTACGCTATTTCTGTTTGATTTATTTTAGGAAAAAAGTTAGAATTAGACCTATACATTCACAAATTCATGTTTGGTTAATTAATCAATTATTTTTATAGTTCGGAACCCAACTAAAATAGTAGGTCCACCATGTTCCCCGTAACATGGCACAAACGGCGAGGTGGAACTACCCGTAAGGGTCTCCCCACAATTAAATGCCATACGCTTATTATTATTATTATTATTATTATTATTATTTTATCAATTATTCAATATTAAAAACTCACCTTTTGAACTTGACCCCAAAACGATTATCTTTAGCAATTAACTAAACGGTAGTTAGTTACCATAAATTTTTAAAGTATCTTTTCTTAGAGATTATAATGCTACTGAAATATTAAAAATCTGGAATTACCACAAAAGTTAGAATTATACATTATAATAACATGCTAGAATTATGCATTATAGAAACATGTTATCAGAAAATGCGGTCTTGGACATGAAATGGATAATATAGGACGATGAATTGTTGATAGTAGATATTATAGCACATAATATTTTCAACTATACGATTATAACATTGAATTATACAGTATTAATAAAAAAATTATTCTCATTTAAATTGAAGGTGAGTAAAAATTGAAGCATTCCTCAAAATAGATGATATAGATGAGAACCTAATAACCCATGGTATTCAAAAAACCTATTATTGAAAGTTATTTTTTTTTGAGGATGAAGCCCACATAGGTCTGAGACCTGTGCGTGGGTAATGAGTAGGATGATGGCGATTGATGAGTTGGACCTACAGTTTTAGGTGGGTTCCGAATTTATTCCCTTTATTAATCTAATTTCTAATTTTATTTAAAGAATTCTTCTAGTAGAATCTTAGAATATTCTTCACCATAGCTAAGAAGCTAGTGCCATATACAAATACATAACTATATACAAATAACAATATTTTTATACTGTTTTGTTTCAATTAACAATTTAAAAATAAACTTTTGCAATAACTTAAATGATTTTAATTATATCTTGTACACAAAAATACCAAGTAGACTGTGCTATAGGGTTTTGGTCATACTTTTTTAAAGTATCTTGGAAATTTTTATGCTACTGAAATATTATCTAGTGCAATGAGAATTTTTCACCAATTATTTGAATGAATGAAATTTTATTAGTCATAACATTTTTTACATGATGTTTTCATACATTTATATACATTCTTATCGTAATAAAATTTTGAACCCCGACGTTACAAAGAACCTGTGTAGAATGGTACATATGAACTTAAAACTTAGAACGTGAAAACTCCATAAGGGCTGGAAGCTGGTAAAGATATCTATCATTCATGGTATTATTAGAGACAGTGATAGATAATAAAAAATATAAATTAACACTAATAAAAGATTTTCTGTGATATGAGCGATTAAAGTTGAAATTTCATGTTTACCTTGTAACAAATCTTAATTTAACTTGAAATCTTCTTCTTCTTCTTTCTCTCTCCCCGGTTTGCCTCACAGCGTCGGGGTAGTCTCGGACAGCCTCCTCCAGTTGTCTCGATCTGCGGCCAGTCTCTTCATCTGCGCCAGGGTCCTGCCTCTTTCCTCTCCCAATCTTCTTATGTGCTCATCATATGAGTACCTAGGACGTCCTCTCTTCCTTCTCCCTCCAACGACCACATTCGCATATTGTTTCACTTTCCGTTCATTGTCCATTCTTTGAATGTGACCCCACCATCCTAATTGTTTTTTATCCATCACTTCTTTCACATCTTTCATTCCTATTTCCTCCCTGATACGGTCACTTCTTATTCTATCTCTCAATGTCTTGCCAGCCGTTTTTCTATGGCACTTCATTGCTACAGCCCTAATTCTGTTCATCTGCTGTTGCTTTAAGGGCCAGGTTTCTGCACCATACAGGACTATTGGTTCAATAATGCTTTTATAGACTCTGTTTTTTACTGTGGTACTCACTTCTTTCTTCCCAAAAATACAATTTCTGGTAGCATAGAAGGCCCGGCTAGCTTTTGAGATTCTATTTCTTAGTTCCTCATCTATTTTCCCATCTTCATTTATGACTGTACCCAGGTACTCAAATGACTTCACCTGTTCCATTATCTGTCCCTCAACCTCTATAGTCATTCTCTCATCTTCTATCCCATTGACTACCATCACTTTGCTCTTATTAATATTCAGTGTCATGCCTTTCCTTTTGATCTCTTCATTCCATTCAATTAAAGCTGCCTCCAGTTTTCTCTCAGAGTCAGCGATCAAAACTATGTCATCTGCAAATAATAAAGCTTGAGCAAATATGGGCCTCAAGTTCCAACGTCCCACCATCATTCTGTCAGTTCTGCGTTTGCAGATTTTATGAATTTCGTCCATTATCATTACAAATAGTAGTGGACTTAGACTGTCCCCTTGTTTGATTCCTTTTCTCATTTCGAAAGGTCTTGATGTCTGTCCACAAGTTCTAATCACTGCAGTCACATTATTAAAAACACTCTTTATAGCTCGCTGTAATTTTTGTGGTACGTTCTTGGCTGCCAGTGTTTCCCATATAACTTGTTTTGGTACCGTGTCAAAAGCCGCTTTAAGGTCCAAGAATGCCAGATATACTCGTTTTCCTTTTTCTATAAACTTGGAACAGATCGATCTTATTGAGAAAATATGGTCTTGAGTCTGCCTGGTCTGAAGGCACATTGTTCCTCCTCAAGCTGTTCTTCCACTACACTTCGCAATCTTTTCTCTAAAATTCTAGTGTAACTCTTGAGTACAACTGATGACAAACACACTGCTCAATAGTTCTCGCAATCCGTTGAGCTGCCTTTTTTATAAAGTGGGATAATAATATTTTGTTCCCATTCCTTCGGGATCTTCTCTTGCTTCCAAACCTCCTGCAACAATTTAGTTAGGCTATTCAAGAGACATTCACCCCCTTTCTTGAGGTATTCAGCTTGAATCTCATCCATTCCTGCTGCTTTCCCGCTCTTTGATCTTTGAATAGTATCCCTCACTTCCTCTTTTGTTATTTCAGAAATGATTTGTTGTACATCATTACCCATATCTATATTCGCATCTTGCTCAAACCTATCTCCTTCAAACTTATCTTCAAAAAATCTTCTCCATGTTTCAAGTACATCTTGAGTGGCAGTCATCAGCTCCCCTTCCTTATTCTTTATACATCTTGCCTGTTTTCCAAACTTCCCACGAATACTTCTGCAAACTGTCCAGAATTTCTTCACATCACTCTTATAGTTCTCATTTATTTCATTTCCAAATTCCTCCCAGGCCTTCATCTTTGACTCTTTGACTAATCTCTTTGCCTGGTTTCTGCACTCTATGTATGTCAGCCAATCTTCACTTCTTCTAGACCTTATGTATTTTCTATATGCCTTCTTCTTGTCTTTTACTTTCTGTTTAACTTCTCCTGTCCACCATTTTGTTCTTCTCTTGAATTGTCCCACTGTTCTTCTACCACACACTTTATTCGCTGCTTTTAGTAAGGCTTCCTTTATCGTTTTCCACTGAAACTCAATATTAGTGGACAGATCTTCATTTGTTATTTGAGCTTCTGATAAAGCTATTTCTCTCTCCACTTCAGCCTGAAATTCATTCTGCTTATCCATCTTTTCCAATTCCTCACTTTTGACTCTCTGATAGCTTCTGTGTTTTATTGTGGCTTTTCTTTGGAACCTAGTGTCAGCAACAAGAAGTCTGTGATCTGTGTCAATCTCTGCACCCCTTATAACCTTCACATCCTTGACTGCATATCTCATGGTAGATGGATACAGAAAGTAATCGATGATACTTTGCATGCCTCTGCCCTCAGCTACAAAGGTGATTTTGTGGATAGTTTTATGGATAAACCAGGAATTGCCAATCAGCAGCTGGTGACCCATACAAAATTCCAATAGACGCTTTCCATTATCATTCAAGACAGACTCACCTGCATGCCTTCCCATACAACCATGCCAACGTTTATCATCATCTCCTATTCTTCCATTAAAATCACCCATTATAAAGGTTTTGCGACATGTCTCTACTTCTGCTACTGTTCTACATAGCTCTTCCCAGAATTCATCTTTCTCCACAACATCTGCATCATCTGTTGGACCATAGACCTGTATAATGGAAATTTTTACTGACAATTCAAGATCCATTCTCATAATCCTGGGACTTTTGGCACTCCATCCACTTACCAAGTTGTTCATGTTTCCATCAACTATGATACCAACTCCACCCTTCAATCGTCCCGCATCTGTTGTACCTGAATATCTGAGCACAAAACCCTCATCTAATTGTTTCTCACCACAACCCCTTTTTCGAATCTCACTAATTCCTAAAACACTCATTTTATATTTTTTCATCTCTTCTACAATTTCTACTTCCTTTCCATTCAAAGTGCGCACATTCCAGTTTCCAAATCTTAAAAATGTCTTGTCCAATCTTTTATTCCGAATATTCCTGTCCTGTCCGAGGCTAATTGTTGTTCTCTGAATCCGATGTTTACCGACGTGTGGGGGATTAGCCCAACGACGCCGGGTTCGGAGTACTTCTTAGTCTGGCTCCTACCCCTCGACCTGTCCGGCTTGGGAGGCCCTACCAGTAGTTAGACTACCGCCGGCATAGCTCTCAGGGTCATAGGAACGCGCAAGCCCCTCCACCAACAACAAGGTCTTGTACTCCTTAGGAGGGGAACTTGAAATCTTTTGAGCAAAAACTGAAAAATCTTGAAAGATTGACTTTTTACAAACTTCTAAAAAAATATGAAGCATCTATCACTTACAAACCAGTTTCCTCTTTCACAAAATAACTTTACTTGGCCAATGCAAAATAATTTTGTATAAACGCGCCTGAATCATCAGACTGTGAAAGCAATCACGAAGCCATCTTCAAAGAGCATGGAAATTAAGATAATCGCTTCTGCGAATATTTTATTCATTGAAATCGGCGGTAGGCGACCGCCAAATCTCACAAACAACAACAACAACAACAACAACAACAACAACAACTAGGCCAATGACAACGTCGCAGCGGTGAAAATTGAAAGAAAACTGGCAATTAGGCAGGCGGCCAATGGGCGCACTTCCCGCCATTATTATTGTTTTTGATTGGCCGACGCTTTCAATTGAATTCACACGGAAAGGCTGAGAAATTATTATGAAATGGAAAGGTCGGATTATTCTCGCTTCAAATGATGCACAAAGCTCTGAGAGAGAGAGAGTGAGAGAAAAGGGGAGTGAGAGAGAATGAGCGATCACCTTGGATTCGCTTCAATCCCAGGTCACAGTGGAACGCTACTCGTCATTTTTAACTAGTTTTTAACACGGATAAAGCTTCAACTACCGTTGAGATAGAGTGAAACAACGACCATGAGAATTATTGAAAATAACATTTTGAAAAAAGAGCTACAAAGCAAAAAATATCAAGTTTGGAACAGAAACAAAATCAACTTGAGGGAAAATCTTCAAGAGAAAATCATGCTAAGTGTAATCAAAATAAATAACGGTAGTTGATTGTATAAATTAAGATTAACAGTAAATTATAGTTTATGGATTTTATTTTTGTTTATTATTGGATTTCTGTTATTGTAGGCTATTTCAATATTTTTCATTTTTTGCATGATTTGAATATTATGAATGTTTTGTATTCTATAAATACATACAATAAAGTACCTTGCTTCAGTCAACAATTTCTAAACCTTTCTAGTAACTGAAATTACAAGTACGGCACTAATAATATCTATACCATTATCAATCTCAATCTGAATTTTTTTTCTGAGGATGAAGCCCACATAGGTCTTAGACCTGTGCGTGGGTAATGAGTTGGATGCTGGTGATTGATGAGTTGGACCTACAGTTTTAGGTGGGTTCCGAACCGCCGGGAAGTGATTTTACAGCAGAGAACAGTGTCTTTTTTGCTGGCCAATCCAATCGGTCACCGTTACAAACAGGACCTACGAGAACGCAGCTTATCTCTATCTGATTGAACAGATACCTGCTACGGCTCGCGGCTATCACTTCCCAAACTGTGAATCTGTTTGTGAATTTCTATTCATGCCTTTGGCCTTCAGCGATTTACAGACTAAAATCTCTTCATTAATATATCTATAGAAACCTTCTTCTTTCACAGAAAATTATTAACTTACTTTAACATCAGTTTCAAAAATTGAGTTGTTAGACTTCAACAACTTTATACAGTAGTTTTTCCCTTTCAATAAATATTAGTGAGAACGAGAATAAAATATTCAAGGCATTAAATAAATAACTTTATGCAACCTAATTATAGGATTCAAATACTCTCTGATACAAATATTGACTTATTAGTAATCTGGCTAAATAATAATGGTGATTGTATAATAAACTAAGATATACTATATTATCCCTGTGTAAAAGTGGGATTGGACTGTCAAACATATAGCTTCAGAATTTGTTTCGGTGCGCTTGGCATACTGATACAATTCTGTTAGCTCAGTGAGGAAAGCAATCACAAACTACCTCACTCCTCGTTTGTGTAGTACGCTCTTTGGACTAAAAAATTAGCGTTGAGGTCTGAAGAGTCACCTACAGTCAAATCGGCTATGGAACTATATACATACATACATACTATATTATGGTTTTACTCAATGAGAAGACCAATGATGATGTACCACATGGACTGTAAGAGCCATGTTATGAGAAACATTGTGGACATACAATTTCAAGTGGGTAACAATTCATAGACTTAATTGATACTTATACATTGAATATGTATATGTGGGTTCGGAACCCACCTAAAACTGTAGGTCCAACTCATAAATCACCATCATCCAACTCATTACCCACGCACAGGTCTCAGACCTATGTGGGCTTCATCCTCAAAAAAAAAAAAAAAAAAAAGAATAAGGGTTTGTATTTAAGATGTAGCACATTTATTTTTACAGCCAATTTAGTAGCAAATTCAATTTATTTAAAGTAAACATTTTAAAATTATATTCAGAAGTTTGCTGAACCGCATTGATATGGGATAGAATTCTGTTCAAAATAACTGCTACCTACTTTTCCAACCATGTACAGTAGGTTTAATATGCAATAGAGCGGATGAGTGGATTAGCAGAAGAATTTAAGGTCAATGCGCATGCGCCGCCAGCCCCCTTACAATACACCAACCACTTCGTCTCATCTATTTAGGCCACGCCTCCCTGCGCCAACTGCTTCATCCCATATTAATACTACTGTACTGTTTTTCAGTTTTAAAAAAATACAGACTATCCAATTCACAAAAAAGCATCTTATCTACTATTCAATTTACAGTGCAAATAGTTCTTTATTTCCTCTTTAAAAAACAAGTACATAGGTAATGACAATAATTTTGAGAAAAAAAAATATTCTTCACATGGGCTAATTTACTTATTAACTACAGTATGCGTATTGTATGTAGTTAAATAGCCAATTTCGACTGTAGGTGACTATACTTAATTCCATTGGGAAAAATAATAATCTATACTCAGACAGGATATATATCTAGTCTTTTGATAATTCATCACATCTCAATTCAAATGCAGTAGAGCAAGAAAATAGTCAATGAAGTTTCTCTTGCCTGATGAAATTAAACGTTTTGAAATAATTTCTGCATGCAGCTTGAATAGCACTAATTGAATTGAATTGAAGATTTGAACAAACAGCAGCACAGGCGCTTCTCAATGTTTGATCAAGTGTTAAAAGATGATTCAAACGCTTACATATGCCACCTTTCAATTTTTGCATGTGATAGACTGATACTGTTTTCTGAAAAGTTGCGAGTTGAGGAATAGAGTTGAGTTGAATGGAGTTGCAAATTGAGTAATGGTATTGGAATGAGAAATAATTTCAAATTAAGATTTAAATTATTAATTCTTTGAATCTAAACAAACAAGTCGTCAACTACACACACACACAATTGCATATTTAGTGTATTTTTATTTTGGATGATGCTCACATGAGTCTAGAGACTTATGCGTGAGTAATGACGTAGATAGGTGACTGATGAGAAACATCCATCTGAATTAGATTCAAACTCAGGCTGCAAAAAACGAAGCCAGCCAGAGTCTCATCTAATCAGAGTTTAAAGTATTCAAATCACAACTAACGTAGACCTTGCATTGTACAAATGTTTCAATATTTATTTGAATCTAAACAAACAAGAGGTCAATTACAATTGAATTTAAATCTTTACTCTGGTATAAAAATGTATAATGCCATTAATAACAATTTAAAAACGGAGACCAACTTAAAATTGTTTCGGAGCAAGGTGTCACAGATACTGGTTAGGAGCTGCCCTTACAGTGTTAAGGACGGAATAAGGACATTGGCGGGTCGTAGAACCTGAGAGGATGAATCAGATGCATGCTTTCCATCCATGACATCCTCCAGTTCATTTGTTTTTTCCAGAATGGAACTGGAGGATTAAATGCATTTTGTTCGGCGAGTTTCAGTGGTCAATTTTAGATTGTGACCTGCGGGCTGGTTGATGGCTCATGTGATTGTAAATGGGTTGTCAATCAGCCTGTAGATTGGTCTGGACGAAGTTGCACTTGCTCCGGGGTGCCAGGGAGCACGTGCAACATAATATAAGATTTTATAATTGACTAAACCGGTAAAAGTTTGTTTATATTGTTGTAATAATTGATATGGATGTATTTGACGTGTGGCATGTTGTTTGGGCTCCGCTCAGGTGTGCAACTTAACGCCATAAATAATAATAATTAATGTATTAAAGTATAGACTATGTATTGTAAAATTTTATTGTATAGCCAAGGCTGGATACTTACTGGGGATTTTTCATTAATTTTGGTCTCAATTTTTCTTTTTTATAATAATATTCATTATTTTTTCAATAATTTCGTTTATATAATCAATTTCTTTAGTGAGTTGTATATCTTCATTTCATTGAGCTAGTGCCCAAGCGCTAAAGATGAACAACATAGTTTGAAAAGCGTCCGCGAATCACCAATAGTTTGCCTCAAATATTGAAATCCATGGATGCAAATACTATTATGAGTAAACTCTTGGTTCTCAGGTGTTCAACTTGGCTATTTGAAAACATTGAATAAAATTGAACAGTTTTTCACTTGGAAGGAATTTTTAAAAATGTGGGCACATTCAAATAAAATTAACCTAAAGTTTGGATTCATTTAAAAATTAGTAAAAAACAGAAGTCGGCTATGTCAGTTGTATCTTTACTTGGTTGTTTTGTGTATAAATTAATTTAAAAATTTGTAAAAAAGAACAGAAGTCGGTTATATCAGTTGTATTTTTGCTTGATTGTTTAGTGTAATAAACTGTAAAATTTACTCTCCCAGCAAACTAACTATGATTTCATGTTTATTTAACAAGGTTATTCAAGGTCGTTGCAAGATTACTGCAAGTTTTTAAGGTTGTGCAGTAGGGTTTTGGTCATATCTTTTTCAAGTCTCTTTGGCTGGAGATTGTATGCTATTAAAATATAATGTTTTCTGTTGCAATAATATTTATATTTTTTTTAATTAGAAAATTGTTTCTATTGCAGATCACCCCCAATATGTATTAACAATTTCGCACAGGCAGTAATGCCTATGTAGAATTAACTATTTCGTATTTATTTCCTCTTTAAGTGGTAGTAGTTTGTATGTATTTTTTATGGGAGTGATCATTTTTTCATTTTACACTAATAATAATAATAAGCGTATGGCTTTTAATGGTGGGGAGACCCTTACGGGTAGTTCCACCTCGCCGTTTGTGCCATGTTACGGGGAACATGGTGGACCTACTATTAAAAGCCATACGCTTATTATTATTAGTGTAAAATGAAAAAATGATCACTCCCATAAAAAATACATACAAACTACTACCACTAAAAGAGGAAAGAAATACGGGGAACATAGGTGGGTTCCAAACCACCGGGTAAGTGATAATAAAGCTTGTAACATCAAGTCATTGAAACACGGTCACCCATCCAAGCGCAGTCTTGTGCGGTCGTGACTGAACATCACGACCACTTGAACACCACGCTCACCGCATGACCAATCACCACCCCCATTTTACACTGAAAGTTTGTTACACAAATTAATTTTTTGTTTGAAATAAACCTGAATTTGAATTGACAACCATCTTTATTTCTTTCTTACTCAAGTACGAGTTTTGCTTATCCTATGCATCCAATTTCATTCAACTCCAACCAGACTAAACAAAACCCGCCATATACGTTTCTAAATAGGAATCAACTTTCTGGCCAATCAATTCCAACTCCTAGTTAGACTTGGCAACGGGGGTCACATATCCTAATCAACGTAGCTAAGTAATACTTGCGGTTGTGTAATGACTACTCAATAGTAGGCTAAGCCGATGCATTGAATTCACCCCGAGGCTCACATAGTTAAGTCTCCGCTCTCAGAGCGCCAATCACAACTGATATTTCATAAAAAGATTTAAAGCTGAACGCGTCCAGAGCTCAGTCTAGGCTTTTCCACGGCTAAACAGGTTTTTATCTGCATTCTTAATCTTTCCACTGCTGTTAGATTGGTATTCTATTAAACAGCTGACGACTGTTGCCCAACTGCTGGAGATTTATGGAGTATCCATCCATATCCATGAAACGGTGGCTAGGTCCATTCTCCTTACTACTTACTGGTCAACTCCTAGTTGATGATTACTGAGTCTAGTCAGTCATTGCAACCAGTTGAAATGTCAACCAGCAAGCCACTTGTTCCTTCATAAAAAGTTATTTTTATCAGGCGGTCTGATAAAAACACTCCCATCAGTCTTGTCCTTGAACAAAACCCATTAAATGCAACACTAATTTTATTCAAAACCGTTCAAATTGAGCAATCTAATTAATGAAGTGCTGGAAGTTTTCATTATTGGTGCACACCGGTTTGTATGTCAACTACAGAAGCCGAGCTATTTTCACATTGATAATAATTATTTTTATAAGTTATAGTGCGGTAGTTTATTTTGTAGAATGTTTGTAATAATTTTTGGCAAATAAATAAATTCATTCAATTTCTTTCATTGAGTGAAGACCACACTGAAAAGAAAACTGAATCTGAATCAATTAACTAGGAAGTAACACTGATAAGCCGCGTCTCCACCAACCGAACATGCTCGGCGAACAGTGTTCGCTGGAATCAGCTGATGTCGCCGAAAACTTTTTGGAGTTGGTTTGGTGTGGACGCCTTCTCGAACATTATGATCGGTGTGGTGGGAATAGTGGCGGGAACCTGCTGGTCGTCACTGTTCGCTCACAGACCGAACATTTCAATTGAACTCACGAACATGTTCGGTGACCCATATGTTTAACGTTTGTCCGTTTTTTGTATTAGCCAAAATTGTTCGGAAGACATGTTCGGTTGGTGGAGACGCGGCTTTATGGAAGCAACAATTTTTTATAAAAATGGAATAAATGCGGTTTGGTCAATTCCACAAATTTTTATCCTTGTTTGATTTTTTTTTGCTGATGATGCCCACATGAGTCCGAAACTTGTGCGTGGGTAATGAGGTAGATGATAACATATAGATGCCAGACGGAGGAGCGGCATTCGAACCCATGACCGCTGAAACGACAGTTGTGTCCAATTATGGAGTTCATAGACGTAGTAATTTTTTTTCCCGGAGGATGAAGCCCTCATAGGTCTGAGACCTGTGCGTGGGTAATGAATTGGATTATGGTGATTGATGAGTTGGAACTACAGTTTTAGGTGGGTTCCGAACCACCGGGAACACATACAAATTTGAAAATTCAATAATCGGCCAATTTCGTTTTGGTGAATCCAGGTTTTCGGATTATCGGTCCTCACTAAAAGCGCCATTTTAGTCCAACCTAGGGGGGGGGGGGGAGCTACAAAAAAAAAATCGGTCAGATTTGTTAAAAAATGTATATTTAAATTGCTCGAATTTTGACCCAATTGTATTCCTTATAACTATGCTATCAAGTGATTCCAATGAAGACATATTCTGCTCAATATATTAGTACACGCATATATATATATATATCAATACACGCATTTTTATATCATTTTTGGCATATCTCGGCCCCCTTCCCTCTCCAAAAGGTGCCCCTGTCCTCATTAGCGAGGTTCTACTAGACAAATCTATATATATCTCAATCTATAAAATCTATAAAAATCGTACGTATTTCAATCAATATAAATGCCATCTTCAGCGGCGTACACAGTACATAAGTTCATCATGCAATAAAACGCATCAATTGTAACTCACAAAGTTCATTACGTCATATTCCTCTACACACAGCTGTCACTTAGTTCTTTATTGACGATCATTTTCTACCATCCATTCCAGACTGTCTGGATACTGGAGATATGACTCACCCAAGAGAGAAGAAGTGATGAAGAAGGAATAACAATAAAGAAAAAAGGGTATTGTCCGACGGGGAATGAAATATACTTCCTTTTTGAAAGTTTGAAGCGACAGAAGTGTACGCTAGTCTACGTTGAATTCTGAATGTCCTGTGTTGTATGCATGATTGGCGGTAAAAGCGGTTGAAACGCTGTGACAAATAGTTTGGAGACGCTATGCGACTATCAAGTAGCCAGTGCGATGAATAGCTCAGCAGACACCTAAGCCATATAACTTTCAGGTCCGTCTTCTTTTTTTTAATAATATAATAATAATGATAACAATAAAAATAAAAAATAACAATAATAATAATAATAGTGATAATAATAATAAGGCGTACCGAAAACGGATATAGATTACAGAGAACGTCCAAGGTTGAAGAATATTCCAATAAAGAGTCAGATATGAGGAAAAGAATTTTATGGTCACATCATGAGGCTTCCAGACAATAGACTAACAATTAGAAACTATGTAGCGTCACTTGTCAATGGAGGAGAATGGATACAAAATGTTAAAAAAGACCTAGTACTGGCCAAAATAACCAACAGAGAAATTAAAAATAAAAAAAACTTCAGAATAAAACTTTATAAATGGGAAGTTATATCAGAGACAAAACCTCCAAGAGTTGGAACAAAATGGAGTGAAGAGAGAAAAGCTGAATTCGAAATGAACAAAAAATGAAAAGCTGGTGGGCAAACAAGGAAAGTTCAAAAAATTAACCATCTTTACTCAGTGTCTTCCACTCTGGGAGTTTTACTTCTAATAATAATAATAATAATAATAATAATAATAAGCGTAAGGCTTGTGTTGATGGGGAGACCCTTACGGGTAGTTCCACCTCGCCTTTTGAATAATGTTATGGAGAACATGGTGAACCTACTATTTTAGATGGGTTCCGAAACACCGAGTAAAGAATAATCAAGATTATAACATCAAGTCATTGACTCACGGTCACCCTTCCAAGCGCAGTCTTGAGCGGTCGTGACTGCACATCACGGTCACATGAAAACCAAGCTCACCGCGAGACCAATCACCACCCCCAAAATAATATTATGATAATTTTCAGACGATGCGACATTACATTGGTGAGAGAAAATTACAAACGCTCTCAATCGTTTTGCAATTTCACCCCTTCCTTTGACCAGTTTGAACAAAATAGAGACTGAAAAGCTATCAAGAGGCTGATGAAGCTTCTCCTTAGAAGCGAAATGCATTCTTCCAGTTCAAGTGAGTAAAAATCATAATTTAAATAGAAATACAGTGACAGTTTCGATATTAGCAAACAATAATGCAATAGTATCTCTCTAAATCTGACAGCCTAGAAGGTTGGTTATTCTTAGAAGTATATGAAAATAATTATAATAACCTTGAAAAAATGTAGTAATTAAAGCAGTATTGGGAAAAAACTTGCTTCTTACGTATAACATTTGAATTTTTCTTGAATCAACGAATAAGAAAAAAGATAAGACCAATAAGAAATTTGGTCTTTCTAGTCTTAATTGGACTTCTACAAGACCAATTTGAAAAAGTAGGATTAGCAACCGAAAAGCCAAAGTAATTTACTATTGTAATAATGGTTCTGGTAATAGGTTTTTAGCAAATCTTAAATTTTAGTCTGTGTTAACCTTAATGTTTTGGACAATGTAACATTCAAAATTTGTGAAGGGGGCAGTTTTGGACTTGAGTATGTTGCGCCTTCACATTCGTTGTAAATTCGTCACAATAAATAATATTACAGTAGAGTTAATAATAACAAACACACTCCATTTTCAAGGAAAAATATTTTTTTCTATTCTCCAATACTTGGAAATTCGTCAAATTCAATAACACTATAATTTCAAGTGAGTTTTGACTTTTTTGCTATTTTTGACACGTAATAATGATAAGCAGATACTGCGTGACCAACCTAAAAATAATCAATAGATTTATTACAGGTTAACATTGAAAGCATAACATTAGTCTACCTGTATATTACCGTAGTTGTATATCTCGTTGTGAACAGAATTCTATCTAATTTAGATTACGGGATGGGAGATGAGGTGTTTTGGAATTTAAAGCTTCGACATAAACTACAGAAATAGAAGAAGTTTTTAAAATGGAAAACACCTGAGAATAACTCGAATTATTGTATAATTTTTGGTAAGGACTCCATAATAAATTATAACACAAAAATCTGATGAACAGCATAAAACAGAGTCAGTAAAATATACAGTATATTGGTTTTAACATTGGTACTATAGCATTGTTTTAATTTTTTGCTTGTTTACACACGGCTATAATGTAATTGAAATACATTTTTAGTCAAATCGCACTAACATCTTCAACCAGTTTGGTTATTGTTGTCATTTTCACAATATTAATAGCTATATTTGTCAAAACAACAGTTTTGCATTTTTGAAAAAAATGTATGGGTGTAGTAATCAAAATAAAATGTGCTAAAAATTTGCTGAGGAAAGTGAACTACTTTTGTTTAGAAGTAATATTTCTCTAGAAAAGGGATTGTTTTTTTTTAGATTATACCGGGTCTCCAAACAACGGCCCGCCAGCGTGATCAATCCGGCCCGTGACAGCTGAGACTCATATTACCTTTTTCTAATAATTCTACTTTTCATCAATACATCATTTTACTATAAGATTTAGCATATCAGGTGCATGTTTGCTGAGGGCGTGGCGCATTCTTGACGAGATAAGTGGTCCGCAGGCTCGCTACGCTCGCCTCAACTGTCCGAGTGGGCTCAGTGACGGGAGAGGAAAGTTTATATATTTAAAAATTATCAATTTTTGTTTACAAAAATTTCGCCTTGTGAAATACTGAACAGTTTACTTGAAACTCATCTAGAGTATTAAATGAATTAAACCTTCAATGCCATATGGTTATTGAGAATCGGTGATTAAATAAGTTTTAAAAAATAGTTTATTTTAAGCTTTAGAACCCATATGAAATTCAACATTTCAACTTATTCAGCCACGTACTTTCTTAGTTCAGGAAAATCACTTTGTTTTCAAATGGAATGGGGGTGAGGACAAAAATTAATACCTCTAAACAGATCTCAGCCCAAATTGCAGTCGCCAGTCCGCCTAGTAGCGTCTGAAACGCTTAGCGAACGCCTAAGCGTCAGGACGGACAAGCGTCATGAACAAAAGCTGAGCCCAAACCACCAACACCCAGCCAATTTATTCTTGAAGCCTAACTGTCGTAACGCTCTCAGACGGTAGGCGCTGTAAATAGGCTTTCATTAGCTGCGTGTGATTAACAACTTAGCCAATCACAGCCATTTATTTACGATGTTTAGCGTCCAAGACATTTAGCTCCATGTGCAGATTACAGTGACCGTGTGTCGATGTCCAATGAGTTCGGGTTTATGAAGTTCTATTGTGATTGAACAGGTAAATAAAAACTTTCAACGTAATTTGCTGTGTTAAAAGAGATGCTATGAAGCTTGTTCATCATGAATGAAGCGTCAGAAATTGTCGAAACACTCAATTTATTTGTCACAGTACCATGGTTTACTGCTGAGGACGCAGCAACCAAGCTGAGAAATTTATTTGTCACAGTACCATGGTTTCTCAGCTAGCTTGCTTGCTGCATCCTCAGCTGTGAAACCATGACTGTAACAAATTAGGTGGTTCGACAATTTCAGACTTTAGATTCAACTTTCAAAATTTTTTTGTCTGTAGATTAACGAATAAAAACTAGAACAGTTCAGGTTTCAACTACAAGCAGAGAGCGTACTGAAAAATTGGATCCGTTTCCGTTTAAAGTACATGCCTTGACACTTCCTTCGAGGGAGGCCTGATAAGCATTTACTCAAAAGCATTTTAAACTCCCTTAAAGAATCCTCAAGGTTCTAGGTAAATAATTATAAACAAGTGTTTTGGGACTAGGAAGGAAAACTGCAGCCGCCAAAAGCGGCAGAACATTAAATGGTAAATAATCTATGTATTCGATATTGCGAGATCTTCTCTACCTGTTTGATACCGTCGAGCCTGCCCATAGACTTGGATCCCTGCAGCTGTTGGCGACGCGCCTTGTCCAGTTTGCGTCTGGCGCGTCCCTTTTTGTTGGCGTCAGAGATGCCGCACACCTGGACCACTTCCTCGGGATCGCTCTGCACTTCCCGATAGGCGTCGGCACCAGGACGCGGTTTTCCAGGACGCCGACGAACGGGCCGCGGCGAGCCCACAGTCTGCAGACGAAGCACGAGGCTGCCCAGCATCTCGCAGTTGAAAACGGCTCGCAAAAAACGCCCAGGATACCAACTAACCACTCATATCCTTGCACTCACACAATTTTTCCGACACACTCGATCTCTTTGTGCATTCACCAGACACTAATTTCACCGCAACCGTTCGAAAAACTGTTTCAAAACACTTGGAAAATCGTTGACGAACTAATAACAACCTACCACGATCACGGAACTGTTCACACTAACGCCAAAAGCGGACAACCGCAAGCCACCGACCTGACCAGTTTTCCCAGTCAACTAGTGAGACGGCCGTCGGATCACAACCGGTTACCGACAGGATGCTCCCAGCCAACCGCTGCCGTTCTACTGATAGGAAGCTCGCCGTGCAACAGGCTACATTCATTGAGCACAGAAATGTGAACAGGTATTTTGGAGTCACAGCAGGAGGTAGAGGATGAGTCTAACAATAGATAAATATACACGGTTATTTTTTTTAAAGGGGGTTCAGTGGTACTCCCCGAGGAGGAAGATAATAAGAGATAGAGAAATAGGAAAAAGATGCTGAAGAATAGGAGGAGGGGGAAGGAGGAGAAAAGAATGGTGGAGAAGAGAAAGAAGATTTTTAAAAAGAAGAAGAAGCGGTGGAAGAGAAGGAAAATGAAGAAGAAAAACAGGAAAGGGATTTAGAAGAAAAGGAGGGGAGGAGGTGGTGGAGGAAAAAAAGGAGGAAGAAGACGAGAAAGAAGAAGAAAAGGGTGAAGAGGAGAAGAGGAGGAGGAGAAGGAAGAGAAGAAAGAAAAGGGGTATAAAGAAGAGAAACAGGAAAAGGGAAGCTATAGAATCATTTCCCGGTGGTTCGGAACCCACCTAAAATTGTGAGTTCAGTTCATCAGTCACCATCATCCAGAGGTCTCGGACCTTGAAAAATTTTAATTTTTTGAGAAAAAGATTCTCTAAAATTATATTTTAAGCGATTGTAGGCATAAATTCATCCAATTTTTTTTTTTTTCTAACATCCCAACTCACGTTGTGTCGTAATAAATGTTACGTAGCTCTTGCAATATTGTAAATGAGAGATCCGGGATCTCATTTTATTGGAAAAATTAACTTTGAGCAGAGTTGAAACTTTCACTCTGCTATTTTTGATCCCCAACTGATTGCGGTACCTTACTTTCTTTTGATTGCTTAGTTCACAGGAGTCCCCAGAAAATGTTATCAAAAAAATAATCCCTCTAAAACCACATTTTTAGAATCCTAGACACATCTTTTTTGACACTTTTGTTTAAAATTGTCTCACAAGGCTAGCTAAAATTCCTATTTTTAGGAGGGGATCGTTTCTGAGAGGGAATCTATCCCCCCTCATTGTTACGCCAACAATGCAGGGACGTGTAGACTCTACTGGAATATCACCTCTAAAATTTTCAACAAAATTCAATTTTTTCTTTATTTTTTGCTAATGATGGCCACATGAGTCCGAGACTTGTGCGTGGGTAATGAGGTGAATGATTACACATAAATGCCTGACGGTGGAGCGGGATTCGAACCCACGACCACGGTAAGTAGAAGAAGAATCTTCTTCTATCTACCGTGCCCACGACCACGACAGCAAGCTGAAGTTGCGACGCCCCAACCAACTGCGCTAAGCGGCCCGCCAAATATTGTCAACTCTTTTCAAATCTTTTAAGTGCTTCGATTTATTTAAACACCAATTTAATTTCTTCAAATCAAAGAGAATTCAGTTTTTTTTTCAAGTGAAAAGCTTCTTTGAATCTAAAAACTAACCTAAAAAGATTTGGACCCAGTTGAAACTTGTAACAAATTCAATTTAGGGCTTAAAGCCTGTTGTTTCCTTACGTTATATACTATTTAACCTAAAAGAATACTGGGTCAAATTAATTCAAAATCTTAAAAAATAAAATTTATAGCCATGACCGTATAAGTTAATAACCTTAAATGATTGTTATTACCACACTTAAAATGTTTTCACCAATTGCAAAACACTTCCGATGACTAATAGCTGATAGTTGTCAATTCCGCACTGCCTTCATTGCAATTAAAATATTTTATCACGAGGCTTTCCAATTTTTAATTGATTCTATGCCCACAAAACAATCCGTGAAATTATTTTTTTACGTTAAAGAGCTATAAATAGACATCCCAGTTGATTAAATAGCGGGAAATTTGATTATAGCAATTTGCACCCGGGATTGAGTTCAGATAGGCGTGGAATAAAACATGATAGAAAGTTGGAAACAATGAATTCTTGTGACAGCCAAACAATTCAATTTACAGTCCATTTTGATGAAGATTAGATTAAAAAATAAAGTCATCATCATCATCATCATTCTTCACCTTATCGAATGTATCCTCCCGCTCATATATAAAGTAGACTTGCTGTCTCACCTTCTTTGAGTGTATATATTATATTGCTATCATTTTTTCTTGGGTGGCTTCACTTGCATTTTTTTGTCATCAACAGCAATACTTCGTAAATCTATAATAATAAATTTTGAACCACAGAAAGACAAAAATAACCCCTTTCAGTAGAGGTTACGAGAGTTTTGAAATAAACTTGAATACTCAGTGCAGACTTGAAACTTCTAGCTTCACTAGCTTTTTGGGTTTGAGAGTGATTCGAAATGGAAGTTACAAATTTCACATGTGACTAGTACGATAAGCCTTGTTTGCTCTATGTGGAGTGAAAAACCTGTTCTTATAGCTATCATGCTTATTTTCTGTCTGCTCTGAGATATGGGGTCATATTTGGGGGAAAACTATTGAGAATAATGGAATTTTTTTCATACAGAAGAAAGCTGGTTAAAAACTTGTACAATATATTACTGAAAAAAGGTGAACTAAGTTAATAGAAGTGTAAACCTTGTACAATACTTGATTGTAAACAATACTTTACTGACAAACAATTATTATTATTTCTCTGTCTTGTAACCCAAGAACAGAGTAGAATTTTCAATAAATTGCCAATAGACATTAAAGAAATAATTCCAGTTAATACATTTGAAAGGAAAACCAAAATCTGGTTGTTGGATAATGGAATTAATCACAGGGAACAATTAATGTCATAAATTGTTTTTCTGTAGACTACAAAAAAGTCTGAATAATCTGGACTAATTTATCTAAATTACTAAAAACCATAATTATTATTTATTCAACTAGTAGCATGTAGTCTAAAAATATTATTATTGTTATATAATCAGTATTCTTGTAAATTAGTGAATGTTTTTGCTTTTTGTACGTTTCTTTTCAATTTAATATTCAATAAATTAGTAACATGTAACTTTGTAAAACTAACGTAATATTTTTTCGCATGTTCTAATCTCTATCTATAAAAGGATGATACCCTGACTCACTCATCAACGCAGAGCCAAAACTACTAGGCCAATGAACTTGAAATTTCGTATGACCAATCCTTATAGGATTTCACCGTGCAATAAGAAAGGATTTTTCAAAATTCGCAATTTTAGGGGTGTTTTTAGGGGGATAAAGTTTTGCCTATGCAAAGCACGGGTACATGGCTAGCTAGCTTACTGGGATCTTTTAATCATATGGAAAATAATTTGAAATTTTTCGATCTGCTGTACACGCTGTTTCGATGGACAAGCTGTTTGTGTGTTTTGCAAATCATCATTCACCTAACCTACTGAACTTGCCGGCCAAACAGCTTAAAGGAACAGCTGATAGAAGACAATAGTTTTTAATCATATGGCAGGCCCCTTAGCGGCGTTATTTACGCTGTCTGGAACGCAAAGATTTTGCATGTAGTCGGAGCCTTGCAGTATGTAGGAAACATATGGCTGGGTATGATGAAATAATAATAATTATGCCGGGTTGATGACATCTGTTAACCAGTGCAGCTAGAAATTTGAAATGTATTCTCAGTAGGAGGTGGCGAATAATAAAATAAAAAACCTAGCTTCTACCCTAATAGTCGTGGAAGGTTTAAATTTGAAATGTTCATTGAGAGGTGGTGAGTAAGGTCTTACTGTGTAAGAAAACAACGAAGGAGGCTTCTCTGATCAGCTGGAAGAGCCCTAGGACTAAATTCTTCCCTAATAGTCCTAGAAGGTTGAAATTTGAAATTTAACCTCAGTGGGAGGAGACAAATAATAAAATCAAGATTTTTTATGAGAACGCAGCTACGCGCGTCGGGCCAGCTAGTACCTTATAAAGAAATAGTCGAAATAGTGGCATCCCAACACACATTTATATAGTTGGGAACCACAAAAATCAGAACTGCAATACTTTAGATTCAAGACTTTAATTTATTTTCTAAAAAATTAATTTTTAAATTTATTGTGAATAAACTCCTCTGGTAGTGCTGTACTCACAACCAGAGAAATATTATTATTTTTAAACACAAAAATAAACTACAATAAGTGAAAAATATATTCAATACTTCATTTTGCTTATCAATTTAAGCATCCACTATAGAAACAATACTTTACTTTCAAAAAATACAAATACTTTACAATAACAGGGTGGCCACTCATTTTAAAATTAAAAATTCATGAGTAATTCCCGGTTTTCCAGAGTAAAATTTTAAATTTTCCAGGTAGAGTACCTGCAGTATTCGAGGAACAACAACCAGATATATACATTCATAAAGCATTTATTATGGAAATCATCAGTCTGATCTTCCATGACGAATTGGGAATAGCATATTTAAATTTTCAAATATATTGATAATTTTTGACACTGCAGTCTATTTTTGTGAAGAATTAATACGTTTTTTCAACTACTCATGTGTGTGGAGCGCTTTCGGACAGGGTCCATTTTCAACACTCAGTTAGTTAAAAAACGAAAAATTCCTCACAAAAATAGACTGCAGTGTCAAATTTATCAATATATTTGAACATTTATAATGTATTCTGAGTCATACTTTTATCAATGAAGCCATGTATGTATAGTACCATAGCCGATTCCGGCCATTGGTGACTCTTCAAACCTTGATAAAAGTCTCATTCCGAAGAGAATGAAGCCATCAAAATACTTAATTTCAAAATGTAATTGATTGATTTATGTCATGACTAAAAAAGTTCATTTTAAAAATAAACGATTAGTATTTTGGGTTTATTGTTATGGTGCACTTTACTAAATTAATTGGCATTTATGAAACATTCATGAGTAAATGGAAAAATTCATGAGTAAATGGAAAAATTCATGAGGAATTCACGGAATTTTCCCCGGTTATGTAAAATCATGAGGAATTCCAGGTTCTCCCGGTTTTCCCAGTAGGTGGCCACCCTGAATAAAAGCTTGTAAACTACTAGAAACGCTTGTACAATACATTACTGAAAAATGGTAAACTACAAGAAAAGTAAATTCTCAAAGTTAACAAACACTTGGACAACTGCCGAAGGTAACATACACATAGGGCTCTATATGAGAACATCAATTATTATAATATTACTAATCTCAAACGGTGTCATTGCGCAGTGTTGCCACAACACAACAGGAGCTGGCAATGCTATGTATGCTATGTAACTAATGAAACTATGTATTGGATTTGCATTGAGAAGACTGTGAAGCAAAAATATTATCTTTCAAAAAACATGGAATTAAATTACCTGTTTCTTGGATACAATTCGTTTTTAGTAGTTTATGCAACGATTTTATTTTGACCCTTATTAAGGCACGAGTTAGATGTAAGTTATAACACGAGCGAATGCGAGTGTTATAAATATCTCACGAGTGCTTTAATGGCCAAATAAAATCGTTGCATACACTATTTTATCTACGACCACTAGTTTACATTTAATTAAAACAATTTCATTTTACCTGTGACTGTCAGAGATACCTAACCTCTCATCTCAAATATGAGAAGTTATAGTAGATTGTTAGGTTAAAGTAGCTGGTGTAGCAGTTTGATGAAATCAGCTGATAGTTTCACAATATTGAATTACGATATTGATTCCATCAAAAATGCTTCTGATTGGTCCAGAACCCGTGTTATAATGTAGAACGTGTACTATAATGAGCTCTTTATGCAACGGGTCTCAAAAAGCATTTCGAAAAGCATCAATTGTGAAACTGTAATGTATACATTATCATATGGTCGTAGATAAAATATTTTTTGCACATTATTCATTATTGTACATTATTTTGATATTATTGACCAAGTTTTGCCCATCTGTAATATTATTCTTGCATGCTCTTTTCTAAAAGTTGGAAATTATGTTGAAACCAAACGGATCGATGGATGAGAAAAAGGAGGCGGGAGGAGAAGAAGAAGAAGAAGTAGAAAAAGAAGAAGATGATGATAATGATGAAGAAGGAGGAAGGAGAGGAGAAAGAGGAAAATATAAAGAAGAAAAATAAGAACAGGAGGAGAAGGAAAAGGAGGAGGAGGAGGATGAAGAAGAAAAAGAGGAAAAGGATGTAGAAGAAGAGGAAAAGAATTAAGAAGAGAAATAGGAAAGAGGTGCTGAAGAATAGTAGGAGGGGCAACGAGGAGGTTAATGAGGAAAAAAATGTCGGAGAATAGAAAGGAGATGTTGAAGAAGAAGAAGAAGAAGAAGAGAAAGCTGAGGAAGAGAAGGATGATGAAGAAGGAAAAGGATGTAGAAACAGACGAGAGGAGGAGGAGGACAAGTAGGAGGAGAAGGAGAAAGAAGAGGATAAGGAAGACGAGGCGGAGGAGAAGGAAGAGAAGAAAGAACAGAAAGATGAAAACATGAAGAAGTGGAGGAGGAATGGAGGGAGAAGAGGTGGAAAGAGAGGAGAAAGAAGAAGAAGACAGGAGAAGAGGTGGAGGAGAAGGAAGAGAGGGAAGAAAATGTGTATAAAGAAGAGAAAGAAGAAAAGATGAAGACGTGGAGGAGGAATAGGATGGGAAGAGGTGGAAGACAAGGAGGAAGGAGAGGAGAGAAGAAGAAGAAAAAGGAGAAGACAGGCAAAGAACAAGAAGAAGAAGAAGAAGAAGAAGAAGAAGAGGAATAGAAGGAGATGAAAAAGAATTTCGACGATGACGAAGAAGAAGAAGAAAAAGAAGAAGAAGAAGAGGAAAAGAAGGGGATAAGAAGGAGAAGAAGACAGGCGAAGAAAAAGAAGATGAAGAAGAAGAAAAATAAGACAAAGAGGAAGAAGAAAATTTTTAGAAAAAGGAGAAGACAGGCGAAGAAGAAGAGGAAGATGATGATGATGATGATGAAGAAGAAGAAGAAGAGGAAAAGAAGGAGATATGAAGAAGACGAGGAAAAGAAGAAGAAGACGAAGACTACGACGAAGAAGAAGAAAAAAAGAAGACGAAGAAGGAAAGGATGAGGCTGTGGAGAAGGAGGAGGAGGAGGAAGAGAAAAAAGGATGAATAATAGAAAGAGGAGGATAGAGAAGTAGATGAAGAAGTAGGAGGTGGACAAGTAGATGAAGAAGAAAACGAAGAAGAAGAGATCCAACAACAGAATGTCAGGAATCGGCGAAACTCACACAGAGACAGGGACCAGCAAAGATGCTGTAGAGTGAGAGAGAGAGAGTAACATGGATTCAGGATTGGAATGCGGGTCCATAACTCCCCCGCTGTGCCACGGTCATCTACATTGTAGGCGTATGCGCGTACAAAAGTGCCTTCAAGTGAGCATGTGTGTGTGTGTCTGGTAGTTCGATTACGCAAAGTAATCTCCCGATTCAAATGCTCACTATACTAACTATTAAATATTCACTAATAAATTACCTTGTTACCGATACCGTACCGCACCGGTGTTGCCTCACTAGCCTACCTTCATATTGACTATTATATCACTTGTCTAAATTTTTTCTTTTTTTTTGGAAGGATGAAGCCCACATATGTCTGAGACTTGTGCGTGGGTAATGAGTTGGATGATGGTGATTGATGGGGTGGACCTACAGCCTTAGGTGGGTTCTGAACCACTGGCAAGTGATTTTACAGCAGAAAACAGAGCCTCTTTTGCTGGCCAATCTAATCGGTCACCATTACAAACAGGTCCTACGAGAACGCAGCTTATCTCTATCTGATTGAACAGATACCTGCTACAGCTCGCGGCTATCACTTCCCCATATGTCTGAGATCTGTGCGTGGGTAATGAATTGGATGATGGTGATTGATGAGCTGGACCTACAGTTTTAGGTGGGTTCCGAACCACCGGGAAGTGATTTAACAGCAGAGAATAGAGTCCTTTTTGCTGGCCAATCCAATCAGTCACCCTTACAAAGAGCGCCCAGGAGTTTTGTAGCTTACCTCGGATTGAACAGATACCTGCTACGGCTCGCGGCTATCACTTCCCTATAGGTCTGAGACTTGTGCGTGAGTAATGAGTTGGATGATGGTGATTGATGAGTTGGACCTACAGTTTTAGGTGGGTTCCAAAACACTGGGAAGTAATTTAAACCAGAAAACAGTCTTTTTTGCTGGCCCATCCAATCGATCACCCTTACAAAGAGCGCCCAGGAGTTTTGTAGCTTACCTCGGATTGAACAGATACCTGCTACGGTACTTGGCTATCACTTCCCAATTTCTTATCACTTACCTATCATGATAATAAAACCTTTCCTAACCCATTTCAACTCTTACTAATTAATCCATTTATGCAAAAATTCAAAATTAAAAATAGTACTTTCCATTGGCGTAGCCAGAAATTTCTCAAGGGGCACCCATCAGACAGAGAGCTTGAGAACTTAAGTCATACCCTTTAAGGAGAGAGTTTGGACTTGGGGAACCTTCTTAAAATACACCCCTGCTTCTTACACAGGGCTAATTTAAAAAAAATTTCGTAATTTCAATTCACCAACTCAAACTTCAAACTCAACTTTAAAGCAGGGGTTTCAATATTTTTTTCAAAGACTGTACTCCTTAACGAAAAATTTAAATGTTGCGTACCTCTTTGTTACAAAGACTGTACCCCTTGAAAAAAAATTAAAATTTTGTGTACCCCCTTGTTATCGGTGTTGGAGGAGCGGTTAAATTGAAAGAATGTTTTACATAAAAAACACAATACATTAGAAACGCATTACAAAAAAATGAATGAGAAGGATGATCTTGCTTCTTTTTACATGGTTCCTCAATGTTCGGATCAAGTTTAAGTAAGTAGGTACTGTAGTTTTCATATAACTTGGCAGCAGTATGCTGGGTTCAGGTATAGCATGCCCCATCTGCTACACGCTGCCAAGTTATATGAATACTACAGTACAACCTTTAATCGCCAAGATTGTTTCTGTACCATGTCTATGAAATAGTGAGACAAACCTATTGTACCTATTGGTACCAAGTAACTTGACCACACAAGCGTTCAATTAGATTCCATCATTAAATTATAACCCTACTAACAATAATAACATCATTTATTATAAATTAATCAATTATCTTGAAGATAGAACCATAACCTTGCGTGATCACGAAATGGAAAGAAATAAAAACTATCGAAATTGTCATTAACCTGAAGAAGGGTTAGGAACGAGAGGTATCAAAAAAATATCAACAAAACCCATTTGTGCCCCCCCCCCCCCCAATACCGAGCTGGGACTGCTCGTGAGTGGTGAATTACAATGACCCCTCACAAATTCCGTAATTTTTCACAAATAATCTCAAAAACTTCATAAAATATCAAACTCCAACGAATATCTCCAATCATCAGACAAATTGTCCAAGCTACATTCAAGAAGGTCATACCAATTTCCTTGTCAAAATATAGGCCTAGGTGGCTCAGTCAGTTGGGGCGCTTGTCTCTGATTAGATAAGACCAAAGACGATAACATTAAAGAATGAATGGAAGTGATAGCCGAGTGCTGTAGCAGGTATCTGTTCAATCAGAGATAAGCTACAAAACTCCTGGGCGCTCTTTGTAAGGGTGACCGATTGGATTGGCCAGCAAAAAAGACTGCTATAAAATCACTTCCCGGTGGTTCGGAACCCACCTAAAACTGTAGGTCCAACTCATCAATCAGCATCATCCAATCCATTACCCACGCACAGGTCTCAGACCTATGTGGGCTTCATCCTCCGAAAAAAAGATTCGTCTATGACTCTGGCTGGCTGTTGTTATTCGAAATCTCAAGTTCTTGCCTCGTTTAGGTTTGGATGATTTCACCTTGTCATCATCCACGCAAAAGTCTCAAAATTCATGCAGGCATCAACCGGGTCAAAAAAAAAAATTATCTTCAACTGATCGATCATTCTCCACCGAGCAAGTGTGACTTCCGAACCAGTCCACGTTTAGTCCATTTGACAGGTGCACGCTGGAATGTGTGTTTGTCGCTGTCATTCACTGCTATTATTATAGATATCATAATTGGTTTATTATTACTATATATATCGGCTGAATGAGATGTGTCATACAGAGTTTCTATTATTGAGAAGCCGACTGAAGATCTCACCAATGAAGAACTAACCATTCAGTTCACTACTTTCAACTTTCAACAATAGCCGTCGTTTCTAGCCACTTTCATCTCAACGCACTAAACTAAATTGCTGTGCTCCCCCACAATCGGGCTTATTTCAACAATGAACATACCACAAATCCCAATAGGCTACCATTATGAGGTAGAATGACAGAATGTCATATTGGTATATTGGTATACAGAATGGTAGATTGAATGACAAAAAGTTACTTTTTACAGCTTACCATGGGCTCTTACTGTCACATATTAGGTATGCTATCTTAGTATGGGGTAATTCATCAAAACAAAATCTTGATAGGGTGTTTAAGATCCAAAAGAAAGCGGTTAGGTGTATAGAAAGAGTAAATAGATTAGATTCATGTAGGCCGTTGTTCAAGAGACTTGGTCTCCTAACTGTACCCTGCTTATATGTGTATGAAGCTACTTTATATGTAAAAACGAATGATATTAACCAAAATCTTGATGTACATGATTATAATACAAGAAGCCGAGGAGATTATCACTTGGTGAGTCACAATAGTAGCTTATTCAAACAAAAACCTAGTTATATTGGAAGGAAATTCTACAACAAGCTACCGCAGTTTTTGAAGAGTCTTGAAAATATAGAAATATTTAAAAAACAATTGAAGAAATATTTAGTTGATAAAGCTTTTTATAGTGTACAAGAGTTCCTTTCACATCAAAAATTAGCCTCACCTCAACTAATTGAAGTAATTATGGTATCTAGTGTATAATATTGTTGATCTGACTTGTCTTATACTCCTTAACTGGAGTCTCCAAGACGTAATCTACATAAAAAAAATAAAAAAATGAAGATGTTAACCTTCCAATCCATAGTAAATGTCTTTATTTATTTATTGTGACAAATTTACAACATGAATAATGAGACGAAATTGTCACAACCACATTTATTAAAACTTGGAGAAACTAGTTTCGGTTGGAACACCATTATCAATCTCAATCAAACTAAAAACTAAAGTACAGAGAAGCTATACTGAACATGAAATGATGTTATTGGCTGAGGGGGAAAGAGGCTGACCTTCATCGGACGTTGTGATTGGCTGGCAAGTCACGCCCCCTGGTGGGAGGAGTAACAAGCAAAAATATGAGTCAATGTTTTTCTTCTTTGTTGCTCTCTTGATGTTTACATTTTAGTTATTGTGTTTAGTTATTGATTTGACTCGTATCTTTACTCCATCTGAATCATACTCAATCAATAATCAATCTCAATTGAGATTGATAATGGTGTAACAACCGAAACTAGTTTCTCCAAGCTTTAATAAATGTGGTTGTGAGAATGTCGTCTTATTATTCATTATGGATACCTTCCACAATATCACCTTCGCCACTACAGAGAAAGTAAATTTACAACTGTGAAGGTGCAACAGACTCAAGTCCAAAACTGCTCCCTTCACAAATTTTGAATATTTGTTACATTGCCCAAAACATTGAGGTTAACACAGACTAAAAATTCAATATTTGCTAAAAACCTTCACTCAAAAAATAACAAAATGAATCTTCTCACTTAAACACTATTAATTTAAAAGTTCACTTGAAACGAAACACTAAAACCAGGGTAAATAAACAAATAAAATGTGGTTCCATTGAATAATCTGATGGTTTTTACTTTGATTTGAACAATGTTTGCTATTTAATAACTATTTACAGTAGAATTAATATAAGATGAAGCAATTGGCGCAGGGAGGCGTGGCTTAACTGGAAGGGACGCAGGGTAATGTAGGGTGATCGGGCTGGCGGCGCATGGAGAGGGGGCTGGCGGCGCATGCGCATTAGCCATAAATGCTTCTGCTCATCCACTCATCTGGTTAATCACATATTAATCCTACTGTACATACAAAAAAATTGAAACCGGCACAAGAAATTATTATTTAATAACTTGATTTACCCGTAATATATACAACATACGAAAAACATTCCCATATAACCGCTTCTTCAGACCAACACTGCATCCTATACAAGATTTCACTTAAAAATAATTTTGACATCGAAGATAGTTAAAAAAAAAAACAACTAAAAGACTGAATAATTGAGGATCAGCACTAACAACAATATCAATTTTTATATAATGTATTTAATACAACAATTATTAACAGTGTATATATTTTTATTTTTTTACTGATATTGCTTGCTTTTAAGATGTTGTTTTGGAGTTCTGTGCCTTATCTTCAAGTCTTATTATTCATTATTTTAACTATTAATGATATTTTTATATTAATAAATTTATAATAAATTATTTATTATTTTTTAGAAACATAATGTTTAAATTATGTGTTTTTAAAAAATAGTAAATAATTATGAATTTATTAATAATATAAATAATATCATTAATAATTAAAATAATGAATAATAAGACTTGAAGTTGTTAACGACATTTCTTGAAAACCGTGAGACACTAGTTTCGGTTGTCACACCATTATCAATCTCAAATAAACTACCATTATCTATCTCAAATAAAGAGTTTGTTTGAGATTGATAATGGTGTAACAACCGAAACTAGTATCTCACGGTTTTCAATAAATTTGGTTTATGAAATAATGAATAATAAGAACTTTGTCTTATAATTCATTATTTCAATATTATTAATTATAATTGATAGTATTTATATTATTAATGCATTTACAATTTATTATTACAGTATTTGTAACTTAATAACAAAAATAATGTTCAACAAAGTGGTACAGTATTTAATTTGAAATGCAAATTATTTATTCATATAATTGTACTTGAAAAGTATTTTGTAAAAGTATTAAGTACTTGAAAAGTACTTATGAAGCCCACATAGGTCTGAGACCTGTGCGTGGGTAATGAGTTGGATTATGGTGATTTATGAGTTGGACCTACAGTTTTAGGTGGGTTCCAAACCACCGGGAAGTGATTTTTAGCAGAAAACAGTGTCTTTTTTGCTGGTTAATTTAAACAATTCTTATTATTGATTATGGATATCTTCCATAATATCACCTTCACCACTACAAATAATAATATTAAAATACCTCACACAAGATTAATAATATTAATATGAAGGAAAAGAAAAGAGAAGAGGAATACCCTAAGAATATTAAACTACAATACCTAATAATATTAAAATACTAGATAAAGTAAATGAAAAAAGGACAAAACAACATTGATAAAAGAGACAGCGAAAGCCAGAAAAACAGGCAATAAAATGGAAGAGGGATTAAACAAAAAACTGGCAGAGCACTTTGCTTTGGCCAAAGGGTCCGGCAACCTGTCCTCGAGCCCTTTACCTTTACTTTTTTCTAGACCTAGGCAGTTTTTTCTTCTAGGCTCGCGCCATGGCGGCATTTCCTTTTCTATTGACAAGGAGGACATCTGGTAGTCGCTGCTGGATGGACCAACGATACTTGCCAACAGTTTTTAATTTTAATTTTATTTTTTCTCTTCCTTAATCTTATCTTCTCCTCTCTACTTCGACAGTATCTTCTTTATCATCTTTTTATTTTCCTCTTCATTAATATTTTTCATCTCCTCTTTCTTCGTCAGCTTCTTCTATTTTTTCTCTTTTTCTTCTACTACTTCTCTTCCTACGTTAGCTACTTCTATCTCTTTCTGCTGATTTCTTCTCCTTCTTTGTTTGATTCTTTTTCTTCTTCTGCTTCTTCTTTTTCTATCCTTGAGTACGATTTTTCATTTCCCATCTTCTTTTTCTTTCCATTTCGAATTTTCAATTCTACTTCTACTGCTTCTAGTTTTTCTTCATATTTTTCTTTACATTTCGATTTGTTAACTACAATGAAATTATTTTTCCTCTTATCCTCCTCCCTTACTATTTTTCCTTTCTTCTCCTCCTCCTTCTACAATTTTTTACTTTCTTCTCCTACTTCTCCATCTTCTTCTTCTACTTTTCTCCATTCCATTTAGTTTTTTCATTTTTTCTTCTTTTTCCTTTTCATTTCTTTTTGATAACTAAGAGAAAATTAATTTTCCTCTTCTCCTTATCCCGTTTTTTATTCATCTTCTTCCTTATTCTTCTCTTCTGCTCTTCTCATCTTTTACTGCTTCTTCTCCTCCTCCTCTTCCACTTTCTCCTAACTTTCTCTCATTTCTTCATTTTCTATCATTTCTTCATTTTGTCTATTTCTTCTTCTTCCTCTCGTCATTCTCCTTATCCTTCTCCTCCTCCTCCTCCCCCTCCACCTTCTTCTTATTCTGTCCTCTATTTCTTCTTTTCTACTTCTACTTCTTCTTCTACTTTCTCTTCATCTTCTTCTTTTTCCTCTTCTCTCCTTCCGTTTTCCTTCAACAACATATCATCTCTCCTATTTTCATCACTTCTGCATCACAACATCTTCTTTTGCCACTTCTTATTCTTTTTCTTTTCTATCATCTTCCCTCCTCCTTTTGCCGTTTATTGTTCAGCGCTCAACATGACGTGGGACCATGATGAGCTAATATATAATATATATGATAATATAAAAAATATATGATAATATATAGATAATATATATGATGATGAAGTACAGTAGAGGAGCAGCAGTGGTCGATTGACAGATGGAGCGGGGTTCGAGGGGTGCATGGAGAAGTTTTTATGGTTGATGGGGGGGGGGGGGGGGAGTGATTTGGGGGAACTTTCCCCCGGCGACTATTGCAACACACACCTGTTGCTTGATAATATGTGACGGTATGCACCTGTCACTTGCATGCAACGGAATGGCATTCAGTAGCTCGATACAATGATACACATCTACTGGTTCTATATATTCTACTGATTCAATGAGAAATACTCACAGACTTTCTATTACAGTAAATATATACTCATAAATTTTGATGACGGATTAATGACTCATGAAATTTTCACCAAATACAATCGAAATTGGAGGAGTTTTACTTGTAGTCATTTCAATATCGAACATAAAAATATGAAAGTTGAACATAATATGTTTTGGTTGTGATAATGATACTGCCAATCCATACATGCACCAAGTGAAATTAACCTACAATTCTGTGACAAATCATCAAATAGGAATATGAATCCAAATGATGAAATTATCCTCGATATTAATTAAATAGATGACGATGATGATGATGATAAAGGCAATGAAGCAAAGACTTTTGATCTCAAAGGGATTGAGGGTTTTAGGCATAAATTTTTTCAAAGTTTATTGCATTGGATGTTATTAGGGCTTTGAAATGTGAGAAAAAGTTTTTTCTTCAATAATTTTGTGAAATATAGGTTTTTCGGTTTTTGGGGGCACTAAGAGTGATTTTAAATTTTTGATAAATTTTCTGTCACTAAGACACCTCGAGAGATAAAATGGCATATTCTTTACTCCAATCAAGCAATTAGTTTTTTCAAAATAAATTTTTATTTATATCAGGAAAAGTTTTCAATTTTTTTTCAATAGAAAAATCTATTTGGAAGATTGAAATAAAAAATATGTCATTTTATTCCTCCAAGTGCCTTTAACTTATGGAACATTTATCACAAGTTTAAAATCACTCATAGGTGAGATCAATTGTCCCCAAAAAGCCCTAATAATATTCAAAACAAGAAACTTAGAGAAAAATTACGACCAAAAACCCTGCGGCAGCGGAAATGGACAAACAACCAAGAACTAAGAACACCTCCCACCAAAAGGTTGTACCGTACATTGTTGTATTATGTTGAACTGTTTGTTTTGCATTATCTTTGTGGAATAAAGGGATTTTTTAATTAATTTGAAAGAAACCAATACAGGTTTATACAAAGAAACACTAACTATGGAGGTGAGCTCTTTTCAAATGCCTCATGAGAATAAAAATATATAGACGACGCATAACAAACAACAAATCACAAGTTTACAATCAGAATTTACAAAAACAATCAGAATTTATTAATTTCGAATTCCTTCAAGTGCTATTAATTTATACTGAAGACTTCCGTAATGGCGGATATTGACAACAGTATTGAATAGCTGATGGAAATCGATGAATGCTACTGTACAAAAATATCAGTCACCACTAGGAGTCGAACCACGGACCTCCCAAGGTCTCCGTAGTCTAGTGGTTAAGGCGTCCGACCGGCAATTGGGAGGTCCGTGGTTTGATTCCCGGTAGTGAGTGATATTTTTGTACAGTAGCATTCATAGATTTCCATCAGCTATTCAATACTGTTGTCAATATCCGCCATTTTCGACAATAAACTATATTCTATTCTATTATATTACGGAAATCTTCAGTAAATTAATAGCACTTGAAGGAATTCGAAATTAATAAACTGTGTTACTGTATATTTGTCAGTAACTTCAAACTAACTTGTACAAACTATCACAAAATTTTGAAGAAAAAACAAATACAATTACTAATAATATTAATATGTTCTTTGTTATGAAGCAGGTCACTTGAGAGCCAGCATGTCTGAAATCAAGTCTCCTGTGTAATGAGTAGACTACTTGTTAGACTACTTGTAGACTACGAATGTCAGAGCGAGTGACAATATACAAACGAATGTGAGCAGAGCGGTGTTGGTTGGTTTGCCATAAGTGAAGTGTACAAGTTCCACAATTGGCTTCTGGGACATGTATGTCTGTGCCAGAGTGCCCCCCCCCCCCCATCCACTCATCAGCACTTGGTCTTTGTCCAAATAAGTTAAAGAGGGAGGGGGGGCGCAGGATAAGAGGGAAATGGTGGAGGAGGAGGAGCTGGAAGTGTGCTAAATGGTGACCTGTCTGGAATGGGATGGTATGTCAACTGACCTAATGGTATACATGCACCATGTATCCACGCACAAGTCTCAAGACTCAAGTAGGTGTCATCCGAATAAAATAAAATTATAGCTCACATATGTACAGCTCTAGGTGTTCAATTATACAGTTGAGGTTCATGTTCATTCTATAATTTTCAGTTTACTCCAAGTTTAAACCATATTGAAAATACAAAACATGATTTATTAATTTTGAATTCCTCATGGTGCTATTATTTGTTCTATATATTTATCAGTTCCTTTAAAACCAACTTGTGAAAATATAAAAGCAAGTATGATTTTTTTCATTTATCTGAAAGTTTTATGGAAATATTCAGGGGTGGACTGACACTATGAAAAGGGCGGTGGAATGGGTACCTGAGGGGCGCCATTATATATATACATATACACTCACACACACACATATATCTATATATATATATATATATATATATATATATATATATATATATATATAATCGAAATACCACTGACTGACTCACTCATTCATTACAGTTTCTCAGGAACCACTCGACCAAAAACGATAAAATTTGGTACACGTATTCAGTAGGGGGACTAGACGCGTGCTAAGAAAGGGTTTCAAAATTTGCCCCAAAATGGGCCCAAAATTAACGATTTTTGAAAATTTAAGTGATTATAATTTCAAATTTCACAATTTCTCGAGAACCACTGGGCCAAATAAGATGAAATTTGGTATGCATGTCCAGTATGGACCCTAAATGAGTTTTAAAAGAAGGGTTTCAAAATTAACCCCAAAATGGGCCCAAAATTAAAGATTTTTGAAAATTTAGGTGATTATAATTTCTTGAGAACCACAGCCAAATAAGATGAAATTCATTCACTCATTCATCACCGATAATACTTTTGCGCAATCTAAATCCCCCTAAACTATGCAATGGGACCAGACTTCAAGTAATATCTCTTCAAAAACATGTAATTGAAGCCAAAATTATAACAGAAGTGAATCAGGGAGAACCTGTTTTTATACCACGGATTCCCCTCATCCCAACAGACTATCACTTTCAGTTTAGACGTCTGCAATTTCCCGTTAAAGTGAGTTATGCAATGACCATTAATAAAGCACAAGGGCAAAGTTTGAAAGTGGCTGGGGTGGATCTTAGGACTGACTGTTTCTCTCATGGCCAGTTGTATGTGGCTTGCTCCAGAGTAAGTTCACCAAACTGCTTGGTCATTCTTCAGCCAGAAGGAAAAACGAGGAATGTAGTTTACAAAGAAGTATTAAGGAATTAATAAAATACTATTTGTAACAGTACATGAGCCTGAGAATTTTTGTGAAAATAGGTATTGATCAGAAAATCAACAAAAAATTAGTTGTGAAATTAATGAACCATAGATTAACGATTTTGAAAATTTAGGTGATTATAATTTCTCAAGAACCACAAGGCCAAAAAAGTTCAAATTTTCAGCTGGGGTGCTAAACACGTGAAAAAAAGGGTTACATGATTCATCTCAAAATTTAGGATTTTTGGAATTCAGTTGATCACAATTTCTCAAGAACCTCAAGGCCACATGGAGTGAAATATGATATAATGTATATGTTTGATTAAGACCCTAGATGCATACTAAGTAATGGTATCAAAATCACCTATTTCTGTAAATTTATCTAATCACAATGGAAATTAGTTGGACCCCCGGGGGTCCAGGGGGCGGAGCCCCCTGGCTAGACGGTTAAGGCGAGCGAAGCGAGTCTGCCGGCTAGTATATATATAGGGTCCATTTTTTGATTTGAAGCTTCGTTTTCGAGATATCGAAGTTTTTCGGATTTTCGATTATTGCCCATAATAATAATATAATAATATCGTGTGACCTGGCTGACTCAGGTCTGGTGTCAGAGTTATCAGGTCGCACCTGAATAAGTTCAGGGCCTCTGACGTGACTTAACGACTGTTTTTAGGCAGCCGGGACCGACAGCTTAACGTGTCCTCCAAAACACGGGAGTGGCCCGAGGTAAAATCCTGCCCATAACTCCCATGTCCGTTAATATTTTTTAAATGTAAAAACAGTTTTGGAATACTACTGCTCTGGTCTGCAACTTTTGTATTTACAGTTTTTATTTTTCTCGTTAAATGACAAAATGGTGGCTGGTTGAAAACTTTCACCCCAAAAATTATAAAAAGGATAGATACTTCGTTCTTTATTTTATAATGAAATAACAGAAACCCTTTAAAGTTAAACAATTTACACGATTTATAAATAGATGTGTATTTGTTTGTACAATAAATGAAACAAATGTCAAAACAGTATCTCCTTAATTTTAAATAAACGTGATAAACTGATATAAATAATCAAACAAATGAAAGTACTGTAAAAGAACTTTACACTAAGCATTTAAAGCTGTTTCGCCGCACAGGTTAGCCAACTATGTCGAGTCACTGCTACCACGTAAGAGTTTGCAGTTGTAGCAACAAATCAAATTTAAACTTGCAATTAATATGAATATAATCGTAGGATGTTCAAGTCATGAAGTGCCTTGATTGGGAGGGCGCACCGGGAACTTTCCCGGAGGGCGCACCGGGAACTTTCCCGGTGTCCCGGCGGCTCAGTCCACCCCTGGAAATATTCAACTCATATTTCGTAAAAAATCTGTTTCATAGCATATTCAAATTTATACATTAAACGAATTAAACTATTGTTACGGGTTTTATCTCTAAAATAACGTTGGCAACACTTAAATTTATAACTCGCACTTTATTTACACAAAATAAACAATCAAAAACAGATAAGTCGATATTGTTCAACTAATATTAATATTATATAATATTAATATACTAATATTACTGTACAAAGATCGATTACTAAATGCTTAAAGGCCGATCTAATATTAAATAATAGCTGTTCAATAAACTGTCCAATAATTCAAGAGAAACGTCGAAAAAGAACAATAAATTAACTTATGTAGCACAAGCCCGTAATACAATAAAAGCTATGAGTAGAGTCCACTGGTATAAATTAAAAATAATCCTCACAAAAGGCACAATATACGGGAAAAATTATCTTCCTGGATTTCTAGTTCCATGACGAACTGCGTTGTTAATATTAACTTTTCAAGTGAATTCAACGACTTGCAGTCAAATTTTTTTTAAATAAGTAGTATTTCACTTACTCTGGAGGCCGAACGTTTTCGAGTTGTTAAAACCCATCTTGGCCTTGAAGATGGGTTTTAACAACTCGAAAACGTTCGGCCTACAGAGTAAGTGAAATGTTAAAACCCATCTTGGCCTTGAAGATGGGTTTTAACAACTCGAAAACGTTCGGCCTACAGAGTAAGTGAAATACTACTTATTTTAATAAAAATTTGACTGCAAGTCGTTGAATTCACTTGAAAAGTTAAAATTAATTATCACTACAGAACTGTCACTACTTGTTAATATCGACAAATTTCAAAGAAGACTGAACTAACTTTTACGAAAGCGTTCGCCTTAAGATTCAACTGCACCTGTACTGAGCAAGCTAGAAAATAAGCATTTTGTCCAGTTTTATTTCATTAAAATCTCAAGAATGGAACCACAAATTGCCTTGAAAATTTACATGATTTATCTTCATACTTTTACAAAGGTCACTTGCTTTTCAAAATTCGTTTTTTCTTTCAGTTTTTCTTATTTTGGGAATTTAACATGATTATGGTTTTCCAACAATCTAGAAAGAACTCAATCTTCCTATCAACTTCTAAATAAACAGATAAGGACTCTCGCATTTTCCACAATATTCGATAAGATTCCATCAAATTCTAATTAAACACCTAGAATATTCTACAAAGTTCTAAGTAAATATCATAAAAGTGTCAAAAAATAAACTACAAGGCGAAGAGGAGAGTAATTAATTGCTCCCGGAAATCAATATTGACACAGCAGTCAACAACGAAAATCACTGTTCTTTTTTTCTCTTCATTTCCATAACACTATAAAGAAAATAAAATATCTTTACGCCGTTTATAAGAGCGTTTACGATAATTTACACCTAGAAGAAGCCTCAAGTGAAACAATTAAGCTCCCTTATTACAAGTTTCGGACACAAACACAACAATGAGTTCAACAACAACAACAACAACAACAACAACGCAATTAGTGAATACGGTATAATCACACGGTAGCAGCCCTCTTATCATCATTACCAAGTTCAGGTATACTGTTTTAGTGTTAACGTTTCTTTTGCAGCCTGAGTTTGTGTTTCTAAATGTACCAGGGTATCATTTAAGGGCATTAGTTGAAGGTGTCTGTCAAAACAAAGAACAAACCTTAATGATGATAAAGGGAATTATTGAAGCACTTAAGCTACAGCCAATGGGAGACAATGCTATCATCATCTGTTAATGGACACACGTCAAGAGGGTTAGCAGCCATAACCTCTCTTCGGTGATTAAATTTTAGTGTCTTCTTCTGGAGAAAATACAGGTTGGAAGTTGGAACGCGACATTTTGGAGCAATGTTTTTCGGAACTGAAATAAAATTTAGGTCTCACAAGGTCTGGTGTCATTAAAACAGACGGATCTGAACCCCGTCAAAGTCATCTACAACAATAAATGCCGTAGGGAACACTAACTTATGATCATAAAGAGAAATTGAAAGTTGTAAAGTTGTGCAGTAAATGTATATTTTGTATTATTTTGTGGATATCCATTTTTTGTGAACTGCAGTAGAACTAACTATTCATATGTATTATCTTGCTGTGCAGAACTGACCTTTCAACTGCCGCGACTCAAAAAAGGTCAGTTCTGCACAGCAAGATAATACATATGAATATTTTGTATTTTTCTAACACCCTAAAAACTTATGATACATTGGCGGCTCTAGTTGGTTGAAGCGCTTGTCTGAGATAAGACAGGGCTCTGGCTGGCTTCGTTTCCTGCAGCCTTGTGTTCGAATCTCATTCAGCCATAGTGAACTTTATGTTGCACAAATAGAAGCAAATTAAGTTGCAGCGCTTGTCTGTGATTAGATAAGACTCTGGCTGGCAAGATTCCTGCAGTCTTGAGTTCGAATCTCATTCAGCCATGGATGTTTCTCATCATTCACCCATTCACCTCATTACCCACACACAAGTCTTCAGAATCATGTGGGCATCATAAGCAATAAAAAAAACAATACAATCGGTATTCAGAAGACGGCTTAAATAATCCTGACTTCAGACGAAGTCCTTTTATGCTGTGAATGACCTTTTAAATTCTTGAAACAATGTTTTAAACTTAAATGTCTTACATCATAGTTACATACATTTATTTGATTAAAATTTTCAACTGTATGACAAGTGTTGATATTGTATTAACTACAATGTCCAACATGTATTGAGAACAATAAACAATAAAAATAAGTTTGAATAAATTTTGTTCAAAATTATCATGTACTAAAACATGAGATGATGAGATTCAAATAAATTATACAAAAAATGCCAGAAAAGATGTTCAGCAAACCTTAGTTTGGTTCTTCAACCTTATAAAACAATTATACGTTTTTGAAAAAGTTTTTATTGCTATCACAATTCACCGTTTTAAACACGTTTCAACGCTCATTAATGGGTTTAGAATAGTAGTTTATGCAACGATTTTATTTTGACCCTTATTAAGGCACGAGTTAGATGTAAGTTATAACACGAGCGAATGCGAGTGTTATAAATATCTCACGAGTGCTTTAATGGCCAAATAAAATCGTTGCATACACTATTTTATCTACGACCACTAGTATACATTTAATTAAAACAATTTCATTTTACCTGTGACTGTCAGAGATACCTAACCTCTCATCTCAAATACGAAAAGTTATAGTAGATTGTTAGGTTAGCAGCTTAGTTAGCAGTTTGATCAAATCAGCTGATAGTTTCACAATATTGAATTACGATATTGATTCCATCAAAAGTGCTTCTGATTGGTCCAGAACCCGTGTTATAATGTAGAAACTGTACTATAATGAGCTCTTTATACAACGGGTTTCAAAAAGCATTTCGAAAAGACAGCTGTTTTGGCATCAATTGTGAAACTGTAATGTATACATTACTAGCTGGCCCGACGCGCGTTGCTGCGTTCTCATAAAACATTCTTAATTTTATTATTTGTCACCTCCCACTGAGGTTACATTTCAAATTTCAACCTTCTAGGACTATTAGGGAAGAAGTTAGTCCTAGGGCTCTTCCAGCTGATCAGAGAGGCCTCCTTCGTTGTTTTCTTACACAGTAAGATCTTACTCACCACCTCTCAATGAACATTTCAAATTTAAACCTTCCACTACTATTAGGGTAGAAGCTAGGTTTTTATTTTATTATTCGCCACCTCCTACTGAGAATACATTTCAAATTGATAGCTGCATTGGTTAACAGATGTCATCAACCCGGCATGATTACATTTCATCATACCCAGTCATGTTTCCTACATACTGCAAGGCTCCGACTGCACAGTATCCTACATGCAAAGTTTTTGCGTTCCAGACAGCGTAAATAACGCCGCTAAGGGGCCTGCCATATGATTAAAAACTGTTGACTTCTATCAGCTGGTCCTTGAAGCTGTTTGGCCGGCAAGTTCAGTAGGTTAGGTGAATGATGATTTGCAAAACACACAAACAGCTTGTCCATCGAAACAGCGTGTACAGCAGATCGAAAAATTTCAAATTATTTTCCATATGATTAAAAGATCCCAGTAAGCTAGCTAGCCATGTACCCATGCTTTGCATAGGCAAAACTTCAACCCCTAAAAGCACCCCTAAAATTGCGAATTTTGAAAAATCCTTTCTTATTGCACGGTGAAATCCTATAAGGATTGTTCATACGAAATTTCAAGTTCATAGGCCTAGTAGTTTTGGCTCTGCGTTGATGAGTGAGTCAGGGTATCATCCTTTTATAGATAGAGATGACATGGTCGTAGATAAAAGTGTTTATTACAGTCATAATCATTTTATAACAGCCCTATCGCTCATCAATTTGTATTTTCAAATGTAATCTGTTAATTCGAAATGATTCAATAAAATAAACGACATCATATTCTTAACTTTTTTGTAAAACTTTTAATTTGTTCAAAGTTCAAACTATTGTGTGTGTTTTGTGGAGTGCGGTTTTGAGCTTTGCCTGTCGCATCCACATGATGTAATCTTTTTGAAATAAATTGAAATTAAAATACACATACATAGTAATTTAAAGAAGTCTATTGTCACTTTCTGTCTTATGTATTGAATAAGTGTTTGTCTGACAACTAACCTTTATTTTGTTCATGTTAAATTTCTAAATTTAAAATGATCTATATTACCGATATACATACTGTAGTATTTATATAACTCGGCAGCGTGTAGCAGATGGGACATGCTACATCTGAACCCAGCATACTGCTGCCAAGTTATATGAAAACTACAGTAAGTTACTCGAATTCAAAATAATAAAAAAATTAATTCAACAATAATTATTTATTTTCAGAAACGAAATCTACCTACATACAACAAAGCTCTAACGAATAAATGGGCCTATAACTTTGAATATTCTCTTTCAATATTTAGAGCATGAAAAATTCATTACCGGAATAAAATCAGTATATATTATCAGATAATATATATAGTATATATTATTGTAGCGAATATGAAATTGGAGAGAATAGAAAGAAAGAAGAAACAGTGGTTCTAGGTTGTTATCTGCTATGTAAATGTTTACTTCTAAGAAATTAATTACTCTGCTTTTGACACTTTTATGGTGTTTACTTGGTAATTTGTAGAATGTTCTAGTTTTTTGATTAGAAATTAATAGAGTCTTATCGAATATTGTGGAAAGTTCGAGTTTCCTTGATTGTTTATTTTAGAAGTTGGTAGAGAAATCTAGAGATATCTCAATTATGAAAAATTATATAAATAGAGGTGAACTGTTGTAAATTAGTTCAGTCTTGTTTGAGATTCGTCGTGATAAACAAGTGTGACAGTTAAGTAGTTCAGTTATTGTTCTACGTTGATAAGTGGCAGTAGTGACAGTTCGCGTTAATGCAGACAGTGAAATCCCGTTGGCGCTATTACAAACCATGCAATGAACTTTCGTTGTCTGTAGTGATAATTCTCTTGACAGTTCTATAGTGATAATTCTTTTATCTATTACTGTATTACGGACTAGTGCTACGTAAGTTAATTGTTCTTCCTCGACGTTTCTTTTTGAATATTATTGGACAGTTTATTGTACAGTTATTGTTTAATATTAGATCGGCCTTTTGACATTTAGTGATTGATTTGTGTACAGTTCACTGGGAACTCATTATCAGTTGAACAATATCGTGTTATCTGTTTTTAATTGCTTATTTTTCTGTAAGAAATTACTGAACAGTGCGAGTTGAAGATTATTTGTGTTAATAAAGTGAAAGTGATAAATTTAAGTGTTGCCAGCGTTATTTTAGACATAGAACCCGTAACATTATCATATATTTGCTTTTATCTCCAACTCAAATAAAAAATTCCTTCACCATTCTCATGCAGTAGAACTCCTTGCTTGGCATAGGTTAGCCCTAAACCCAAAAGAACAAAAAGGCTATCACAGGGGTATGGGATGAGTTCTAGGAGATGAAAGAGAAAGAGTGCGAGAGTGAGAGGGAATGGAGAGAGTGAGAAAGATGGGATGAGAGAGAAGATAATCACAGACTCGTACGAAATGGTGAAGAAGCTCTGCCTTATCTTTCTTGATGACCGACAGTAGAAGCAACGGGCAATAAAAAATAACTGACTATCATCGAAAAGGTTCGAAAATACTGTGAAGAAGGCGTGATTACAAGATAGGAGAGGAAGAGGAGGGGGAACAGGAGGATGGAAACACATGCATGAACGTGTAGAAACTAAGTGTGTGGAAGAGAGAAAGAAAGAGTGAGGGAAAAAGGAGTGAGAGAGAAAAACTAATTAATTGAATGCAGCTGCAGCGCAGCTTCCAGAAGTCAGTTCGAAACTCATTTTTCACGTTCGCTCCTTTGAGTAATACAAAAGTTATCACATCTTTGAAGCACACTTTGCTGTCTTGTTTGGTGTTAAAAACGACTGCTCTCAAAAAATATGGTACGGTAGTTACGAGTTTAATACAACAATAGTTGCTAGGGAATAAATTTTCGGAATATTTTTCTGTAGTTTATCTGCCAATACATTTATCTATCAATTTATAAAAAATTATTTTGTACATGGAAGCAAAATTCTTTATTTTACTCTTTTTCATATTCTTCTTCTTCGTCTCCTCCTCCTCCTCCTCATCCTCCTTCTCCTCCGCCACCACCATCTTCTTCTTCTCCACCATATTTTCTTGTTCTTCTCCTCCATCTTTCTCTTTTATCCCATATTTTTCTTCTTCTTCCTCTAAATCCTTATTTTATTTTTTCATCTTCTCCTTCTTCTATTGGCCTATTTATTCTTCTGGATTATTCAACTACTTCTCGCTTTTCCTCCTTTTCCCGCCTCTTCTTCCAGTCCTTCTCCTTATTCTTCTTCTTCTTCTTCTAACCCTTCTTCTTCTTCTTCTCATCCTTATATTCTCCTTCTTTTCTTTTTTCATCTTCTCCTTCTTCTATTGGCCTATTTATTCTTCTGGATTATTCAACTACTTCTCGCTTTTCCTCCTTTTCCCGCCTCTTCTTCCAGTCCTTCTCCTTATTCTTGTTCTTCTTCTAACCCTTCTTCTTCTTCTTCTCATCCTTATATTCTCCTTCTTTTCTTTTTTCATCTTCTCCTTCTTCTATTGGTCTATTTATTCTTCTGGATTATTCAACTACTTCTCGCTTTTCCTCCTTTTCCCGCCTCTTCTTCCAGTCCTTCTCCTTATTCTTGTTCTTCTTCTAACCCTTCTTCTTCTTCTTCTCATCCTTATATTCTCCTTCTTTTCTTTTTTCATCTTCTCCTTCTTCTATTGGTCTATTTATTCTTCTGGATTATTCAACTACTTCTCGCTTTTCCTCCTTTTCCCGCCTCTTCTTCCAGTCCTTCTCCTTATTCTTGTTCTTCTTCTAACCCTTCTTCTTCTTCTTCTCATCCTTATATTCTCCTTCTTTTCTTTTTTCATCTTCTCCTTCTTCTATTGGCCTATTTATTCTTCTGGATTATTCAACTACTTCTCGCTTTTCCTCCTTTTCCCGCCTCTTCTTCCAGTCCTTCTCCTTATTCTTGTTCTTCTTCTAACCCTTCTTCTTCTTCTTCTCATCCTTATATTCTCCTTCTTTTCTTTTTTCATCTTCTCCTTCTTCTATTGGCCTATTTATTCTTCTGGATTATTCAACTACTTCTCGCTTTTCCTCCTTTTCCCGCCTCTTCTTCCAGTCCTTCTCCTTATTCTTGTTCTTCTTCTAACCCTTCTTCTTCTTCTTCTCATCCTTATATTCTCCTTCTTTTCTTTTTTCATCTTCTCCTTCTTCTATTGGCCTATTTATTCTTCTGGATTATTCAACTACTTCTCGCTTTTCCTCCTTTTCCCGCCTCTTCTTCCAGTCCTTCTCCTTATTCTTGTTCTTCTTCTAACCCTTCTTCTTCTTCTTCTCATCCTTATATTCTCCTTCTTTTCTTTTTTCATCTTCTCCTTCTTCTATTGGTCTATTTATTCTTCTGGATTATTCAACTACTTCTCGCTTTTCCTCCTTTTCCCGCCTCTTCTTCCAGTCCTTCTCCTTATTCTTCTTCTTCTTCTTCTTACCCTTCTTCTTCTTCGTACCCTTCTTCTTCTCATCCTTATTTTCTCCTTCTTTTCTTTTTTCATTTTCTCCTTCTTCTATTGGCCTATTTATTCTTCTGGATTATTCTACTCCTTCTGGCTTTCTCTCCTTTTCCTACCTCTTCTTCCTGTCCTTCTCCTTATTCTTCTTTTTCCCTTCTTCTTCTTCTCATCCTCATTTTCTCCTTCATCTCTTTTTTCATCTTCTCCTTTTTCTATTGGCCTATCTATTCTTCTGGATTATTCTACTCCTCGTTTTCCTCCTTTTCCCACCTCTTCTACTTGTCCTCCTTATTCTTCTTTTCCCCCTTCTTCTTCTTCTCAATTTTTCTCCCAATTCTTCCTTCTCTCCTCCTCCAATTCCTTACCCTCAGCGTTAGACTTTTGTCGACAGATAACAGCAGCTAGCTATTATATAGGAATATATAGGAATTGAATTATACAGGAATTATATAGCAGCTAGCTTATTATATAGGAAGATTATAAGACCTTATTTATTCAAGAGAAACCATCGAATGCTAAGCAAATAATTCTATAAATAAATACCATCTATATATTTTAGGCATTATTTTTCTGCTAGAGACATAGACCCGTATTTTTATGAACTTATCTTGAGGCGTCCTCAAGTCAAGTAATGCTTGAAAAGCACTCAATACAAAGGCGATTCGAGCCTTCCTTCAAGCCTCAAGGTAGGTTTATAAATAAGCGAGTTAGACTTAACTGAACACCTGACTAGCTGATTATCTACCCAAATATTTCCGGTGACTATTTGGGGGGGGGGGGGCACCATTAGTGAAGGCCGGGGGTGGAGGTACCCCTCCAATGTTGGCCAAAAATTACAAAAATGAGTGTATTGATATTAATATCATTAAATCGAACAAAATTTTTTTATTAGAATAACAGTAGAATAGAATAGATTTTTATTCCTTTAAGTACACAAATATACAATTGGAAACGTCAATACATCTACAATATACATCTACAAACAGTTATAATAGTTTATCACAACATATCCCATTCATCCCAATTAATATATTTGAATATATTTATAGAATAATATGAAGACAATTACTTTTTCGAAATTAATGATCTGGAATAATTTTATTAATAATACTGAATTGTTTGAATCTGCGAAGGACTGTATTTTGAAACTAAATAATCTGGACTGAACTGAATTACTCCCACCAGCGAACAAGGTTTTTTCCTTCTGCTGGTTGGTGCGAAAAAAAAATCATTCATTTACATTTATTTAAGAAGTTATTTTATTTCATGTATTAATTTATTAACATTAATTTAATGAAACTTCAATTTGTTTTGTTCGTAAAGTTGTAGCAATAAATAAATAAATAAATTACTAGTAAGGTACATTAATTGAGCCAAAATTCAAGCAATTTATATAAATTTTTCAACAATTGTGACAGTTTTTTGCGCTTAAACCCCTCGAGGGTTGAGTGTAAGAGGGGGCCGGCTGCGCCTCAACTCCGCCCTCCTAGGATAAAATAAAAGCAGCAATTCAATTCCCCTCCCCCGATGAAGACCTGAAATTGCGTTCCTGGATATTATTTGAATATTATATGTAAAAAAAAACAATATCAATGTACGAACATTAATTCATATTTAAAGACTACTAATTTAAAATTCCACCAATAGAATACAATTTTGACAGTTTTTTGCGCTTAACCCCCCCCCCCCTGATGTTGGACTGAAATGGCGGTTCTGAATATTATTTGAATATTTAGGTGAAAAAAAACAATATCACATTTAAAGACTACTTATTTAAAATTCCACCAATAGAAATTAAAGACCAATTAATTAGACATTAATTAATTTAATTTTTTAATTACAAATTAAATAGACCAATTCACATTTAAAGACTAGTAATTTAAAATTCCACCAATAGAATACAATTTTGACAGTTTTTGCGCTTAACCCCCCCCCCCCCCCCCTGATGTTGGACTGAAATGGCGGTCCTGGATATTATTTGAATATTTAGGTGAAAATATAAAAAAATATCACATTTAAAGACTACTAATTTAAAATTCCACTTTTAGAATTAAAGACCAATTAATTAATTTAATTAAAAATTAAATAAACCAATTCACATTCAAAGACTAGTAATTTAAAATTCCACCAATAGAATCTACTTCTGCAAGCCAATTGAAGAATTTTTTTCAGGAAGCTAATAAATTAGTTGAAATAAGGCAGGCGAGTGCAACAAGGAAATAGGAGTTACGCCGTTGCGGACGATTTATTAGCTACGTTCGTTGAATGCCTTGAAGACGCCTCAGCCAAAACCAGAGGCAATCAATTGAACAAACTGCGATCAGCGAATAAATTGGGAATTGGGTTTATTATAGTCGCTCTGCTAAGCATTCAACAACGGAACTGGCCAGGACTACAGTTCGTTTACAGTAGGAACAATTAGTTTGGGCGCGTGGCTCTGGTTTCACTACTAGCCGTCCTGTAAAACTTGACTAGTTGACCTTGAAGACGCA